>JARQOD010000005.1:533167091-533236591 GCA_033576555.1 Oophaga sylvatica | reverse complement strand
CGACCTCATCATCAAGACAATGTCTAATCAACTCCCTGACTCAATGGCTCATCCTACTTTTATAGCCACAACACATGCTTGGAAGAAACTATCCTACACTAAAAATAGTTCAGACAAAATTACCAATTTTAAAAGTATGTCCCTGGATACCTTGCTATCACTTAAAAATCAAATTCCACACCCGTCTTGGAAAGAGTTTGGAGTCAAAAAATTGGGTGACTTATATGATGGTATAGCTTTACTGCAGTTCTCTGTTATAAAAGACAAATTTAAAATTCCCTCTTCAATGTTCGGACACTATTTAATTTTAAAGGATCAGATAGCTCCCTGGCTTCGACAAAAACCTTTACTCTCTAAAGCTTCTTTAAACATGATTTCCAACTTGGAACACAAAATTTTTTGGAGCCATAGCTACATTTATGATTATTTAAATCAGGACTCAGATTTCACCAAAAATGCATACAACAAAAAATGGGAAGAGGAACTCAAAATAAATCCATCTTGTGAAGAGTGGGAAGACGCAATTACAACCTCATACTCATCTACCCTCTCCATGTCTCTTCAAGAAACTCATTATAAAGTTTTCTCGAGATGGTACTTCACTCCAGCTAGAATAGCCCATTTCGGTGAAAACACATCTTCTCTTTGTTGGAGAGATTGCGGTCATAGAGGGGATCTTCTCCATATGTTTTGGAATTGCCCTAAATTGTCTCCACTCTGGTC
The DNA here is from genome assembly GCA_033576555.1 of Oophaga sylvatica. Classification (NCBI taxonomy): domain Eukaryota; kingdom Metazoa; phylum Chordata; class Amphibia; order Anura; family Dendrobatidae; genus Oophaga; species Oophaga sylvatica. Next base: position 533,235,868 of record JARQOD010000005.1, on the reverse strand, counting down.
TGAAATTAATAATCTAATTAATAAAATTATTGGCAGACGAATTAAGCTCACGCCTCAGCTAGCTTTACTCTCGTTGGAGTTCCCAACCACAGAAATTGACAAAATCTTTTTGATAATACACATCCTCTTAGTCACCAAAAACATGATAGCCTATAATTGGAAAAACCAATTCCCTCCATCATACTCAGATGTTATAGAAAGAATCAAACTCCATAAGGACTATGAGATAAAATTTGCTATCGCAAACAACCAATCCAAAAAGTTCATAAATAAGTGGTCTCACTGGGAAAATATAAATTAACCCCCCCTCCCCCCCCCTTCCTTTCCATTCCTTCCCTTCTTCCTCTCCCTTCCCTTCTTTTTTCCAATCCAGCTATTCCTAAAAAATAAAGTATTGCGCCATAAACTTGCTATCTGGTTCTCATTGTGGTACTGGATATAATCCAGTTAAATTCTGACAAATACATGTCATCTGTTTACAAATATTTGTATGTTTATTCGTTTGCTCATCGGTTTATACACCCATCCGACATGGAACTCCTCAACTGTGTTTTAAATCACGGTTTAAAATATATTATTTTGCTATAACTGTAAAGCATGTCTAATAATGCTTTTTACTTCTGTACTATTGTTTCAGTATTAATGTTTTATAAAATGTTCAATAAAAACACTGAAAAACCATGTTTATTTATATCGGTCTTTTTGATTGCGTGTTATTCCACTTTTTGTTCGGCGGTATGATGATAAAGCATTGATTTTTTGCTTCGTTTTTTTTTTTTTTTAAGGGGTTCACTAAAGGGGTTAACTAGTGGGACAGTTTTATAGGGGGGGTCGTTACGGACGCGGCAATACCAAATATGTGTACTTTTATTGTTTTGTTTTTTTTATTTACAGGAAGAAATGAATTTATTGGGGAATATTTTTTTTTTTATTATTTATTAGCAGGCACTGAGGAAGCCGCCTCCCTCCAGGACCCCGGCGCCATCTTGGATCCGGGTCCTGGGAGGGAGGAAGCCCTCAGAACAGCGCGATCACATCGCGCTGGTCTGAGGGTCTCAGGGGGCGCGCAGGGAGCCCACTCCCTGCGCGATGCTTCCCTGTGCCCCCAGTACACATGATCGCGGTGTGCTAGGGGTTAATGTGCCGGGAGCGGTCCGTGACCGCTCCTGACACACAGTCACGGGTGTCAGCTGTGATAATCAGCTGACACCCGGCGGCGATTAGCTGCGCTCCCTCCGGGAGCGCAGCTGATCGCCTATGACGTACTATCCCGTCCATGGTCAGATTGTCACGGGTTTTATGGACGGGATAGTACGTCTAATGTCAGAGAGGGGTTAAGAAGAAAAAATTTTGTTATTCTTAAAGAATATAGAAAATCAGTGCACTAATAGACAGAGAAGGTCTGGCCAGGTTTTATAGGAAGAGTTAGCGACCAGATCAGGAGCAGCTGAAATAGAGCTGCATGTTTCTGACCAGCATAGAAAGGGTCATTAACCTCTTCAGCACTAAAGGAAACCAAATTCATTTAATGTAGAATCCAAACACACAGGCTAAATGGAAGATGTGCGATACACAATACGCAGCGATCTTCTACCCCCAGATCTCTCACACATTCGCGACAGATCAATCATGAATGTAGCCAATCAGTAATTAATGTAGGAAATCGGACACAATCTATTATGAATATAGGAAATCAGTGATGATCGATCGTAATTCAGTGGAGATCAATCACGAATGTAGGAAACCTGCAACGGTGATCTATGAAGAATGCAGAATATCAGTGGTGATCTATCATGAATATAGGAAAACTACAGCAGCGATAAATCATGAATGTAACCAATGTACAGTGGAAATCAGTAATTATTGTAGGAAACCAGTGGTGATCTATCATGAATGTTGGAAATCAGAGGCAGTCTTTCAAGAATGCAGGAAATCAGTGTCAATTTATCATGAATGTTCTCACAGAAATATCTAAAGATGAGAACTCCAAAGACAAAAACAGACTGAATTTCCACTGGTTTCTTGTAGCTTTTATATTACTTTCCAATATAATAGACGATGAGAAGATTCCCATTAAAAGGTAACTGTACGATCAATAAACTTTGCATAAAGCAATAGTACAGGCAAATGTGAACTTTTTAATGTATCTTATAAGATAAAAATGCTTCTTTCCTCATTTATCAGCCACCTGTTCCACACACACTGCCTCCTGAACTCACATCCAAGCTGGAAAAGGAAAAAAAAAACTCAACTCTGACTGCCAGCACAGTGAGACCAGGGAGGAGGAGTGAGGAGCAGAGTGAGAAAACAAGCAGAGACAGACACAGAGCACAGTGAGATCAGGGGAGGAGGAGTGAGGAGCAGAGTGAGAAAACAAGCAGAGACAGACACAGAGAGATCGCAGTGAGCTTTCTGACAAGTCTTTTACCTCTCACAGCAGCTGGATCCACATCTATACTGCTCAGTTCTGCTATACATTGTCATCTAAGCTACTGATTCTATATATGCGCTAACTATGGAATAAGGAGCAGGAATCCTTCTTCATGTGTTCTGGAATGTTTGGGAAACATTACATTAGTTAATCTACACCCACCAGCTCAGAGTCAATTGTAAATTTAGATATAGAGTCTGCAGAGAGTAAAACTAGTGAAATACACGTTATAAGTCATGTAATAGCCAGAAATAGTGTTATTTCTCATGTACAAACATACACACACAACTTATTCTGAAAAGTTACTTGAAAGTACAGTTACCCTTCAAATGTATGGCCTTGTGATATGGCTTCAAAGAGTTGGCAATGTACCAGTTCTCCCTGTGTAGGAAGTCTTACAAGCAATACTCCCTTGATATATATGCAAATTAGCTCTCCTCCAGAAGCGAGAAAACTGATCTTTAGGCGCACAACACACAACTGACTTTGAAGGCAAACCTATGGAAAGCCAATCATTTCTTCTGCAGCTGCCATAGCTTTCTTCTGGCTAAAAGAGGAGGGTACAATACTTGCTGATATTCTCGGAACAGCTCTAAAAACAGAAAAAGCAAGCCCAAAAATGTGCATTTTGGAGGTATCACGGGACAGTTTAGGAGCTTTTCCAATAATAACTGGGAATGAAGCTTAAATTTCCCAAATTTTGCAGTGTAAATGCTGGTCAGTAGCCTATACTTCCTATGATTTCCATATGGCCTTATGTGGCATATGGACAAGGGATGACTTGGGACTGCCAGTAATTTGATTTAGACCCTAGGATTAATATTTACGAATGCCAGCGTGCTTGGGACTTGGGGACCGACCATTCTGATCTCTGTCAACTGCTCAAATGAAATGGCACCAACTTGATAGGAAAGTCACTGGCCGACAATGCAGCCTCTGAAACTGACTTTTCTTTTTTCATTTTTGTAATGAGTCAAAATAATAGGGCCTCCGTCAAATAAACACTGATGCCATGTCTTAATAATATGTCACTAATGAATGTCAACAGACAGCCGCTTAAACCATCCCTTTAGTCTCTGACTCTCAGCTTCCTCCCAAATCACTATGACAGTGATCCAAAATGCTGAGGCCTAAAGCGCTGTTCGTTCTTTTACGCTACCCAGTAAACCTCTGGCTACCCCAAGACACTACACTAGCACCTGTGATCATATGAAATATGTAGGATGGCCTACATCCATATTGGTATCTGTATTATAGTGAGAAAAGTCAATGCTGTCACAGGAAAATCATTCACATTTATGGTTTGGTAAAACCACTAGCTACACCAAAACACTACATAGCACCTGTGATCATATCAAATATGCAGGATGGCCTATGACTTTCCATACTGGTATCTGTATTATAGCTAGAAACGTCTATGGTGCAGAGGGAAATCATTCACATTTGTGGTTTATTGGATATTTATAGAACTTAAAAAAATTCAAAATTGGAAGAAAATCAATACAGATACAATATGGAAGCAAAGAGGATCAGACTCACATCCCATCCCTATATTTACTTCCATATTATACCTATTTCAGGGGAATGAATTGGATGTAATTAGACATAAGCAAATAAATTTGCAGAAACCCAAATCCAGGTCACTATCTATGGCTCCTCTTGTGATTAGCCAGCCTGGCACGACGTCATGTGTTTCAGGCTGCAATGATGACATCATGCTAGGCTGACTAATGAAAAGAGGTGCCATCAGATAGGAGATGGTTCAGAAGCCACTGAATACGGACCTGTCTGCTGAACCAAGGTCCTACGAGTCAATTCACTCATCTCTAGATGTAATATTTTCTTGTAACTTCACCTGAAAATGTATTCAGATCTGCTCGTCTCAGAACACGTTATAAAAGTACAATCAGGTCCATCACTTAACCTCCCGGCTTATAATACAACTACAAAGCCTTCCTGAGGCTAGTAATTCTGACAGATACATTAATATCTAGCCCACTGGATTTAAGACCACTTCAAAAGGACTTCCAGTCTCATCACACTTACGGATGTTGCACAGGAACCAAGACAGAAATGTATCAGACCGATTAGATAAGATAAATAGATACAGTAAGGCCCAGAAATATTTGGACAGTGACAAAAGTTTTGGCAATTTAACTGTAAACCAAAACAAGATATAGTTATGTAATCAATATGGGCTTAAAGTGCAGACTATCAGCTTTAATTTGAGGGTATTCACATCCTAATTGGTGTAAGGGTTTAGGAATTACAACTCTTTAATATGTATATTCCTCTTTTTAAAGGGACCAAAAGTCATTGGACAATTATCTCAAAATGTTTTTAATGGGCTATTCCCTAATTAATCCATTGTCAATTAAGCAAGTAAAAGGTCTGGACCTGATTCCAGGTGTGGCATTTGCATTTGGAAGCTATTGCTGTGAACCCATAACATGCAGTCAAAGGAGCTCTCAATGGAAGAAAAACAGTCCATCATTAGGCTGAAAAAAAGAAGAAATCCATTAGACAGATAGCAGAAATGTTAGGAGTGGCCAAATCAACAGTTTGGTACATTCTGCAAAAAAAAGAGCTCACTGGTGAGCGTGGGAACTCAAAAAAGGCTGGACGTCCACGTAAGACAATAGTGGTCGATGATCACAGAATCCTATTCATGGTGAAAGAAAAATCCCTTTACAACAGCCATCCAAATGAAGAACACTCTCCAAGAAGTAGGTGTCTCAGTATCTAAGTCTACCATAAAGAAAAGACTTCATCAGAGCAAACGCAGAGAGTTCATCAAAAGGTGCAAACCATTAATAGCCTTAAAAATAGAATGGCCAGATTAGACTTTGGCAAAAAACATCTAAAGAAGTCAGCTCAGTTCTGGAAAAGCATTCTTTAAATAGATGAATCTAAGATCAACCTGTACCAGAATGATGGGAAGAAGAAAGTATGGAGAAGGCTTGAAAAAGCTCATGTTCCAAAGCACAGAACATCCTCTGTAACACATACCAGAGGCAGTCTGATGAGAAAATATAGTTTGAAGATCCGGCCAGGGTCCATAATCAGAGACTGGACTAGTCTGACTCCGCCCCCAGCCCCACAACAGGTGATTAACAAGTTCCTACCTATGTACACACAACTGAGAGACCTGCGGTGGCACTTTGAAAAGTCGGCAAGGGGATGTGCAGAAGACCAGATTAGTCCGGCTCCACACCCCCTTAGGATAAAAGCCCAAACCACTTAATACTGACGAGGTGCACTACCCCGAAACACAGTGTCTGCAAATTGAGATTTTAGATTTGGCTTTTATCCTAAGTCATGTGACAAGGCTCGTTGGAGAGTCAATATTGACTTTTAGGATTGCTACTTGCTATAGGTAGCACTAGCGTTCTACTTCTCTTCCTCTCTGAAGAGACAATTTGCATATTTCTCAGAGGAGCATTGCGGCTTAAAAGTCTCCTCAACTCGGCATGGTTGACATGTCACTCTCCGCAAGGAGAAACGTTACTCCTTGGATCCTGGTCAGCCGCCTCTCATACAGCCAAACATCTCACACTTTGCACTAATGATGGGCAGTACACCGAAACACAGAGTCTGCAAATTGAGATTTTAGATTTGGCTTTTATCCTAAGTCATGTGACAAGGCTCGATGGAAAGTCGATATTGACTTTTAGGATGGCACAAGAGTTGTAATCATTTATATCCAGGGATCTTCCCTGGTGCTGCGCACTTCAATTTCTCTTTATTCATATTAGTTTTAGTTTCCCTGATATTTATTTTTACTTCCTTCATGTATCGTGTTCATAGCTACGGTTTATAATATTCTTTATAGCTTTTGCTCATTATTTTTTTCACGTTATTGTAATCTTCTGCTTTGCAAACATTTTCACAAAAAGCGCATGCGCCATAACCTTAAATAAAGTAGGAATCTTGAGTTCATCGGCCAGCATACTTCTAATATCCGACCCGGGAATTGTCCTCTATTGCCATACTTCAGTCCCACACAGCGATCCACGCATGCGCCACCATCGCGGTCCTATCGCAGAGTACAAATTTGTAAGAGGGGTGTGATAATCATACCACTGTGTACCCCTTCCTAACTGTGGTGATCATACCACTGTGTACCCCTTCCTCTTTTGTGGGGAATATTCTTCAGTATACATGACGGACATTATGAAGCAAACCGTGCTATTGATGTCATCTTAATGATCAGGTCCTCTTTCATTTTAGTTGCTCTACCGTAAGACAAGCAGAAAACAACTGATCAAAACTGAACTAATTTTGTGCAAAAAGTTGCTGTTTTACAAAAATCGCAACCGCAGAAAAAAAAAATGAAAAAAAAAAACAAATCCCAGAAAATACTTTCTTAAATGGAACAAGGCTACGCTGTCTAATCTCAGCTTAGCTTTACTGTAGTTATGACCGAGAGACAAAAAATACTCTGAGAGCAGTAAGTGCTGCCGTATGTCATACATGACCCAGACAGATAATCATACCAGTCAGGTTTGCCGATCCTGAAGGAAGGCTGCGTTCTGGGCAAAGATCCAGTTTAATAATTAGTACCTGCCTTCGGGCAATTACAAGATAATTATTTGATCCAACCCTTGCTACGTCTGGCAGAGCAGACTTTAGGAAACTTTGTTAATGTCTCTGTCAGAAAGTCTCTGAATGATTTAAGAAAAGGGAACACTCACTGAAGCTCAAAAAAACGGAAAACGTTGACATTCGTCATGTTACTCTCCCATCCCCGAATCACAAAGTAGAAATGTCAGCAGTATGTGGTTATTTACTGGAATTGAGTAAGGACACGGGCCAAATGGCCACCATACATATTGCTGAAATTTCGACAAAGCCCGAAAATTTTGGTAGGACCGTCCAACACTCCGATGTGTGTGGGGGTCATGGGACAGAAGAATTGGGCAGTTGGACTTTCAACTCTCCATCCTTTTTTTTTCCAGGGGAGGTAAGCACCGACAGAGGATTTCTCCTTTCTACTTTGAGAAGATATGAACGATCAACTGAGTCGAGTGCCCATACGTATGGAGTAATCAACAGAGATATCTGGCTGTCGAATGTTTGTCCAACGGTTACCTCCTCCGTATTGCCAGCTTTAGGGTCCCAATATCTAAGTGTTAGATTTCATCAAATCCAAAGGCAACAGAAACAAAAATATAAATTGATCTTGATGCTGATTTTTCCGAGAATTCACATTAAAATCTGCAATGTAAAATTAGTTGCATAGTCTTTCCAACATTAATGTGGATGACTGATTGCTTCTAACTATTTATTTCAAGTTTCCCATAAGTAAATAGATAGGGGAAATCAAACCTAGACTTACCGGTTTATCTACAACATGCCGGATCAATCTATTCTCCGCGGGAATCTGCTCACCCTAAACACAGTACATGCATGGTTGATCGGGTTCGGCCAACATTTACCTGTGTGTATAGGTACTTTGAGTCTGCTGTCAGCTGACAACTTTTCATCCCACAAGTTGTCAAAGAGTCAACAGCATTTAGTACTTTTGATTGGGTAGGAGAAAGTAAACACAAGCTACAAAATCAAAGTCTGGAACGATATCTTGTGGTTTGTTTAGGGATTTAAAAAAGGGTTTTCTAAAGCTAGAATAACCCTTTAGGCTAAGTTCACATGTTGCGGAATTGCCGCGGAAATTTCTGCGGCAATCCCGCACTTCTCCCGCGGGAAATACGCATTTTTTCGTATGCGTATTCCCGCCAGAAACTAGCGGTTTGCAAGCGTAATTAGCTTGCAGAATGCTAGCGTTTTCCTAGCAATCTGTAGCATCGCTTGGAAAACTGATTGACAGGTTGGTCACACGAGTCAAACATAGTGTTTGACAAGTGTGACCAACTTTTTACTATTGATGCCGCCTATGCCGCATCAATAGTAAAAAGATCTAATGTAAAATAATAAAAAAAATAATAAATAATGATATTCTCACCTTCCGGCGGCCCCCGCAGCTTTCCCGCCTTCAGCGACGCTCCCGGCAACTCCCGGTCCCAGGAGTCCTTTGCGACAAATCACCCCGATGACGTAGCATCACGCGAGACCGCTACGCCATCTGGGGTGATTCTCGCAAAGGACTCTTGGGACCGGGAGTTGCCGGGAGCGTCGCTGAAAGCGGGAAAGCTGCGGGGGCCGCCGGAAGGTGAGAATGTCATTATTTATTATTTTAATTGTTGTTTTACCAGGGATATGGTACCCAGGGCCTGGAGGAGAGTCTCCTCTCCTCCAGACCCTGGGTACCATCGCACATGAACCGCTTACATTCCGCAAAATTAATGAACATGTTGCTATTTTTTCCGCGAAGCGTTTTTTTCGCGGAAAAAAACGCAACATGTGGCTAAAACATGCGGAATCAATTAACATGTATAGGATGCTTAATGCTTGCGTTTTTTTGCGTTTTTACCATGGAAAATCGCGGAAAAAACGCGAAAAAAACACAAATATTCCTGAACGTGTGCACTTAGCCTTAAAGTTTCACAGCTACTGTCATGTCAAATGTTGGAAGACTCTAAAATAAGAATCCTTTGAGCCACAGTTGTGCCAGGTCAATCAACTTGAAGGACAACCTCTTGGCCCAACGCTAATCTTTAAAGGTGTGAGGTGCAAGATCTCTGACACCGGTTTCCAGTGTCATTAATATATGTCATACCAAAATCCACAAGGCATGTGTATCATAGTCCAACATTATAGACCAAATGACATTACCAGCATGGAGAGATCCTTCAAAAGACTTTTGCAATCCAAAGGATCAGTGACCAAAGTGTCCTTTTCGTGTTTACACAGCCGCCAGGTTTAGAATGTCAGTTTTAGATACAGTAGCACCTTTATAAAAAAAAAAAAAGTTAGTGGATATTCTTTTTAACAAGATTCAATGTATCTGTCATGAAGGTCACCTTGATGGGGTCTAAGATCTTCTTAAATGGGAAGAATGAATGAATATCTGTATAGATTTTAGTAAAGATTTTACCATATACATGTGGTCAAGGGTCTACTGTTTATTATGGGAGGAAATAAGGAAGGAGAAAAGTCAATCAGATCCCTAAAATCTTTAACCTCTTCCCTGGAGGCATTCTAGACCTTAATGACTAGTACTAGAGTTTGCGCTAATTGATTTGCACGACCCAATCCAATGACCAATTCATCAATCTGTGGCTTCTGGACGGGAGTCCTGCGAGTCAGCTCTTAGGCCTCTTTCACACTTCAGTCGTTCGGCGTCAGTCAAAATCCGCCAAAGTGTAGTGTGAAAAAAACGAATCCGCCTTTTTTTTGGCGGATCCATTTTTTCCCCATTCAGTTGCATTAGTGATGGATTTTGACGGATGGTCCTCCGACTGATCCATCATACGACGGATCTGTCAGAAATTTGGCGCCCACCGTCTGGAGCAGACAGACATTGGAACGTTTTTTGTCTGCGTCGAAATCGCAGACCATGACGGATCCGTGGCATCCGCCATTTTCTATAATGGACGCCTATGGGTGGCGGATCCGTCATCATCCGTTATTGACAGAATCCGACGACGGAATCCGTTATTGTATGCTGAGCATGCCCAGAAGCCCTTCTCGGGGTCTCTCTCTCTCTCCCGAACAGCCCGTCCAGGGTTCAAAAGTTCACTTTGCCATTCTTGACAGATCCGTCTAAAAACGGATCCGCTGCATCAGTTCTCACCAATATACAACGGATTTGTTATTTTCACACTTTGGCGGACTGGGACTGACGCCAGACAACTGAAGTGTGAAAGAGGCCTTACCCAACGACATCTCCAGCTCCTCTTTCCAGTAGCCAGCCTGACGAGACGTCATTGTTGCGGCGTTATGCAGCTCTAACAACGTGGCGAGGCGGCTAATCAAAAGAGGAGCCAACACGACTACTAAATTGAGTCCTGGCAATTGTTTGGCAACATCTCTAACCAGTACAGTTTTTAATACTTTTGCATATAGAGTGGGAGAAATAAGTATTTGATCCCTTGCTGATTTTGTAAGTTTGCCCACTGACAAAGACATGAAAAGTCTATTATTTTAACGGTAGGTTAATTTTAATATTGATAGAATATCAAAAATAAAATCCAGAAAAACACATAGTATTTTATTTTAGAGCATTAAAGCGATTTTTGCATGATATTTTTTACTTATTTTGGGCATAAATCTTTTATTTTTAACATAGCATTTGCAATATTTGTTACATTGTTCTCTTAATTTTGCAATTCTGTTGAAGTATAATAAAAACCTAAAAATAAAATTATATTTATTCCTCTATTGTACAACTGTTAAACTAGCTAAGGCGACAGCATCAGGTATAGGAATAGAAGGGATTTATTTATCACAAGTTTTGTGTGTTTTTCTTTACTATTTATTAGGATTCTTTACACACAATTTTTGTTTGACTTTATTTTTGTGATATGTGACCCCCAAAAGGTCAGAAAATACTTGTTTTTTTTGTTATTTTTGCAGGAATCAAAACTGTTGGACGAATCATCAACAATGCTAAATACGTAGACGATACCACACTGATAGCAACAAGCGTAGATAGAATGAAGGAATTATTGCAGAGCGTCAAGATGGAAAGCTCGAACATGGGACTTCTACGAAGAAGACAAAGATAGTGACTACTGCCAGGTACGACCGGGACACATTTGAAAATAGACGGCGATGAATTGGAAGCTGTAAAGGACTTCAACCTACTCCAGAAGTCAATAGAATAGAAAAGTCAAGGAACATTTCACTGGTGAAGAATACACAGCTCATACATAGGCTGGCCTTTTCTAGTAACATATGGATGTGAAACCTGGAAGATAAAGAAACAAGACAAAAGAAGAATTGACGCCTTCAAAATGTGGTGCTAGATAAGGTTGTTCTCAATACCATAGATGGCAAGAAGAACAAATCAGTCTTGGAACAAATCAAGCCAGACATGTCACTCAAAGCATGGATCACCAAGATACGACTTGCCTACTTTGGACACATCCTTCGAAGAGAGCAATCACTAGAGAAGGACAACATGGTTGGAAGAATAGAAGGAATAAGGTGAAGTAGAAGACCAGAAACCTGATGGATTGATACTATCAAGATAACAGCTGAGAAGACACTGATGGACCTACCTAGGCTTGCACAGGATGGATCTTCCTACAGATCGTTCATCCATCAAGTCGCCATGGCTCGTGATCGAGCCGAAGGCCTTTAACTGAAATAATAAATTTACCCTATTTTTGGAGCTACCATAGTAGATCTGCTTGCAGAGAAAAACAACCAAGTCATAGTTTTCTAGGCTAGGGCTGTGAAGGGTTTAGTTAGACCAATAATATGGTCATGTGTCCTTTCAATCAGCGATCATGTGATGGCTGGGACCAATGGGGGCTGTTTCCATTGCACGCACAGTGCTCAAATTAGTCTCTATGCATACAGGGACTGCAAAGGCAGAAACAGTAAATACTCTTTCTTCCTTTTCTTGTGGGTGACTGGCCTGCACTGAATTTACACGTGTGGTCACCTCTAAATAGAAATATGTCTAAGGGGTTCTGTACATTGCTTTATTATGGTTCTGTTTTGCACAGAGTTTTTAATGGATTCTAAAATAGGCCTCTAAAGGTAACTCTCTATGCCTCAAATTTTATGCAAAGTCATACATGGTGTGCTCCATTGTATACCATATGTAGACATTTTCCCTGTTGAGTTTCTCTATAGATCCAATATTCCATTGAACCTGTATGGAAGCTCCTTATGAGCTCTACCTTAAGGGTGCTATAAACATTTATAAAAGTTGGCCACTGATTTTAGCAGTTTGAGTTAACCATATAATGTAAATGAGGGCCTACCGCCTCGCCTTCGAAAGAAAGTAAGCATGGGGCAGTCTGATTTTTTTACCCAATTCTTTCATTCTGCAGGCAGATAAATTGCTGCCAGAGGAGTTTGGCAGTGGATATATATATATATATATATGTATATATATATATATATATATATAGGAACACTCGGCTGACTGTTGGAAGAGATAGGGCAGGGTTTCTATGCAGAATGTCCAGCTGGTAAGCAACAATCTATCAGACTTTGATGGCAGGTTTCCCTGAGATATTTTATAGGAGTATCAAAAAAACTCAATTTAAGAAAACTTATTAGTTTGACATGTTCAACACTGACCTCAGTGGAAGGCCCAATTCCAGTCCATTCAACACCATGACTTCCAACATACCAAACATAAGTCGGCAGGATTATACCGATTTCTTTAGTCCTTATCAGGAGAAACATCAACGTGTACTCCTTCAATACATCTAGAGGTTAAAAAATGCATTGCATCATTGCAGAAATCCTATATATAGCTGGCATGAAGATCTATAGAAATGTCAGGATGGACACGAACACCAGATGAAAACCCACTGAGCCTCGTCGGCTTTATAACCATAAAGCACAACCTGAAAACAGATCAATCTCCTACAACGCACCAGTAAAGAGTGTAATTTGAGGATTCTTGTCAAATCCCCATCGACACCAAATCCCAGAATTATCACATTGAGCCATAAACGTACACTCCGTATCACCACTCCCATATGACGGCTGACATAAAAAGCATAAAAGTGAGACTAAACCGTCTTTGCAGGTACTTGATGGGCGAAATTAATTCAGGAATTTCAGAGATAAGCGGACTGTAGGAGGCCAATGGAGTGATGTAATTTCCTCATGATGTACGAACAAAGGGGGGACTATCTGGAAATCAGCGAAAGGCCTTTTACATGTCTTCTGCTTCGTATTCCAACTTCTGTTGCCTAGACAGATACGTAGGTGAATGCCACGGGGCACAGTTTTTGTTCTTCATGATGCAATTCTAGAGACTTTGCTGCAAACGGTCTATTCTCTGATGCAATACTGTACAGTGCAACCTTCTATCTGCGCCATTGGCTGGACCACCTTAATCAACAGTAGCCCAGCATATGTATCCCTCCCAGCAGTAACAAAGGAACCTGCAGTAAAAATTGTGACATGAGGATTGTTTACTTTGGAAATATTTATATACATAAATATATGTATATATACACATACATACAATGAGTTTCATGAGTTAATTAAAAGGACCAGTACAGCCTGGTATGGCTCATAATAAGCAGTAGGCTGTCACCTTGGAGGGGGTCTTAACTATCTTATTCATTTACCTTCACAATTAATAGTGACAATGGATGACAATAGTTTAACCATATTTCTCCTGGGAATGGCATTAGTTAGATCACTGAAGCTTAAGTACCGGTAAGGTTAACCCATTCACGTGGCAGAAAAATACCACAACCTGAAGAATTTCTTAAAAATGATGGCACAATTACCACCATCATCCCTAATAGTGCTTGCAGATAAAAATGGATAATTGGGAACAGGTGGAAATGTAGAATGGTTTATACATTGGGAAATAAGTTGATCTGGTCATAAACACAAGGGATTTGCATCTTAATAGGACATATTATTGGATATTTGTTCAGCACAGATCGAGCGTTTTTAATTTAAAATAAGAAAGGTTTTCCTATTTTGTTTCTTTCAGAGGAACCATTTCAATACATCTTTCCTTCAAGACGAGTTTCCATGCACGTTCCCTTTAATACGGGAGTATGTGTCCCCTTCAGAATGAGAGTCTAGATACACGTCTCCATCAATAAGATATCTATATATGAGTCCTCAACACGAGTATCCAGCTATAAGTCACCGTCACAACAAGTATCCAGATATATATCCCCATCAGAACGAGTGTCCAGATATGAGTCCGTCATAATGAGCGTCCAGATACGAGTTCCCGTCACAACAAGCATCCAAATATGTACCCCCCATCAGAACATGTGTCCTGATGCGCGTCCCTGTCAAAACGAGCATGCAGATACTAGTATCCGTCACAATGAGAGTCCAGATACGCGACCCATCAGAACAAGAGTCCAGAAACGTGTCCCACTCAGAACAAGAATCCAGGTGCAGGACCCATCAGATTGAGTGACCAAGTACACGTTCCCATTAGAAAGAACATCCAGATACACGTCCCACTCGGAACGAGAGTCCAGGTATGCGTCCCAGACAGAATGAGCATTCCAATACGCATCCCCAACAGAACAAAAGGTCAGAAATCCGTCCTCATATGAAAGAACTTCCAGATTTGCATCTCTAACAGAACGATCGTCCAGATACGAGTTCCCGTCAGAACAAGTGATCAGATTCGTGTCCCTTTCAGAACGAAAGTTCAGATGAGTTCCCTTTGGAACGGGTATACAGGTACAAGTTCCTTTAAGAGCAAGTGCTAAAAATGTGTCCGCGCCCCAGACCGAGAGCTTCGATCCTTCAGAACAAGCTGATTCACGTTCCTGTCAGAACAAGTGATCTGATACGCGTTCCCTTCAAAGCGAGCATTCTAATACACGTTCTCTCCAAAGCAAGCGTTCTGATACACATTCTCTCCAAAGCAAGTGTTGTAATACACGTTTCCTCCAAAGTGAGCATTCTAATACGTGTTTCCTCCAAAGCAAGCGTTCTGATACGTTTCCTCCTTCCAAAGTGAGCGTTGTAATACACGTTCCCTCCAAAGTGAGCTTTCTGAAAGACGTTCACTCCAAAGTGAACATTCTAATACATGTTCCCTCAAAACAAGCGTTCTAATACACGTTCCCTCTACAGCGAGCGTTGTGATACACGTTCCCTCCAAAGCGAGCATTCTAATACACGTTGCCTCCAAAGCGAGCATTCTAATACACGTTGCCTCCAAAGCGAGCTTTCTGATACACGTTCCCTCCAAAACCAGAGTTAATACAAGTTCCTTCCAAAGCGAGCATTCTGATACGTTCCCTCCACAGCGAGAGTTCTAATACACATTCCCTCCACAGCGAGAGTTCTAATACATCTTCCCTCCAAAGCGAGCTTTCTGATACACGTTCCCTCCAAAACAAGCATTCTAATACACATTCCCTCTACACAGAGCGTTCTGATACACGTTCCCTCCAAAGCGAGCACTCTGATACACGTTCCCTCCAAAGCGAGCGTTCTGATACACATTCCCTCCAAAGCGAGCGTTCTGATACACGTTCCTCCAAAGCGAGCGTTCTGATACACGTTCCCTCCAAAGTGAGCATTCTAATACAGGTTTCCTCCAAAGCAAGCGTTGATACACATTCCCTCCAAAACAAGCATTCTAATACACATTCCCTTAACAGAGCGTTCTGATACACGTTCCCTCCAAAGCGAGCGTTCTAATACAGGTTTCCTCCAAAGTGAGCGTTCTGATACACGTTCCCTCCAAAGCGAGCGTTCGTTCTGATACACGTTCTCTCCAAAGCTGGTGTTCTAATACAGGTTTCCTCCAAAGTGAGCGTTCTGATACACGTTCCCTCCAAAGCGAGCATTCTGATACACGTTCCCTCCAAAGTGAGCGTTCGTTCTGATACACGTTCTCTCCAAAGCTGGTGTTCTAATACACGTTTCCTCCAAAGCGAAAGTTCTGATACACGTTCCCTCCAAAGCGAGCGCTCTGATACACGTTCCCTCCAAAGCGAGCATTCTGATACACGTTCCCTCCAAAGCGAGCGTTCGTTCTGATACACGTTCTCTCCAAAGCGAGCGTTCTGATACACGTTTCCTCCAAAGCAAGCGTTCTGATACACGTTCCCTCCAAAGTGAGCATTCTGATAAACGTTTTCTCCAAAAATGAGTGTTCCGACACGCATTGCCTCAGAAAATGAGAGTTCTGCTATGCGTTACCTTCAAAACAAGCGTTCTGACTCGCATTCTCTCAAAAACGAGCTTTCTACTACGAAATCCCTCCAAAGCGAGCATTCTGATACACGTTCCCTCTAAAGCAAGCATTCTAATACAGGTTTCCTCCAAAGTGAGCGTTCTAATACACGTTCCCTCCAAAGCGAGCGTTCGTTCTGATACACGTTCTCTCCAAAGCTGGTGTTCTAATACACGTTTCCTCCAAAGCGGAAGTTCTGATATACGTTCTCTCCAAAGTGAGCGTTCTAATACACGTTTCCTCCAAAGCGAGCATTCTGATAAACGTTTTCTCCAAAAAGAAGTGTTCCGACACGCATTGCCTACGAAAATGAGAGTTCTACTACGTGTTACCTTCAAAACAAGCATTCTAACTCGCATTCTCTCAAAAACGAGCTTTCTACTACGCGTTCCCTCCAAAACAAGCGTTCGGACACGCGTTTCATCCAAAACAAACGTTTTGTAAGTATGTTTTACTACATTTTCTCTTCACACCAATGGTTCCCATATATGTTACCATTAGTACGAGCTTTCAAATAACGTTCCCATATGTGATTCCTTCAAGAGCATTTAGCTCAACGTTTTCTACAGAGCAAGGGCCCAAATATCTATTTCCTTTTTGGCAAGCATGCTCATATTTTTTTCCCATCAGAGGGAAGCGTTCTTGATATGCGCTTTCTTCAGGATGATTTTTTCCAATGTTATTTTTCTTTCAAACCAATTATTCCAATAAAGCCATAAAGTGTTTAAATGTTTTAATTTAATAGTGAGGAAAAAAAATGTTTTTTTTTTTTTATAAAAATGAATAAAAAATGATTTTACATGCTCTTCTTGCTACTAGTGGTGTTAAAAACTGGCGACGAGGAAACATTTCAGTCAAAAAAATAAAAAGTTGGGTCGAAAATTATTTTCCTTGCTGTCGCCACAAATTTGACGATTTTTTTCTTACATCCTCGACAATAAATTAGTTATTAACCACATTACTGTTGCGTTTATTTGCCGCGGTCATAAAGAGATGTATTTTCGATAGCAAGATTAATAATATTTACGGCGATTATCTTTTTTTCTACTTGTCGTTACGAATGGCATAATTATTAGCACTAATTATCGGACTAATCGTAAATTTGTGTCACCGCAGATGTACCGGTCATCGGCACCTGTGGAATTATGGCTACTTTTACCTCAGAGTACCTCAGAGCTGTAAGCCCTGAAGCCAGCTCTGAGGCAACCATATTGTTACACATCCAAGCTGAGGCGGCGAAACCGGAAGATTCCATTGACGCCCGGTATATGGGGGTTAAGTTCCCCTCCCGGGTCGCCCTTTTTTAATAGGCCCCCATTGATTACTGTTTTATTTTACAAGCCCCCTCCCCTTCCTATCCCTTCATTCATTAATCCCCTAGATTTCCCTAGATGGGTTATCTCATACACCCGCCCCCCCTCCCCTTCTTCCGGAATGGACTCGCCCGCAGGGGCTACTCACGTTCTCTGTGTCCCGCTCGTTTACGGTCGGCAATGGCGTCCTGGCTGACATCTTGGAGAGGGAAGCGCCGCAGAGCTCGGTCTCTCCACCTCCTCTGCCAGGCCCCGCTTTAATAAAATCGTTTCCCCCACGTTATCACCAAGCAATTGAATAAAAAAATGTCAGTCAGTGCAGACGTTTTTCTCCACAATCACAGCATCCCTTGAAGAACTGGGGGTTGTCCCCCCTCAGACCACCACCCCACCTCCTCCACCCCTCACCCCCTTCTGCTTCAGGCTGGGGTGTCCTCATTCCCTGCAGGTGACATCCAAGGACTGAGGTCCAGTGCAATGTGAAGAAGAAGGGAAAAAATGCATAAATCCAGTGCAAAGCAAATCCAATGCAAAAAATAAAGAGAATAATCCAATAATAAAAAAATGACAAAAAAATAATAATCTGGAAGGAGAAATGAGGCAGATCCTGCTCTGGATACAGAGTACAGTGAGATTTCTCTCACATCTAAAGCAAAATCAGCCCTGCAGATAGATCTCCTCCTCTTCCAGGACAGCAAATCCAAGGCAGCAAGCTGTATTCTCATCCTCCTCCTCCTCCTCCTCCTCCACAATCACTCCCTCCCTCCTCTGTCCAGGAAGAGAACAACTACTTCCAGTGGGATCATCATCCTCCTCCTCCAGGGGCAGGAGGTTTAAGGGGTCTCCCTCCCGTCACACTTAGGATATGACCCCAGACCCAAATCCGTACGTCCCTTACACCCCACATCGTTTTTGGGTTTTTTTTTGCTCGTTTTTTTTTATGGTCCCATACAACGTTTCGATCACTTTTTCATTTTTTTTTTATATTTATTTAGGATTTTTAAAAATGGGAATTTTATTCTTTTTTTTTTACATGTTACAATCACACAGGTTTTTTTCAAAACTGCTAAAATACATATTAAAAAAGTCATTTGAAAAAAAAATGTTATAAAAGATAAGTTAATCCTTTGTCGTGTTTTCTACAAGCAAATCGTGTAATTTCTTTGGGGCTTTTTTATTGCCTGCATAATAAAAATTACACGATTTGCTTCTGGAAAACACGACAAAGGATTGACTTATCTTTTATAACATTTTTTTTATGAAACATAATCTCAGATTATTGCTTTTTTATGCAATTTTTTAGTGTTTTTTTCCCCTCTATTTTATACCTTTTTTATTCAGATTTGACGCAGCGTTTTTACTGGTTTTATTTTAGAGCAGAAAAGTATTGATTCTGCGCTTAAAGATGCAACTGCATATTTTCAGTCTCACCATAAAAGCCAATAAAAACGCTAAAAAAAAACTTTTTAATCCTCTTTTATTGTTTTAGGTTCTTTTGTGAGGTATTATAATACTATCATGTTCTACTTACTTTTTTTTTAGGTATCGGAGGTAGTTTATACAAGAAAAAAAATATTTTTTGTTTGAGATTTTTCCAACACCAGCATTATCTTTTGTTTTGTTCGATATTATGATGATAACATGTTTTAAAAAAAAATTATATATTTTTTGCAATTGTAGGTAGTTTATAAAAAAAATATTTTTTTGTTTGGGATTTTTCCTATACCATTATTTTTTATTATACCTAGGTTTTTTTTTTGTTGGGTATTATGATTCTAACGTGTTTTCAACTTTTCTATTTTTTTTAGCAATTGTAAATATTCTATTATTTTTATTTTTAAAGGCCTTCAGCTTGATCTAAAGCCATGGGGACTTGATGGATGAACGCTCCATATTGTGCAAGCCTAGATAGGTCCACCAGGGTCTTCTCAGCTGTTATCTTGATAGTATCAAGCCATCAGGTTGCTGATCTTCTTCACCTTGTTCCTTCTATTCTTCCTACCATGATGTCCTTCTCTAGTGATTGCTCTCTTCGAAGGAGGTGGCCAAAGTTAACGGCCTTTGCCTCAATCTCGAGCCATGGTGACTTGATGGATGAACGATCTGTAGGAAGATCCATCTTGTTGAAGCCTAGATAGGTCCACCAGGGTCTTCTCGGCTGTTATCTTGGTAGTATCAAGCCATTGAGTTGTGGTCTTCCTTTTCGCCTTGTTTCTTCTATTCTTCTGACCATGATGTCCTTCTCCAGTGATTGCTCTTTTCATATGATGTGTCCAAAGTTGACAAATCATAACTTGGTGATCCTTGCTTCGAGTGACAGGTCTAGTTTGATAACATCCTACTCCAGCACCACATTTCGAAGGCGTTTCTTCTATCTTGTTTCTTTATCGTCCAGGTTTCGCATCCGTATGATATGATGTTTTCGTTGCCAGTGAGATGTTCCTCGATTTGAAGACCTAGCTCAGTGACTTCATTGTTGATTTGCCCATAGAGAGATCATTGATCCAAGCAGGTTGAAGTCCTTTACAACTTCCAGTTTGTCGCCATCTATCTAAAATGTGTCCTGGTCGTACCTGGCAGTTGTCGATATCTTTGACTACTCGTAGTTTATTATGATTCTAACATGTTTTATCATTTTTTTAAATAATTTTTTAGCAATCGTAGGTAGCTCATACAAGAAAAGAAACGTTAATTTTTATTTGGGATTTTCCTATACCACTATGTTTTCTCAATTTTTTTTATGATTTTAACATGTTTTTTTCATTTTTTTTTTAGATATGGTATTTTTTTCCCAATTGTAGGTAGTTTATGCAAGAAAAAAACGTAATTTTTTTATTTGGGATTTTTCCCATACTATTATGTTTTTTACTTTTTTTTTTTAGCCTAATACATTACACAGTGAGCACACAGTGATAACTGATTTTCTATTAGGCCCGACCCATGGCGGGAGCTTGATGGGACTACAAAAATGGCAGATCATTAGGCAATCATTAGGCTCATGGCTGACATGGCCACACACTCATTGCAGAGGAAGAACATTAAAGAATAGCTCGGTAAAAACAACGAAGATTCTACATTGGACCTTTTTTTTTTTGTTTCTACCCAATAGATCCAAGAAGTTCTAAATTCCGGAATGAGACAATTTATGTGAATGACACTTAAAGAGGAACCCTCGAAGGGCTTGTTCAAACTGATTTTTTTTTCCTCATTTTTCAAGATTTCTAGAGAAAACTGCTACAGGAAATGCTCCTTCTTTGGGGTATGTGCACACAGATTTTTTTTTTAGGTAGTCAAAAACCACGTTTTCACTTTTGGAGGAGCTTTTCTTTGTCCGAAGTGTTTCTGAACAGTTTTGGATTAGTTGTTTGTTTTTTTCTTGAACCATTCTATGCCACCTTTTATTTGGACATGGCCTAGTTTGGAAAAGGTTCCTCCAGGATCTGCTTCAAAGAAGTGACTTACATTTTTTTCCACCAGGTGTTTTTCAAAATCCCTTCAGGGAAAAAAGAAAGCTACAAAAACTCCTCGAATGAACAGTAAAGTTGTATCCCCCTAGAAATGAATCGAAAGAATTTTGGAATGACCTACCAGGGTTATATGAAGGTCCCGATCTGACACACTAATGGACCCCTGAAGATTACAAATCTGACATCTCTCAAGGAGGCCTCCATATATTAGACTGTCTACTGAGCCCACCAATATCGACAGGTCTGGTGGACGTTAGTTTAATATTTATTGAGGGCCTTTACATGTTCTGTAGAGATGTGAGTGCAGAATAATCTACTCTGATGAATCATACTGTTATACTGTAAAGCGCTGCGGAATATGTTGGCGCTATATAAATAAAGATTATTATTATTATAAGAGGACTCCAGTGTGACGCTGCTCACGACTGATACTTGCCTATAATAATTATTTAGTGGAAACCTGTTAAGAGTTTCCCTTTAATTCACCTTAAGGTTACGGTGACATCATCAGTGAGTGTCGGGGGCATGACCTGGAAAAGTATACTTAAATGACATGGCAGGTGATTTTCAGAACAATGTTTGAACAGGTCTTATCTGTCTCTATGAGAGCGTTATCTTGCGTATATTGTCAATATTTGTTCTGTAAAGTACACTGCTTGGAGAAATGTGGAAGATGCCTGTAATCTACTTTGAAAGACTGGCTTCTTATCTGCATCTAATTACGAGTCTATATTTCAAAGAAACTGCCGAAAGCTGCGTTGAATCCAGTAAAGGTACACGTTACACCGGCAGATTTATGCTCTTAAACAGTAACTCTCGTTTTACTTATTTATTTATTTATTTATTTATTGTAAGGTTTCAACTCACTCGGCTGCTTCAGAGGTAATCAGGAGACACTTTTCTTATCCAAAAATCATCAGGTTTATTAGATCATAAACCTCACAGTCACAGGCAATGCAAATCTTCAATGCTTCAGCTCCAGCCTGGAGCCTCACTCCTCAGACACAGAGTCCTCTCTGTG
This sequence comes from Oophaga sylvatica, assembly GCA_033576555.1. NCBI lineage: Eukaryota > Metazoa > Chordata > Amphibia > Anura > Dendrobatidae > Oophaga > Oophaga sylvatica. The sequence goes on along the minus strand of JARQOD010000005.1, from coordinate 533,213,868 downwards.
ATGTCCCGCCTGGACACATGGAAGTCTGTCCACCCTGGCAGACTCCCACAACACTCCCTCAGGTGCCAAACAAACTCCATTACATAGGCGTAACCCCGCCCATAGGTGAGGTCAGGATCACATGGTTAGGTCACCTGATCATGATCTCATCACAGGTCCTTCAGACACACAAACCATGCTTCCATGCATATCTCGAGGAGCATACACAGTGCCCCCTAGCTGCATCAGGGGTCACTACACCACATACCTCCCCCCTCTGTTCAAACTTGTGGGGTTGAACACTTGTTACCCGACCAGAGATCCTTCTCGGTCGTCTCTGCCAGTCAAACCGTCTGGCTAAGTCGGGCCCTCTGTCAGACCACGCGCCTCCCCAGCGGTCAGTACGGCGTCGCAATTCCCCTGCACCCATACGTCCTGTCTAGTCTGAGTCCTTTTCAGCTCGTTCACCACAGGTTCTCCTGCTTAGGTCACTCATCACTGAGCTAACTGAGGCATCACTATTTCTACCTCTTCCATCAGGCGCTCTTCGCCTCTCAACACTACGGATTGAAGGTGGCGGCCATCTTCTTTCCATTTCCTGCAGCTCTCTGTTGACCTGCTCCCTCTCCAGTCGTAGCTGCTCTACTTCTCTCAAGTATGACACACGATACTCCAGGAGCATCCGGATATTCCCAAGGCTCTCCCTGGATCCGACAACGAGGAATGGAACCATCCCATCTTCACCCCTGACCTGGACTTCGTCATCAGCCGGAATCCTGACTCTCGTCACACCGGACTTATTCACCATCTCCTGCATCACTTTCCCAAGTCTTCCGATGACTTTCTCCACCAGACTTCTGGGCTCTTGATGTCTTCCACCAATCCAAGCTGATTTTGAGCCTTTCTTGCTTGCTCCAAACGTCGAGCGGCTTCTTTATTCCTCCACATGATCATCTGTTTCGTTCGTAGGCATTGTAGATGCATGTCTCTCAGGACAGCCACTCGCTTCAGTGTGACTTCCTTAGTCGACAGTATGACTAACTGTTTCATCTCTGGCACCCAGTTCACACTACATGCTTCTACCACCTTTCTAAAGGCCTCATGCACCTCCTCACTGGCACACACTTCTCGCAGGTCTTCGGGTATCTCTATTACACACTTGAAACCCGACCCGTCACCTTCTTGGACAGACTGTTGGACCTCCTCGTCCTGAGCATTAGTACAGTTTTCCAAGACATCGCTCTCCCTTGTGTGCCCATCTGCATGGCACTTCCCTTGCTGGATTTCTTCTTCCATAGATTTCTGGAGCTGGGCACCAGTCTCCTCCTCCATCTTGAGCTCTCGGAGAACTTCATCTCGCTCTTCTGCCAAGCAGCGACACTCCTGCTGATGTTTCTCTTGGGCCTCTCTGAGCACCTCCGTCTCTCTCCATAGAGCCTTGTTCATACTCTTACACGCTGACAGATGATCTCTGAGCCTAGAGACTTCCCTCTCCAGCTCCTCCACTCTGTGCTCAATCATTCGTCTCAGGACCCTTTCTCGCTCGACTGTCTCTTTCACTGTTTCTTTAAACAGCTCTCTCTCATGGTCCTGCTCTCTTTTAGCCAGCACATGTCGCACCATCACTTCTTTAATTACATTTTCAGCTGGGCACTCTTGCCTACACACAATCTGCCTCTCCAGAGTTCTGCCCGTTCCTGCATCCGCAGTTTCCACTGTCTCACGACTCTCGGTAACTTCAGAGAGCTCCAGCTTACTGCACTCACTTTCCCTTGCGGTCGATTCACAGTCTGCATAGAAGTCACTCCCACTCCCCCTGTCATCCTGGAACAGCACGTCCCCACCTAGACAGGTCTCTGCCCCCTTTCCTGGAGCTATACCGTTTCTCACGGTCACACGTATTGTCACGTCCAAGTCGCCGAGTTGGTCTGACCCACACTTTCTCCCGGTCACCTGGAACTCTGGACTATCGCTATTAGGTGTTACCTTCTTTCCACACCTCACACGACAAGGAACCACTACAGCCACTTGCTGTGATGGGGCTCCCTCCTCTGAACAACACCACACTTTATCAACTTCCCATGCCTTTTCAAATAACGTGAAGTCCCGCTTCCTCTCATAGGGGTACACTAAGTTCGGTGGTTACCAGCATAACACCCTTTTGGAATCTCCACCTACTTTTGGGCCACCATCCCCTTTTGGGTTGTCACCCCCTTTTGGGACTCCGCCCCCTTTTGGGCCACCATCCCAATTTGGGTTACCGCCCCCTTTTGGGACTCCGCCCCCTTTTGGGCCACCATCCCAATTTGGGTTACCGCCCCCTTTGGGACTCCGCCCCCTTTTGGGCCACCATCCCAATTTGGGTTACCGCCCCCTTTTGGGCCACCATCCTAATTTGTGTTACCGCCCCCTTTTGGGACTCCGCCCCCTTTTGGGCAACTTTACTGATTTGGGCTACCACCCCCTTTTGAGACTCCACCCCCTTTTAGGGACACCACCCGTCACTGGGGTACACACCACGGCTCTTACAGGCCCCAGTCCACGCAGTACCCTTAGACAGTGTCTTTTACTTAGGGCGTGTACTGGCCCTTTAAGAGTTTGTGTGCCTCGGTTCACACTGTCCTTTTTACCACACCAGCTCCTGCTGGTACTGCCACCGCTTCCGTTGCAGCCACCAACAACAGCACCTCCAGATGCTACTCCTAAGCTGCTGTGGCTGTTACTGCAGCTCCGGCTGCTGCAGAACTTCTTGCTGCAACAGTCACTGTAGCTCCTGCTACCACAAGTCTCTGCACGCTGCGCTGTCTTGCCGCTTGTCACCTTCGTGACCCCACGAGTCACAGCCAGCCGCTTGTCACCTTCATGACTCCTCCGAGCCACAGCAAACACCTCACACGTGTTCCAGAAAAAAAAACAGTTTCTCACTGACCCGTCAGCACAACACAGACTCCTGTCTGTTACACTCTCAGCCAGAGAGATTTTCCGGACACCTCCTCTCTCATAGAGGCATCCCACAAAGGAAAAAACAGTTTCTCACTGACCCGTCAGTACACCACAGACTCCTGTCTGTTACCTGTTGATCACTCAGGTTTCCGGATACCTCCTCTTCATAGAGGCATCCCATAAAGGAAAAAAAGTTTCTCACTGACCCGTCAGTACACCACAGACTCCTGTCTGTTACCTGTTGATCACTCAGGTTTCCGGACACCTCCTTTTCATAGAGGCATCCAACAAAGGAAAAAAAAAACAGTCTTTCACTAATTCTTCTCACTGATCCCGACCAGCATAACACGGTTGTCAAGACCGTCACCTGTTGGCGTCAGCCATACAGGTTCCTGGAGACCTCAGCCTCAGAGGTATCCTATCAGCATGCTTTTTCTCCATTTTCAATGACCCCGGTCAACATAACACAGACTCCTGTCTGTCACCACTGCTTAACAGCTTCTTCAGATACCTCATATCAGAGGCACCACATAAACATAACCACAGTTTATTCGTGACCACTGGTCACACGGTTTTCACAGACCGTCCGTTCCTCCTCTGATTCCTCATTCCCAGTCCTGGAACATGTGCTCCTTGGGCCGCTGCCAGCATTCATCCACCAATTGTAAGGTTTCAACTCACTCGGCTGCTTCAGAGGTAATCAGGAGACACTTTTCTTATCCAAAAATCATCAGGTTTATTAGATCATAAACCTCACAGTCACAGGCAATGCAAATCTTCAATGCTTCAGCTCCAGCCTGGAGCCTCACTCCTCAGACACAGAGTCCTCTCTGTGATGTCCCGCCTGGACACATGGAAGTCTGTCCACCCTGGCAGACTCCCACAACCCTCCCTCAGGTGCCAAACAAACTCCATTACATAGGCGTAACCCCGCCCATAGGTGAGGTCAGGATCACATGGTTAGGTCACCTGATCATGACCTCATCACAGGTCCTTCAGACACACAAACCATGCTTCCATGCATATCTCGAGGAGCATACACAGTGCCCCCTAGCTGCATCAGGGGTCACTACACCACATAATTTATTTATTTATTTATTTCAGAAGTCAACAGTTCACATGAAAATAATAAACTTTGTGATGTGTCTCATCAGAGAAATCTGCTTCCTTCCCCTCCTGGATTGATCATTCACTCTGCAAACTCTGTATTCTGTAGTGAAATCTGTATCCAGCGTCTACAGACGTTTCCATTACTAAGATGGGAGATGACAGTTGGTGCTCATAAAGTTCTACGGAGTAGGAGGGAGGAGCTAGAGATAGATACAGACATTCCACTGTAGGTTCTATTTAAACAACTAATACATTTTAAATAGTAATTGTCATATTTTCTCCATAAATCAATAGTATATGTGAAAATAAGAACCTTTGTAAAATATCTTATCAGAGGAATCTGCTTCTTTCTCCTCCTGGACTGATCTTTCATTCTCAATTCATGGGTAAAATGTGTCTTCAGTGAATACAGACTTTCTCATTACTAAGAAAGGAGATGACAGTTGGTGGTCATAAAGTTCTATGAAATTTGCAGCAGAATGTCTGTGTCTGCATCTAGCTCCTCTCTCCTCCATAGAATTTTAAAAACACCAACTGTCATCTCCCAAATTAGCAATGGGAAAATCTCTCTGAATGCAGATTTTATCCCTGAATCCAAAATGAATGATCAGTTCAGGAGGAAAAAGAAGCAGATTTCTCTGATAAAATATATTACAAAGTTGCTTATATTCATGTGTATGATTTCTATTTTTCTTTCTTCAAATAGCAGTATGAGGGCTTGTTTTTTTGTGGACCCAGTTGTAATTTTGAATGGATTTTTCCATATGCTGTCGATATACTTCAAAGAATTTCAGTTTAAAACAATTAATGAGTAGTCAATAACTTTGGATCATGCTAACTTGGTGATTTTTTTTCATCAGTGTTGGTGGCTTTCCTTTTTTTGTAGCTTTAATTATTGACTCTAGCTTTGCTGCCTTGCCTATTGGTGTCCAAGGGTGACCTAAAATCCACTTTCAGGACTTTGACTACTGCCGCTTTCTTCTACCCTTCTTCTTTACACTGTCCTTGTTGAGATTTTCTCAATATATATGGTGTCAAAATTAATAAATCATAATATAGGGAGAAACCTTTATGTTTATGGGAAGCCTAGTAGATCTCTGGTGAACACTTTTAACCCAGCTATCCCATAACAGGTCAGGTTAAAAGAGTTGTTCTGGACTTTTAATCAATGGATTGGTTGGACCCTCTCTGATCCTACATAAATGGCCTCAGCCCTGTTTGGTCAAGTGAATTGATACACAATAAATGTTTTGCGGGGTCCCTGCACAAACCACATCCCATTCGTTTTGCTCACTGGTGGCCTCTTGGTGGTTGGGGCCATACTTTATATTGGGAAAATCTAGTGACAGGATCCCTTTAAAGGGGATATCCGGGACTTTGCGAAAAACAAAAAATGTGCGTAAGCACTAACAGGCCGGTAGCTGATATTTCTGCCCAGCGCCGTTCATCAGCGGCAGAGTGGTCACAGACCACTCCTGCCAGAGATTCATCTACCTCTGCTGATATCACATCTTTTCCACCCTGCTCTGTCGACAAGCGTGGCTTCTAACGTCATTCTGATTGACAGTTGGCTCCTCCAGTTAGGCAGCAGTAATTCAGCTGTTAATCAAAATGACATGGAAGTCCCACCCCGTCAACTGAGCGGAGCGGAAAAGCTGCTGCTCTGTTGACATGACATCAGAATAGGCAGCTGAATCGTCGGCAGGAGTGGTCTGTGCCAGCGATGAACAGCGTCGGGCACAACAGGCAGGTAGGTAGCAACTACCTACCTGTTAGTGCTTAGGCACATTTTTAGTTTTTCACAAAGTCCCAGAAATACCTTTTAATGTTAGAACCATATGCAGTAGACTCTTGGTGGCTGCACAATGTGGTGCTCTGAAAGACAAAAAGTGATCTTCTATAAGTATATCAGTACAGATTTTGTGACCTAAACTTGGATTACACTTTAAAGAGTTATTCCCACAATAATAAAGTATCCCCTATCCATACAAGATTCCAACAACTGGACTCCAGGAATTCGTTATCTCCGTCAGTCCTATAGACAATAAATGGAGCGGAGCTGAGGTTAAGCATGCAAAGCTCCGCCTCTTTCAAGATCCAATCTTGGGGTTCAAGTAGCAGGCGGCCAGTGCTGGACTCGGGTGCCAATGACCCAGCTGTAGCATTGAGTCTAGTGGCCCACTGTTCATATAATATACGGGGTAGTTTGTTAACTGAATGTTCAGATGATACCCTTGTCTGTACATGATAAAACATGTATTGTGCCAGCTTCCTCTCATAGAGGTGGCGTGGAGATTCCATCACTGCATGGGGGCCCACCAGAGGATTCTCCTGTGTTCCTGTGGGCCAGTCCGAGCCTGAGCAGGCCCCCAAGTAATCAGCAAGTTATCCCATATCTTATGGGTTAGGGGGATAACTTGTTAGTTTGGGGATAACCTAGTTAAACAGGGATGACATTAGTTGTCAGGGCAACTAACGATCATATCCTAAATCTCCACTTTGAAATACTTGTTAAAAGAAATGTCAGGCAATAGCAAATTCCAACACTGCTAAGTCATTCCCTGCAATGTTCTCATTAATACTCGTCCTGTATATCCCACAACTGGAGTCCGTGCTGGGACCGTGCTGACTCATCTCAGTACAAAGTCCCGCTCAGCGCCAGCTATACATCTGTGAGGTGTAATCTCATCCTCATGGCTCTGTCTCATAGGAAGTGATTGTAAGTGTATACGTGATACGGTAATTGGATGGATCTCGTTAAACCAGCCTAGGATGAAAAGCAAGAAATGCATTGGATGACATTAAAGTCAAATCTCAAGGAGACCTGTCCCGGCTGGAACATGAGTCTGGGACTGGTGCAGATGCAAAAGTCATTAATTTGTATTATTTGACACATAGAATAATCCGTCAGCGTGACAAGAAACAACTTGTTTTTGACATTTTGAGAATTTGATTTAACATTTGAAATCCTGAATTTTCACCATTTAGTTTCTTACACTGGGAAGCAACTAGCAAACTATCTCCAAGGTTATATTAATCCGTCCATCCTAGGAATGTTCTTTTCCTGCTCATTGCTGTGCTCAGAATTCCTGGTGATCTTGTAGCGGGCAGGCAGAGCAGCAGTATAAAGTATGAGGGATAGGGCAGTAGTTTGCGAGTAAATGACAAGAGGTGAGTTAAAGGGGTTCCACCATTATAGCAATTTATGAGAGCTTGACCATAGGGACCACCAATGATCCCGAAAATGTGGCACCTTCACTATACTTAGTATTCATCATCAGCGGGTCACTTCATTACACCATTTAAATAGGGGTCTCCATAGTTTCTTGCAATCAGTGGAGGTCCCAGTGGTCGAACCTACAACAATAAGTGTAAATGCCGCCAATCACCTGGATCTGGCCTTGTTTTTTTCTTCTGTTCCTGCTCTTTTCTATTTCTGAGATATGACACCTTTTCCCTGTATATAAATTTTGTTTTTTATTTAGCCAATTGGGTGTGATGCTCAGAATAAAGGAAAGCCAATAGAATTAAGGAAAGCCAATATAATTAAGGACCACACCCAGTTGACTAACAAGTCTACATTTACATACAAAGAAAGTGGGTCGTGTCTCAGGAACGGAGAGGTGTAAGAACAGTAGAAAAACATCTCTAGATTCAGGAAAGAAGCTGTGGCAACAAAAAAACACACACACACACAAAACACCAGGTTTAAAAAAAATAACAACACATAAAATGTATGCCAAGTAACTGTTCCGCTTTAAAATAGGAGCTAAGAGCTCCACTATATAGCTGGTAAAAACAGAGTTTGGATTGAGATGGGTAGGGGTAACTGTATAGGAGTAACTGTATTGAGTGCCTGGCAGCTGTCGGAAAAGGACATTTGGGAAGACTATTGTGAGCTAATGCCAGTAGGCTGTGATCAGCCAGATAACATCATTGTGAGTATTCTAGGGAATACAAGTTGCAGAAAGAGATAATGCTCCCCCTCATTGTTTTCTCCAGCTGGATTCTAGGAACAGGCCACAGGCCATCCTGAATTCTGAATGTAGGAACTCAAGGTCCTCTTCAGCTGGATGCTAGAAACAGTGCAAAGCCTATCCTGAATTCTGGATGGAGGAGCTCAATGTCCTCTTCAGCTGGATGCTAGGAACAGTGCACAGCCCATCCTGAATTCCGGATGGAGTAGCTCAATGTTCTCTTCAGCTGGATGTTAGAAACAGTGCACAGCCCACCCTGAATCCTGGATGTAGGAGCTCAATGTCTTCTTCAGCTGGGCACTAGGAACAGTGCACAGCCCACCCTGAATCCTGGATGTAGGAGCTCAATGTCCTCTTCAGCTGGATGCTAGAAACAGTGCACAGCCCATCCTGAATCCTGGATGTAGGAGCTCAATGTCCTCTTCAGCTGGATGCTAGAAACAGTGCAAAGCCCACCCTGAATCCTGGATGTAGGAGCTCAATTTCCTCTTCAGCTGGATGCTAGAAACAGTGCACAGCCCACCCCGAATCCTAGATGTAGGAGCTCAATGTCCTCTTCAGCTGGATGCTAGAAACAGTGCAAAGCCCACCCTGAATCCTGTATGTAGGAGCTCAATGTCCTCTTCAGCTGGGCACAAGGAACAGTGCACAGCCCACCCTGAATCCAGGATGTAGGAGCTCAATGTCTTCAGCTGGGCACTAGGAACAGTGCACAGCCCACCCTGAATCCTGAATGTAGGAGCTCAATGTCTTCTTCAGCTGGGCACTAGAACAGTGCACAGCCCACCCTGAATCTTGGATGTAGGAGCTCAATGTCTTCTTCAGCTGGGCACTAGGAACAGTGCACAGCCCACCCTGAATCCTGGATGTAGGAGCTCAATGTCTTCTTCAGCTGGGCACTAGGAACAGTGCACAGCCCACCCTGAATCCTGGATGTAGGAGCTCAATGTCTTCTTCAGCTGGGCACTAGGAGCAGTGCACAGCCCACCCTGAATCCTGGATGTAGGAGCTCAATGTCTTCTTCAGCTGGGCACTAGGAACAGTGCACAGCCCACCCTGAATCCTGGATGTAGGAGCTCAATGTCTTCTTCAGCTGGACACTAGGAACAGTGCACAGCCCACCCTGAATCCTGGATGTAGGAGCTCAATGTCTTCTTCAGCTGGGCACTAGGAACAGTGCACAGCCCACCCTGAATCCTGGATGTAGGAGCTCAATGTCTTCTTCAGCTGGGCACTAGGAGCAGTGCACAGCCCACCCTGAATCCTGGAAGTAGGAGCTCAATGTCTTCTTCAGCTGGATACTAGGAACAGTGCACAGTCCACCCTGAATTCTAAATGTAGGAGCTCAATGTCTTTTTCAGCTGGATGCAAGGAACACTATGAAGCCGGGCCCACCCCGAATTCTGATTGTAATAGCTCAATGTTCTCTTTAGCTGGATTCTAGGAACAGTGCACAGCCCACAAAATGGTGGTTGTGGGGGGTTGTATAGTAGGAGTTTATAGTATGGGCATCCGAGACATATTTTCTCAAAAAAAAAAAACAGACAAGAGATATTTACATTTCTTTGATCTAATGAACACCTCTTCCCAAGGCAAAATTCTCATAAGGGTATGTTTCAACAGGGCGTATTTGGTCTGGATTTGCTGTGGATTAGACTCTGCGTACAGCCGCAGCGTCCAGATGTTACAGCATAGTTGAGGGGGGTTTATGAAATTCCGTCTCCACTATGCGTGCAGGGCATCAGGACATGCGGCGCGTCTTTCTAGACCGCAGCATGTCTATTTATCTTGCGGATAAATAACCCTGTCTATGGATAGGATGCGGTGATTCTGCATGTGTTCATTGAACAAATGCGGTATCACCGTGCGTACAACAGGGGGCAGCGCTTTGGGCAGAGCGGGGTTTCCGCTGCGTCCAAAGCGCTGCCAGTACGCCCCGTGGGGACGTACCCTAAGAAGTTGGAAAACATAATACCCTGGCACGTGTGTTGCCTATGTTTGCTTTTGCCACCAAAATCATATATCCCCAAACCACAGAATAGGTAGAATGTGGTTCTGACACATGTCCGTTCTCACCAGGATGATCATAACTTGCAAACCCTTCCTCATCATGACTGTCCTGGTTCTGAACTTTGATGGAGATATCAGTGCTTAGAACTTTCTGGTAAAAGGTGATAAAAACATTTTCCACTCTGGACAATGTCTTGTTCTTAGGAGAAGTCCTTGAAAATAGCCTGTTCTGCTGCTGTGACCCTAAGCAATCAGCTATAATCTGCCGAGGACACTCACAGCAAGTGTTGCATTATCCTGCAGTGCCACCGTAGGGGAATGAGGTATTACATGCCATCCATTGAAATAAATGAGTTGTCCATGTAATTTATGGACAGACTGGGTCCTCCACAGAGAAAAACGCCTTTTATATCTTCATGCTGGGTAATTGGTTGAGGTCTAAAATGAGGGACTGGCACTTAATAACTCCAACTCTATTTGTAGGCTATTTAAAATAGTTTTTTGTAGATCAGACAACTTGTAAAAAGTTCAACATAGTATGAAATCAAGAAATTAATGTATTCCTCCAAACAGAAGTGTATAACCTCTGTCACCTCATCCCCCGTGTATAACCTCCATCACCTCATCCGCGGTGTATAGCCTCCATTACCTCGTCCCAGGGCCAGACTGGCCATTTGGCAATTCTGGCAAATGCCAGAAGGGCCTGTCTGGTAGCGGGCTGCCTTGTCTGCTAATGCTACGCTGTTAGCTGAATCGGTGTTCTCAAGATACCCATACTTTTAAGAGCTGTGATGGAGCACAAAGTCGCTGAATCTGCCACTTACCCCAGTAGGCCACGGGTATCATTAGAAATATTGGTCTTGTATTAAATCTTGTTTTCTTCTATCCAGGGTAATATTCATAGTAATATATCCTGTCTGGTGCTTGGGGAAGGGACAGCAAGGGCCTGTGTAATTTCAAATGCTAGGGTTGAATTTCAGCCCCAGTCCATACCTGTCACGCTGTCTCTGTATACAGGAGGACCGGGGTCTATGCTGACCCTAAGCTGGGGTCCTGACTAATCCCTCTACCTGGAGGTACTGTTGATGGTACAGAGGTCCAGGCCGCCAGCGTAACCCTATCTCCTGTGAATCCCTAACCACTGTAATCTAGTCCTGAGAAGGACCCTGATTACCACCACAGGGAACAGGTGTCACGCTGTCTAGCAGATGTATAAATATATAATGTCAGTAATCTATCAAGTGGGACAACATTCTATATAACATATAAATAGGTAACATTAACATGTATATATAGCATAGTATTACCTGACATAATATCCTGTGGGTCAATACTGAATCCTTTTCACGCTGTCTCTGGCTAGAGGTGGACCGGGGTCTATGCTGACCCTAAACTGGGGTCCTGACTAGTCCCTCTACCTGGAGGTACTGTAAATGGTACAGAGGTCCAGGCCACCAGCGTAAACCCTGTCTCCTATAAATCCCTGACCACTGTAATCTAGTCCTTAGAAGGACCCTGATTACCACCATAGGGAATGGACAGGTAAAGGTTAACAAACAGTATAGACAAACGAGACAGACAGGGGATAAAGTAAATACTGTCTTGCATACAACATTAAAACACAGAGGGAACACCAAAGGTCAAGGAGATAAACTATAAGCAAGGTGAGGAGAAACAACAAAAGAGCTCTTAGCTTAAGTCTTCTCAGAACCGATCCTATCTGCAGTCTGTATGAATGCTTTCACCGGCATCTAACCAGCAGACTGGCAGCTATATAAAGGAAGCTAATTAGAACATAATCAAAAGCAGCCGGGCAAGGCTGGACCTAGTCTTAGCAAAGAGCTAGGTAAAATTAACTCCCTCATTACCAAACACAAAGAAACAGCAACTCAGCTGCGAGAAGTCAGAATGTGCAATCGCGACAATCTTCGTGGCGATGCACCCATGACAGTACCTCCCCTTCTACGAGGGGCCTCCGGACCCTCAGGGCCAGGTCTGTCCGGGTAAGTCGTGTGGAAGGTCCGAACCAATCGATCTGCGTTAATCTCAGACGCAGAGACCCAAGTCCTCTCCTCAGGACCATATCCCTTCCAATGAACCAAATACTGAAGGGACCGGCGATTCAGACGTGAGTCAATGATCTTCAACACTTGAAATTCTAAGTTACCATTGACCACCACTGGAGGAGGAGGTAGAAGTGACGGTATAACTGGCGCCACGTACCTCTTAAGCAACGATTTGTGGAATACATTATGGATTTTAAACGTAGGAGGGAGGTCCAGACGAAATGCCACAGGATTAATTATAGAACTGATCCTGTATGGACCGATGAACCTGGGACCCAGTTTCCAGGAGGGAACGTTGCGTTTTATATTCTTGGTAGACAACCACACCAGATCATTCACACCTAGGTCCGGACCAGACACTCTCCTCCTATCAGACCTCCGCTTGAAACAGTTCCCCATAGCACTCAGACCATTCTGTTATGTTTCGGTAGCTGAGGAGTGCAGGCAAAAAAGCAATACACCAGAGAAGTTGGAATCTATGAGATTGCAGTACCCTGACTAACCACCACAACTAGAGGCAGCCGTGGAGCGTTCCTACGTTGGTCCTAGACGCCTCGTCACAGCCTGAGAAACTAACTACACCTAAAGATAGAAATAGGAAAGCTATCTGCCCCGGAGCAGAACCCCAAAGATAATAGAAAGCCCCCAAACATGTAATGGCGGTTAGACATGAGGAAATACTGACACAGAAAGAAAATAGTATGAGCAAACGCTGGGGCCCAAACTATCTAAATAGAAAAGGATAGGAAGGGTACTTACTGCAATCTCAGAAAACCCTGAAAAACACCAACTCTACTAATTTCAAAATCACCTGAGATCACACGACCTCTACCACCTAAATTAGTTCTCTGGTGTAACAAAATCAAAACAGCAGCCACTGAAAAAACTGGAAAAAGCAAAAGTACAAACATCAGTGGCTGAACTAAACTGAGAGGGCAAAAGCCCCCGGAGGGGACCCTGAAGGCCCCCACAGAAGTGCAGGACAAAATGCAAAAATATAGTACAAACACAAAAGAAGGAAAGGTCTTATCTGATAGCAGGAGATGCAGACACTACACAGCAGGCTACAAGGGAAACTGGAATGAAGGATTCAGACCAGAACAATTGATCACCGGCAACCCTGATGGGAAAATGACTCCCTTATATAAGACCAGTCAGTAACACCTGATTCCCAGTCCTCACAATCTTCACCAGCACCGCCTGTAACCACCAGAGGGAGCCTCTGCTCAGAACTCATCTCAAACCCATTCACAACAGTACCCCCCCCTTGAGGAGGGGTCACCGAACCCTCATTTGAGCAACCAGGTCGGTCGGGATGAGTTCTATGATACGCACGGATAAGTCTCCTAGCATGGATGTCCGAAGCAAACACCCAAGAATTGTCTTCCTGACCATAACCTCTCCATTTAACCAAATATTGGAGTTTCCGTCTAGAAAAACGAGAATCCAATATTTTCTCAACCACATACTCCAGATTGCCCTCAACCAAAACAGGGTCAGGAGGCACAGCAGCAGGAACCACTGGCTCAACAAACCTCTTCAACAAGGACTTGTGGAACACGTTATGGATCTTAAATGTCCCTGGAAGAAGCAAACGAAAAGAAACAGGATTAATAATCTCCATGATCTTATAAGGTCCAATGAACCTAGGCTTAAATTTAGGAGATGCTACTCTCATAGGAATATTCTTTGAGGACAACCAGACCAAGTCCCCCACTTTAAACCGAGGACCATCAGTCCTATGCCGGTTAGCAAACCGCTGGGCCTTCTCCTGAGAGAGGGACAACCTCTACACTACCTGGTCCCAAATCTGTTGCATACGCTCCACAACAGAGTCAACACCTGGACAGACAGAAGCCTCCGTCTGTCCTGAAGAAAATCGAGGGTGAAACCCAGAATTACAGAAAAACGGAGACATCAAAGTGGCAGAGCTAGCCCTATTATTAAGAGCAAACTCAGCCAAAGGCAAAAAAGAGACCCAGTCATCCTGATCAGCAGACACAAAGCATCTTAGATAAGTCTCCAATGTCTGGTTTGTTCTCTCAGTTTGACCATTGGTCTGAGGATGAAATGCCGAGGAGAAAGACAATTGAACACCCAGTTTAGAACAAAAAGTCCTCCAAAATCTGGAAACAAACTGGACTCCTCTGTCAGACACAATGTTCTCAGGAATGCCGTGTAAACGAACCACGTGCTGAAGGAACAACGGCACCAATTCAGAGGAGGAAGGCAACTTAGGTAATGGCACAAGATGTATCATTTTGGAAAACCTATCACAAATTACCCAGATGGTGGTCATTCTCTGAGAAACAGGAAGATCGGAAATGAAATCCATAGAGATATGGGTCCATGGTCTCTTGGGCACAGGCAATGGCATCAACAAACCACTAGAGCGAGAGCAAGGCTTGGAGCGAGAGCAAGTCCCGCAGGACTGCACAAATTCCCTGACATCACGAGACAAGGTAGGCCACCAAAAGGACCGACTAACCAAGTCTCTGGTACCAAAAATTCCGGGATGCCCAGCCAATGCGGAACAATGAATCTCAGACATCACACTCTTTTTCCATTGGTCCGGGACAAACAATTTTCCAACAGGGCAGCGCTCAGGCCTATCCTCCTGACACCCCTCCAGAGCAAGTCTCAAATTGGGCGAGATGGCGGAAAGAACTACACCCTCTTTCAAAATAACAGAAGAATCAGATAACTCAGGAGAGTCCGCAAGGAAACTCCTCGAGAGGGCATCCGCCTTAACATTCTTAGTGCCAGGAAGAAAGGAAACCACAAAATTAAAACGTGTGAAAAACAAGGCCCACCTGGCCTGTCTAGGATTGAGTCGCTTGGCAGATTCCAGATAGACCAGATTCTTATGGTCCGTAAGGACCACCACCTGATGTTTGGCTCCCTCCAGCCAATGTCTCCACTCTTCAAAAGCCCACTTCATGGCCAATAACTCCCGATTACCCACGTCATAATTACGTTCAGTAGGAGAAAATTTTCGAGAGAAAAAGGCACAAGGGTTACTTTTAGAGGTCTCTGGATCTTTTTGGGACAAAACGGCACCTGCCCCAATTTCAGAGGCATCAACCTCCACCTGAAATGGCAGAGAAACATCAGGCTGCCGTAGAACAGGAGCAGAAGTGAATCTCTGCTTAAGTTCCTGAAATGCAGAGACTGCCTCAGGAGGCCAATTCACCACATCAGAACCCTTTCTGGTCAAATCAGTTAATGGTTTAACAATAACCGAGAAATTACCAATAAATTTACGATAAAAATTGGCAAAACCCAAAAAATCTCTGAAGAGCCTTTAATGAAGTAGGTTGGACCCAATCACAGATGGCCTGAACCTTGACCGGGTCCATTTCAATAACAGATGGGGACAAAATGAATCCCAGAAATGAGATCCTCTGTACGCCAAAAAGACACTTTGATCCCTTCACATACAGAGCATTCTCTCTCAAAATCTGGAATACAGTTCGAACATGTTTCACATGAGAGTCCCAGTCATTAGAAAAAATCAAGATATCATCCAAATAAACAATCAGAAATTTGTCCACAAAATCCCTGAAAATGTCATTCATGAAGGACTGGAAGACGGAAGGAGCATTAGTGAGCCCAAAGGGCATCACTAGGTACTCAAAATGCCCTTCAGGGGTATTGAATGCCGTCTTCCATTCATCCCCGTGCTTAATGCGAATAAGGTTATACGCCCCCCTGAGGTCAAGCTTGGTAAACCAAGTAGCGTTTTTCACCCTGGAAAACAGGTCAGAAATCAAGGGTAACGGGTATTGATATTTCACAGTAATATTGTTCAAGAGACGATAATCAATACACGGCCTTAATGAACCATCTTTTTTGGCCACAAAGAAAAAACCGGCACCTAAGGGTGAAGAGGATGGTCTGATATGACCCTTCTCCAATGATTCCTTGAAATAAGACCGCATAGCGTCATGTTCAGGTACAGACAAGTTAAAAAGGCGACCTTTAGGGAATTTACTACCCGGCACTAATTCAATAGCGCAGTCATAGCTCCTATGGGGAGGCAAGGATGCAGATTTACTTTCGCTAAACACATCAGAAAAATCAAACAAAAAGTCAGGAACATCCTGAGCCTGGGGGAGGCAGAAAAAACAGGAGTGTTGGTATTAACACATTGGCAGCCCCAACTGGTTACAGACACAGATTTCCAATCCAAAACAGGATTATGAGACTGTAACCAAGGGAAACCCAGCACGATAATGTCATGCAGATTATATAGAACCAAAAATTTGCAGCACTCCTGGTGATCAGGTTCAACCCTCATTATCACCTGAGTAGAAAACTGGGGTTTATTCTCAGCCAAAGGGGTAGAATCGATCCCCAGTAGGGGAATAGACTTCTGTAGGGGTATCAAGGGAAACCCACAACGTTTAGCAAAATCATAATCCATCAGGTTAATAGCTGCTCCAGAATCAACGAAAGCCTGAGCAGAAAATGAGGACAGAGAGCATATCAGAGTGACAGTTAATAAAAACTTAGTCTGAACACTACCCAAGACAACTAAGCGTGCAAAACGTCTTCCCCGCTTAGGGCAGACTGAAATAGCATGAGAGGCATCACCACAGTAGAAACATAACCCATTGCGCTTTCGAAACTCATGACGCTGTGCCCCAGACACCACTCCATCACACTGCATGGGTTCAGAAGCTGGTTCACAAGGCAACACCATTCCACGCATACTTCTCCGCTCACGCAAACGTCTGTCAATTTGAATCGCTAATGACATAGAATCATTGAGACCAGAGGGGACAGGGAATCCCACCATAACATCCTTTACATTATCTGACAGACCCTTCCGGAAAAGGGCCGCCAAAGCGTCGTCATTCCATTTGGTCAGGACTGCCCACCTACGGAATCTCTGACAGTATAACTCAGCGTCATCAAGCCCCTGATTTAATGCCAACAAGGCTTTTTCAGCTTGATCAGTGACATTAGGCTCATCGTACAATAACCCCAAAGCCTGAAAAAACGCATCAACATCACTCAAAACAGGATCCCCAGGTATCAGGGAAAAAGCCCAATCCTGAGGATCGCCGCGCAGGAGAGAGATGATAATTTGAACCTGCTGCGCTGCGTTTCCTGAGGACTTAGATTTTAAGGCAAAAAACAATTTACAATTATTTTTGAAATTCTGAAACTTAGCTCGATCCCCTAAAAACAAATCTGGCATGGGGATCCTAGGTTCCACAACAGGCAACCTAGCAAGATATGCAGCAATACTCTGAACCTCAGTGGCAAGCTGATCCACACGGCCAGACAACTGTGCAAACTCCATTGGGAGAAAAGATCCTCCCCAGCACCCAGAGATACAGAGGGAAAAAGAAAAAAGAAAAAAAAAAAAATGCAACAAACAGAAAAATATCTCTGACAACTCTGACAACCTTTTTTCTTTCACAATATTTTTTCCCTTCTGTGAGTACCATACAATTTTCAATTTTTAGGCCGGTGATACTGTTATGTTTCGGTAGCTGAGGAGTGCAGGCAAAAAAGCAATACACCAGAGAAGTTGGAATCTATGAGATTGCAGTACCCTGACTAACCACCACAACTAGAGGCAGCCGTGGAGCGCTCCTACGTTGGTCCTAGACGCCTCGTCACAGCCTGAGAAACTAACTACACCTAAAGATAGAAATAGGAAAGCTATCTGCCCCGGAGCAGAACCCCAAAGATAATAGAAAGCCCCCAAACATGTAATGGCGGTTAGACAAGAGGAAATACTGACACAGAAAGAAAATAGTATGAGCAAACGCTGGGGCCCAAACTATCTAAATAGAAAAGGATAGGAAGGGTACTTACTGCAATCTCAGAAAACCCTGAAAAACACCAACTCTACTAATTTCAAAATCACCTGAGATCACACGACCTCTACCACCTAAATTAGTTCTCTGGTGTAACAAAATCAAAACAGCAGCCACTGAAAAAACTGGAAAAAGCAAAAGTACAAACATCAGTGGCTGAACTAAACTGAGAGGGCAAAAGCCCCCGGAGGGGACCCTGAAGGCCCCCACAGAAGTGCAGGACAAAATGCAAAAATATAGTACAAACACAAAAGAAGGAAAGGTCTTATCTGATAGCAGGAGATGCAGACACGACACAGCAGGCTACAAGGGAAACTGGAATGAAGGATTCAGACCAGAACAATTGATCACCGGCAACCCTGATGGGAAAATGACTCCCTTTATAAGACCAGTCAGTAACACCTGATTCCCAGTCCTCACAATCTTCACCAGCACCGCCTGTAACCACCAGAGGGAGCCTCTGCTCAGAACTCATCTCAAACCCATTCACAACACCATTCAGCACTCCTCTCCAAACTGAAGCAAGTGACGACGAGAATCGTTCCTCCTCAGGAACCCCAGATTGACGGGTATGTGGGGTCTTAGAGCGAGCACAAACTCCACAGGACGCGACAAAAGTTATTACCTCTTTATTTAAGTTAGGCCACCAAAACCGGCGAGAAAGGAGATCCACAGTTGCTTTACTCCCTGGATGTCCTGCTAAAGCAGAACTATGATGTGCCTCGATAACTTTTTGTCTTAACTGATTAGGAACAAACAGTTTCCCTGGAGGTCCTACAGGGGCGTCCCCCTGAGCCTCCAACACCTCCTCCTCAAGCTCAGAGCACACAGCCGACACCACCACTCCTTCCTGAAGGATAGGAACCGGGTCATCCGTCTTTCCGGCCCCTGGGAAACTACGAGATAAGGCATCAGGAAGCAATTTTATTGAGCAGTCATACGTGCGATGAGGAGGTAACTTTTGACACCCCTCCTCTGAGAACATCTCCCCAAAGTCCTCCAGAAAAGGAGGCAAAGTCCTAGGCACGACCGCACCGATGACCGTGTTCATGCAGTTATTCTTGCAAAATTCACCCCACTGGCTTATCTTTCTGGATTGCCAATCAATCACTGGTTATGTTTAGCCAACCAGGGAAGTCCCAACACAATAGGAGTAGGAAGACCCTCCAACACATAACAAGACAACTGTTCTTTATGTATTGCCCCTACTCGAAGGTCTATGTTATGAACAGCTTGTACAAAGCTACCTTGACCGAGAGGTCTGGCGTCAATAGAAAGTATAGGGATCGGTTTGGCCAATACACTCAGTTGCATACCTTGCACCTGGGCAAACCGAGCGTCCACCATATTAGCCCCAGACCCACTATCAAGAAGAACAGAAATCCTCTCAACTCTCGCACCAACCACCACCTCCGCAGGCACGAGAAATTGAGACGGACCTGGGGACGAAATACCTACTCCCAGGTTGTCGTCCACCACATAACCTGGGATTAACAGTTTTTCGGTGACTTTTTTGCTCAATGAGGCACGGGAGGGACACCCCCCAACAAAATGTCCCTCTCTCCCGCAGAAGAAACACCTTCTTGTCTTGCGGCGCACCGCCGATTCCCTCCTACAAAATGATGTCCCACCCAACTGCATAGGTTCCTCAGAACAGACCAGGGGAACCTCCATATAAGGGACTTTAGTAGTGGGTGGAGTAATAACAGGGGCAGAGTTACCTCGCACCTCCCCCGAAGCCGTCTATCAATACGAATAGCAAGGGCCATAGCAGCCTCCAGTGACGGAGGAGAATCATACTGAGCCAAAACATCTTTAATTTGTCAGATAACCCTTGACAAAACTGGCTCCTAAGAGCTGGGTCATTCCACTGAGTATCTGTGGCCCATCTACGGAACTCAGAAGAAAATTCCTCCGCCGGACGATCTCCCTGCTGTATCCTACGTAACTTCGTTTCAGCAAGGGAGACCCGATCCGGGTCATCATACACCAGCCCCAGGGCAACAAAAAATCGATCTACTGACTGGAGGGCCGGGGAGCCCGGAGGAAGAGAGAACGCCCAGGATTGAGGGTCCCCTTGTAAGAGCGAGATGACAATTCCCACCCTCTGCTCCTCACTCCCCGATGACCGAGGCCGTAGCCGAAAGCACAATTTACATGCCTCCCGGAAGGTAAAAAATTTGTCCCGCCCACCAGTGAACCTGTCCGGGAGAGCAACCTTAGGTTCAGATCTGGTTTGCTCCGGGGGGGACAAAACCTTGGACTTAACGTCCCTCAGCTCCATGGACAAACTCTGCAACTGCAGGGCAAGCTGGGCTACTGGATCCATGGTAGCTGGGGAGAATCTATAGTTGGGCCGGTGAAAATGTCACGCTGTCTAGCAGATGTATAAATATATAATGTCAGTAATCTATCAAGTGGGACAACATTCTATATAACATATAAATAGGTAACATTAACATGTATATATAGCATAGTATTACCTGACATAATATCCTGTGGGTCAATACTGAATCCTTTTCACGCTGTCTCTGGCTAGAGGTGGACTGGGGTCTATGCTGACCCTAAACTGGGGTCCTGACTAGTCCCTCTACCTGGAGGTACTGTTAATGGTACAGAGGTCCAGGCCACCAGCGTAAACCCTGTCTCCTATAAATCCCTGACCACTGTAATCTAGTCCTTAGAAGGACCCTGATTACCACCATAGGGAATGGACAGGTAAAGGTTAACAAACAGTATAGACAAACGAGACAGACAGGGGATAAAGTAAATACTGTCTTGCATACAACATTAAAACACAGAGGGAACACCAAAGGTCAAGGAGATAAACTATAAGCAAGGTGAGGAGAAACAACAAAAGAGCTCTTAGCTTAAGTCTTCTCAGAACCGATCCTATCTGCAGTCTGTATGAATGCTTTCACCGGCATCTAACCAGCAGACTGGCAGCTATATAAAGGAAGCTAATTAGAACATAATCAAAAGCAGCCGGGCGAGGCTGGACCTAGTCTTAGCAAAGAGCAAGGTAAAATAAACTCCCTCATTACCAAACACAAAGAAACAGCAACTCAGCTGCGAGAAGTCAGAATGTGCAATCGCGACAATCTTCGTGGCGATGCACCCATGACAACAGGAAGGTAACTGCCTTCACACACAGTATAAGACGAACGAGACAGTACAAGGGGTAAAATAAAAGACCACCTTGCATACAAAACTATCACTACAGAGGGAACACCAACGGGTAAGGAGATAAATAATAAAGCGAGGAGAGGAGAAAACCACAACAGGTACTCTTAGCTTTAGACTTCTCAATACGATCCGCTCTGCTGGTCTGCATGAATGCTTTCACCGACACTTCCCCAGCAGACAGGCAGGTATATGAAGGAAACCAATTACCACAACATTAATTGCAGCTGAGCGAGGCTGGTCTAGTCCAGCACAGAGAGAGGAAGAATTAACTCCCTCAGTGCCGAAAAACACCCAGCACCAGAACCTCAGCTGTCAGAAGTCAGGGTGTGCAATCGCGACGATCTTCGCAGTGACACACCCGTGACAGTACCCCCCCTTCTACGAGGGGCCTCCGGACCCTCAGGGCCGGGTTTATCTGGGTGAGTAGTGTGGAAGGCCCGAACCAATCGGTCTGCGTTAATATCCGACGCAGAAACCCACGTCCTCTCCTCAGGACCATACCTCCGGCGATTCAGACGTGAATTGATGACTCTCGACACCTGGAACTCCAAGTTACCATTGACCACCACAGGAGGAGGAGGTAAAGGTGAAGGTATCACCGGCGCCACATACCTCTTAAGCAACGATCTGTGGAACACATTATGAATTTTAAATGTAGGAGGGAGGTCAAGACGGAATGCAACCGGATTAATTATAGCACTGATCTTGTATGGCCCGATGAACCTGGGACCCAGTTTCCAGGAGGGAACCTTAAGTTTTATATTTTTGGTAGACAACCATACCAGATCGTTCACACTTAGGTCCGGACCAGACACTCTCCTCCTATCAGCCATACGTTTGTATTAGTTCCCCATAGTACTCAGATTATTCAGCACTCCTCTCCACACTGAAGCAAGTGACGACGAAAATCGTTCCTCCTCAGGAACCCCAGAAGAGCCCCCCCTATTGAAAGTACAAAACTGGGGGTGAAAACCATATGCCCCAAAAAACGAGGACTTACCAGTGGACTCGCTCCGCCTATTATTTAGAGCAAATTCCGCCAGAGGCAAAAAAGAAGCCCAGTCCTCCTGGTTCTCTGACACAAAACACCGGAGATATGTCTCCAAGCTCTGGTTCAGACGCTCTGTCTGACCATTGGTCTGCGGGTGAAAAGCCGATGAAAATGACAACTGCATCCCCCGCCGTGTACAAAATGCTTTCCAGAATTTGGACACAAACTGAGACCCCCGATCCGACACCACATCGGAGGGTACCCCGTGAAGCCTTACAATCTCCCCAATAAACACCTGCGCAAGAGTTTTAGCATTAGGAAGAGCAGGAAGAGCGATAAAATGTGCCATCTTGCTGAACCTGTCCACTACAACGAGTATAACTGTTTTACCTGAAGATGGCGGGAGGTCCGTAATGAAGTCCATAGACAGATGAGTCCACGGACGCTCCGGGATCTTCAAAGGTAAGAGGGTCCCCGACGGACGGGTATGTGGGGTCTTAGAGCGCGCACAAACCTCGCAGGACGCGACAAAAGTTACCACCTCCTTATGTAAGTTAGGCCACCAAAACCGACGCGAGAGGAGATCCTCAGTTGCTTTACTCCCTGGGTGTCCTGCCAAAGCTGAATTATGGTGTGCCTCGATCACCTTTTGTCGCAACTGATTTGGAACAAACAGTCTCCCTGGAGGTCCTACAGGGGCGTCCCCCTGAGCCTCCAATACCTCCTCCTCAAGCTCAGAGCATACTGCCGACACCACCACCCCCTCCTGAAGGACCGGAACCGGTTCCTCCGTATTCCCAGCCCCTGGGAAACAGCGAGATAAGGCATCCGCCTTAACATTTTTTGAGCCAGGACGATATGTGACGACAAAATTAAACCTGGTAAAAAACAACGACCACCTAGCTTGTCTGGGATTCAGACGTTTAGCGGACTCTAAATATAGCAGGTTTTTGTGATCGGTAATGACGGTGACCGGGTGGACTGCCCCCTCCAAAAAATGACACCACTCCTCAAAAGCTAACTTAATGGCCAAGAGTTCCCTATTGCCGACATCATAATTCCTCTCAGCGGACGACAATTTTTTAGAGAAGAAGGCGCACGGATGCCATTTACCAGGGGACGAACCTTGTGACAAAACTGCTCCCACCCCTACCTCGGAAGCGTCCACCTCAACAATGAACGGCTGTGACGCATCAGGTTGAATAAGTATGGGTGCCGAAGCAAAACATTTTTTCAAAGAGGAAAACGCTTGACAAGCCTTGTCAGACCACTTTGAAAAATCCGTCGCTTTTTTAGTCATGTCTGTGAGAGGTTTAACTATGGACGAAAAATTACGAATGAACTTCCGGTAGTAGTTAGCAAACCCCAGGAAACGTTGTAATGCCTTAAGATCCTCTGGCAGATCCCACTCAAGAACTGCCCGCACTTTCCCAGGGTCCATACGAAAACCGGATGCTGACACCAGGAACCCTAAAAACTGAAGTTCCTGTACGGCGAACACACACTTCTCCCATTTGGCGTACAGTTTATTATCCCGCAAGATCTGTAACACCTGCCTAACATGCTCCTGATGAGACACAAGATCTGGCGAGTAAATTAAGATATCATCCAGATATATGACCACAAACTGTCCCATTAGGTGGCGAAAGATGTCATTTACAAAGTGTTGAAACACCGCCGGGGCAATACTCAGACCAAATGGCATGACAAGGTTCTCATAATGCCCCTCCGGAGTGTTAAACGCCGTCTTCCACTCATCCCCCTCCTTCATCCTAATCAGATTGTACGCCCCCCTGAGATCCAACTTAGAGAACCATTTGGCACCCACGATCTGATTGAAGAGATCGGGAATAAGTGGGAGCGGATACGGATCTCAGACCGTAATCCGATTAAGCTCACGGAAATCCAGGCAAGGGCGTAGGCCTCCATCTTTTTCTTCACAAAGAAGAACCCCGCGGCCACCGGGGAAGATGAAGGTCTAATATGCCCCTTAGCCAGACTCTCTGAAATATAATCCTTCATGGCCTGTCTCTCAGGACCAGAAAGGTTATACAACCTAGATTTCGGTAACTTGGCCCCAGGGAGCAAGTTAACAGAACAGTCATACTCGCGATGAGGAGGTAGTTCTTGACACCCTTTTTCCGAGAATACATCCTCAAAGTCCACCAGAAATGGAGGTAAGGCCCTAGGAGCGACCGCACCAATGACCGTATTCATGCAGTTTTTATTACAGAAATCGCTCCATTGGGTTATCTCTCTGGATTGCCAATTAATAACCGGGTTATGCTTAGTTAGCCAAGGCAGGCCCAGCACTATAGGAGTGGGAAGACCCTCCAACACATAACAAGACAACAGTTCTTTATGTAGCGCCCCCACTTGAAGATCTATGTTATGCACTGCTTGCACAAAACTTCCCTGACCGAGAGGTCTGGCGTCGATCGAGAATATGGGACGGGTTTAGCCAACCCACTCAAACGCATACCTTGAACCCGGGCAAAGCGAGCATCCACCAGATTAGCCCCGGCCCCACTATCCAGAAGAACAGATATCCTCTCAGTTTTCGCACCCACCACCACCTCCGCCGGTACGAGAAACTGAGACGAACTTAGGGATGAAATACTTACTCCCAGATTGCCGTCCACCACACAATCTGGGATCAATAGTTTTCCGGCGACTTCTCACTCTGCAAAGGACGGGATGGACACCCCCTAATAAAATGTCCCTTTTTTCCACAGAAGAAACAACTTCTTGTTTTGTGGCGCCCCACCGATCCCCTCCCCCGGAATGATGTCCCTCCTAATTGCATAGGCTCCCCTGGACTGACCAGGGGAACCTCCGTATAAGGGACCCTTGAGGAAGGTGGAGTCATCACAGGGGGCGAAGTTACCCCGCACCTCTCCCGAAGACGTCTGTCAATACGAATAGCAAGGGCCATAGCGGCTTCCAGTGTCGTGGGAGGGTCATACTGCGCCAACACATCTTTTAATTTGTCAGATAAACCTTGACAAAACTGGCTCCTAAGAGCCGGGTCATTCCACTGGGTGTCCGTGGCCCACCTACGGAACTCCGAACAGAATTCCTCTGCCGGACGATCTCCCTGCTGTATCTTACGTAACTTAGTTTCAGCAAGGGAGACCCGATCCGGGTCATCATATACAAGACCCAGAGCTGCGAAAAATCTATCCACTGACTGGAGAGCCGGGGAGCCCGGGGGAAGAGAGAACGCCCAGGATTGGGGGTCCCCTTGTAGGAGTGAGATAACAATTCCCACCCTTTGATCTTCACTCCCAGATGACTGAGGTCGCAGCCGAAAGTACAATTTACATGCCTCCCGGAAAGCAAAAAATTTGTCCCGCCCTCCAGTGAACCTGTCCGGGAGAGCTACTTTAGGTTCAGGTCTGGCCTGCTCCGGGGGGTACAAAACCTTGGACTTAACGTCCCTCAGCTCCATGGACAAACTCTGCAACTTCTGAGCTAGACTGGCTACTGGATCCATGGTGGCTGGGGAGAATCTTTAGTATGGTCGGTGAAAATGTCACGCTGTCTCTGTATACAGGAGGACCGGGGTCTATGCTGACCCTAAGCTGGGGTCCTGACTAATCCCTCTACCTGGAGGTACTGTTGATGGTACAGAGGTCCAGGCCGCCAGCGTAACCCTATCTCCTGTGAATCCCTAACCACTGTAATCTAGTCCTGAGAAGGACCCTGATTACCACCACAGGGAACAGGAAGGTAACTGCCTTCACACACAGTATAAGACGAACGAGACAGTACAAGGGGTAAAATAAAAGACCACCTTGCATACAAAACTATCACTACAGAGGGAACACCAACGGGTAAGGAGATAAATAATAAAGCGAGGAGAGGAGAAAACCACAACAGGTACTCTTAGCTTTAGACTTCTCAATACGATCCGCTCTGCTGGTCTGCATGAATGCTTTCACCGACACTTCCCCAGCAGACAGGCAGGTATATGAAGGAAACCAATTACCACAACATTAATTGCAGCTGAGCGAGGCTGGTCTAGTCCAGCACAGAGAGAGGAAGAATTAACTCCCTCAGTGCCGAAAAACACCCAGCACCAGAACCTCAGCTGTGAGAAGTCAGGGTGTGCAATCGCGACGATCTTCGCAGTGACACACCCGTGACAGTACCTGCCTCGTCCCCAGTGTATAACCTCCATCATCACTTGCCAGGTGTATAACCTCTGTCACCCCGTCCCCGGTGTATAGCCTCCATCACCTCGCTCCCGTTGTATAACTTCTGGCCCCTCACCTGCCATCTGTCTTTACTAACGTGTGACAGAACGGCTGGTGGTGCAAAACGTGTGACGCGGTCCTGTAATGGGAGCCACTAGTGTAACAAGTCCGTTCATGACATTTCTTTTCTCTTAAAGCTACCCTCATCATCTGTGAGTGATATTATTGAGAAATGGACAGAACCGCAACAATTCAGCCACAAAGTGGAGACCCCATAACATTACAGAGGGGGTGACAAGTGCTGAGGAGCAGAAGGCAGAAAAGTCACCACCGCTCTGCTGACTCCTGCTGACTTCATAACTACCGTATAAAACACCGCGCCCTCGCCGATAGCTTCATTGCCAAGCAGCTGCATGCAGCCGTACATCACCAAGTACATTGCCGAGCGTCGAATGGAGTGGTGAAAAGCCGCCACCACTGGACTCTGGGGGAAATGTGATCTGTGCAGCGACCGATCACACTTCTCTATCTGCGTCTGATGGACAAGTTTAAGTTTGGTGATTCCAGGAGGACGTTACGCCTTGACCACATTGTGCTGGGTGTAAAATTTGGTGGAGGAGGGATAATGCTATGGGCTTGTTTTTCAAGGGTCGACCTTACACTCTTAGTTCTAGTGAAGGGAAATCTTAATGCTTCAGCACAAGACATTGAGGACAATTGTAGCTTCAGCTTTGTGGGAACAGTTTGGGGAAGGTCCTTATCTGTTCCCCATGACTGCGCCCAGTGCACAAGCTCCATACAGACATGGAGGGAGAAGAATATGAGCGCCCACACAGAGCCCAGACCTCAGCCCCATCCAACAGTTTTGGGGTAAACTAGACACCTCCAATATCTTGAGGAAAACCTCATTATACTGTATATGCTGGGATTTGGACTGTGGAGGGGGCTCAATTCATTTGTCCATAAAGCTTAGCTACCATCTTGAAATCACCCTTACACCTTAGGCCCAGTGCCTTCTTTAGCTCACTGTCTGAAGTTGTCAACATTGGTTCTTTGTCAGATATCAGATTACTGATGATTGCTTTATGTTACTGTTGAGATGATGGAATCCACCATGGGTAAAAAATAAATCCAATTGCACTCCAATTTTTTTGGGTTGGACTGGAGAGGGGCATCACTTTTTTGATTCCATAACTATGAGAGGACACTTTGCCTCCTTCAGACGACAGCTAGAAGCTATTGACCTGGAATGTCATTCTTGAGTGCGCAACATGATCTGTATGCTATTCAGGGGCCTACAAATGCATGTCTCATGAAAAAATGATTACTGCACACTGCAAAAGGGATGTCCATTAACCCTTTCTGTCTGGCTGACTTTTAGGTGCAATCCTTGGGCCCGTTAGCTCATCTTCATAAAAAACAGATAGAAAATATGATTGATGTGCATATTAAACAGCTGCTATGCCTGACAATTTCTACTGATTATCACAACAGTGGGGCACATCTTTATCATAACGGAAACCTAATTAAATAGTAATGCAAGGCCGACAGGACTCTAGCTTTATCAGCTGCTGCTCATATTATAAGTAAAGGACGCATGTTTTTTAGGCAGGCACCATAAAACTAAGGAATATTGTAGGCAATCATCGTTTGGGTGCATGCCATATGGAAATGTTATCAACCTTGTTATTCCATACAGGAATAAAGGCCTCCAAACACAATAGAGAAAATTGGACCCACCACCATTTTCGTCTAGATCAGTTTACTCTTAGTTGATGTCGATGAGAGAGACGGAATGGGAATATTGAATTTCATTCACCATCCCAAACTGGAGAGGCCCCAAATTTGCCAGGATTGTAGTCCAAAAATTGCAAGGGCTCCAGCAAATTGCTGGCTAGGATTTTTAATTGAATTTCTATTGTGGGATGCCAAGGTTTGGCCATTAATGTATGATCAAGTGACAATGACGTACAAATGCTACTGCAATTGGATGCAGTAACAAAAATGTTCCTGTGCTGAGGTAATCCTGTACATGTGTCCCTGCTAAGTACTGTCTTACTTGTTGTGTCTGACCACGGAGAGCTGCTTCAGTTCATGGTCGGCACATACCACAGCTCCTGGTCAGGGAAAGAAAGCATAAGTCACTTATTATAAGAGAGTATAATGATGATAGTAGAAGGTCACTACTACTGTTTTCTGAGGTAAGACATTTCACTGCCTGTTTTATCACAGGAGTATTTCTACCGTGTCACCAGCCCTCTTAGCTCATCATACATCAAGTCAGTGAACTAGAGCAGCTCTACATGGTCGGACACAGCAAATAAGACAGTAAATAGCAGGAGCACATTTATAACATTATCTCTACACAGGAAAAAAAAATTATAAACACATCCATTTGTGGAACTTATGATTCCAAAATTCATTAATTGCAATGTACCTTTGTTCGTAGGACAATCTCATTCATTTTCACAGCACTTTACAGACATCATCATCACTATCTTCCGTATCAGTATGTCTTTGGAGTGTGGGAGAAAACCGGAAAAAAAAATTACGCAAACACAGGTTGTCCTTAGTGGATTTTGAACCCAGGACCTCAGCGCTGCAACGGAACAGTGCTTACGACCAAGCCACCCCGCTGCCAGTAATTACATATCCTGGAAAGCAAGTCCTTGAAAAAGGACATCAAATCCCAAAAAACTCATTAATGACATAATGTGCAAGTGATATGGTGACACATAACATAACACACAACAGTCCTATTCATGGGCGTACCCACCGTGGGGCAGGCGGGGGCAGGTGCCCCCCCTAGAAGCAGGGGCACACAATGAAAGAGAGCGGAGAGAGCAGCACAATGCCGGCTCCCTCTGCCCCAGGTTGCAGTGCCTGTCTGTGTGTGCTCACAGTGCAGGAGCTGCTGTCTCACCAGAGGAGCTTCTTCCTGGCCGGCAGCAGCTGTAGTTTCACTTTCTGCCCTGCGGACTCTGGTTGTCTCAGCCACACTGGGTCCTAGTGCCCTCTGTGTGCATACACTGGACACTTCCTGGTCCTGCCTCAGCCACTGCCTGCAAGCTTCATTGGTAAAAGGGGATGGAATTTATTAAATTCATTCTGCTCAGGCATGTCATGGTCACTGTGGGGGAATGTGAGAGGATGGGGGTATTGTGGGGGCTAGGGCACTGGGGGGGTTAATGTGAGAGGATGGGGGTATTGTGGGGGAGGGGTACAGGGCACTGGGGTGAATGTAAGAGGATGGGGGTATTGTGGGGGCTAGGGCACTGGGAGGGTTAATGTGAGAGGATGGGGTATTGTGGGGGAGGGGTACAGGGCACTGGGGTGAATGTAAGAGGATGGGGGTATTGTGGGGCTAGGGCACTGGGGGGGTTAATGTGAGAGGATGGGGGTATTGTGGGGGAGGGGTACAGGGCACTGGGGTGAATGTAAGAGTATGGGGTATTGTGGGGGCTAGGGCACTGAGGGGGTTAATGTGAGAGGATGGGGTATTGTGGGGCTAGGGCACTGGGGGGTTAATGTGAGAGGATGGGGGTATTGTGGGGCTGAAGTGGGGGAGGGGCAACAGGGCACAGAGAGTGAATGTGAGAGGATGGGGTATTGTGGGGACTAGGGCACTGGGGGTTAATGTGAGAGGATGGGGTATTGTGGGGGAGGGGTACAGAGCACTGGGGTGAATGTAAGAGGATGGGGGTATTGTGGGGGCTAGGGCACTGGGGGTTAATGTGAGAGGATGGGGTATTGTGGGGGCTAAGGCACTGGGGGGGTTAATGTGAGAGGATGGGGGTATTGTGGGGGCTGAAGTGGGGAGGGGCAACAGGGCACAGAGAGTGAATGTGAGAGGATGGGGTATTGTGGGGAGGGGATACAGGGCACTGGTTGGTGAATGTGAGAGGATGGGGATATTGTGGGGGCTGGCGCACAGGGGTTGATGTGAGAGGATGGGGTATTGTGAGGAAGGGTAGACAGGTCACTGGGGTTGAATGTAAGAGGATGGGGGTATTGTGGGGCTAGGGCACTGGGGGTTTACTGTGAGAGGATGGGGTATTGTGGGGGCTGAAGTGGGGAGGGGCAACAGAGCACTGAGGGGTGCATGTGAGAGGATGGGGGTATTGTGGGGTCAGTGGGACAGAACACTAAGGGGTGCATGTGAGACAATGGACTGTTGGGGTGTGGGTGGGGGACAGGGGAGGTAGGGGGCTTTTGTTTTACTTGTGAGCTCCTTAATACTTTAATAATAGATTAATATTTCAGTATTATTATAACAAGGGCATAGACAGACGGCCGTATAACTCATGCGAGGATCGCACTGCAATCCTCGGACTTGCTGGTACCGATCCTGACATGAGCGCGACTGCCATGTATAATATATGGTATATACAGCGTAGTGTCGCATACACTGCTGTATTATACAATATACAACAGTTCTAATGCTCCATACCTAATATGCAGGATAATGTACAGTGTATATGATGTAACCTGTATAAGATGCGACATTGGCTTGCCCCCCCCTAGTTTTGATCCTGGGTACGCCCATGGTCCTATTCAAACAGAATATGCTTTCTCTCTGCCCAAGGTCTATATTACCCAGACAAGCACGTGGAGCCGCTCATGTTTGCAATTTCCAGATTTTACGAACCCTTTTTTTTTTCAATACACCTGTCTGTCCCTTGCTTAAGTTCTTCCATTTCTATTTCCATTGCTATTGGATCCACGAATGGCTTTGGCCACAAAAACTGCAAGGCTAATTCTAGCCTCAATGGTGTCTGTCTGGTGTTGCTGTAGATGGGAAAAACAAATGACAACTGTTGTGATCAACCATTTTGTGTACCAGAACGTTTGCATGTGAAGGTCCGTAGCTCTCGTGGCTTCGGTGGCTCATCTTACAGGAGGAACCAAATGTCAAATGGTTCTAGGTCTTCGGGACCCTCCAGGAACTGGATATTTGTAGCCGTAAAAAAGGATTGTCAAAAACGATAAACTGTACATAAGTTTAGAAAAAATTCTGCAATTTTCCACTATACTTTCTGGAGCAAATCCTCTGCTTGCTGTCACTCAATACCGCGACATGACCGCAATGTGTGACTGAGCGCTTATTCCCGTCGTCACAATCGTTGAGTAATTTGACCGGTTATCGCAAGGCAGCAGGTGATGTCAATCTAAAACAAATACAGGGCGAGACACTAACAGGTGTAGTAACAGGTGTGGCCTCTGTAATGCGATATACATGATATCAGTCAGGCTTTAAATAGGAACAGGCCAAATATAATGGCACGGTGTAGTCGGTAGAGGCATGGAACTAAGTAGGAGGTCGTAGTGAACCATGCAAAATCAGTAGATATGAGGACGCTGGCTTAATTCGTCATTCATAGCTGTACCGTGCACAGAGCAGGTAGTGTTCTCTCTACCGTGCACCTTTTGGCCTTCTTTATCCTACCATATAATTGATGTTGAATCAGATTTCTACAAATAATACGGTGAGACAGATCTCAGAGTCTCATGGAGCAATTCCTAAATGGATAACCAATATCAGCGTCTTAGATAGGCTCACTTGATCTATGTCGTGAACTGTCGGATATGTGAAATATCTCAATCTCTGAAGAAATTACACCATACAGTCTTCTCCAGTCTGTGGTGTATACTGACAGTGTTAATGGTACACCAGTTGCTCCTTTTTAATGACTAGTTCTCTGCAAAGCAAATCAGTCCGAGATTGGACTGCAATGCACAGACTGGCTACGGCTCTCCCAAACAGTACAGGACAGCCTCATACAAACACTTAAAGCTGTCACAATCGGGTCAGTAGACCTGCAGCCAGTCCATGTATTGCTGCATGATCTAGGACTGATTTGCACGGACCGAGATCGGACCACAATGCACGGACTAGCTACAGCTTTCGCGACCAGAGCTGGACAGCCTCATTCAAATGAAGGTATCCTACTTGGGTCATGAAAGCCGCAGCCAGTCTGTGTATTGCTGTCCGATCTAGAACCGATTTGCGCAGACCGAAATCAGATCACGATGCACAGACTAGCTGCGCCTCTCCCGACTCGAGCAGGGCAGCCTTATATAAATACACAAAGCTGTCCCCCTTGGGTTGAGAGATCCGCTGGCCAATCCGTGTATTGCTGTCTGATCTAGGACCGATTTGCACAGATCGAGGTCGCACCCCTATGTCCAAATTAGCTGCTGCTCTCCCGATCCGAACGGGTCAGCCTCATATAAATACATGAAGCTGTCCGCCTTGGGTAGGGAGAGCCGCGAGCCAGTCCGTGTATTGCTGTCTGATCTAGGACCGATTTGCACAGATCGAGATTGGACCGCAATGCACGGACTAGCTGCAGCTCTCCCGACCTGAACAGGACAGCCTCATATAAATACATGATGCTCACTTATATAGCGCCATTAATTCCACAGCACTTTACAAACATGATCTTTATTATGGATATATAGGCTATCTACGTACAGTATTATATTCTCTGGGGGTACAGTATGGACTGATACATTTTGCATCAGGTATTTCAGACATATCCGTGAGGGCTGAGATTCAGGGGACCAAAACTTAGTCATCAAAAATTATCAGAGGTGACTATAAAGGTTTTCGTATGTTCACACTGCGCTTTTTTTATACAGTATTTGAGACGTCATCCTTGCCAAAGACCCAACAAGCAGAATGTGAATAATTGTCTCTAAATTCCAGGGACAGTTTCAATGAGTGTCTATAATTTCAGGTCGTGCAATAATAGAATTATTAACTGATGCCATATAAATTACTGGAGTTGAGTCACAGGAAAAAAATATATAATGAACTATAAATGAGCACAAATAAATTGACAGATAAGGAAACTATTGAATAAAAAGACAGATTGTTTGCTGGAAACACAGACCTGTACGGATGTCTGCGCCAACTGTGAGATCAACGTAAAGAAGGGAGATGTGGGAGGTTGTCAGTTCTGCGTAATAACTGCAGGCAAAGCCCCACGCACAGATACTGCGGAAACAGAAGCTGGTTAAAATATCCAAGATGCGTCTACAGTACCTGCCAACCAGAAGGGGAGCAGGAAATACATGTTGTTTTTTTTAATGTGTTGGTATCAAGCTACAAAAAAAGAAAACAGAAAAGAATCCCGAAGAAAACAGTAATACAATTAACATTATTATAAAAAAATAAATTATAAAAGAGTCTATATCAAAATATTGTAAGGTTTTACTCACTCGGCTGCTTCAGAGGTAATTCAAGAGACACTTTCTTATGCAAAAAGTCTTTAGGTTTATTGCATCATAAACCATATGGTAACATACAATACACTCTTCAATGCTTCAGCTCCTGCCTGGAGCCTCGCTCTTCAGTCACAGAGACCTCTTTGTAATGTCCGCCTTGGACACATGGAAGCCTGTCCACACTGGCAGACTCCCACACACTCTCTCACAGGTGCAAAACACACTCCATTACCTAGGTGTAACTCCACCCACAGGTGAGGTCAGGAATCACATGTTATGTCACATGGTCATGACCTCACCACAGGTCCTTCAGCTACACCATTACATGCAGGTTTTATCCCAGGTATTTAGACACAAGCCCCTTGGGTGGGTTTGTAGGTGACTGGACCCGCCCAGCTCTCCTAGTCACCTGGAAGCCTGCCAATATATAGTACAACTCAGCAGTAGATCTGCTGAACCAAAACATATCCAGGCTTCCATCACAGGGCCACCCACCTCTGTGATACATAACGTCCATCCATCACATGCCTCCATGCATATCCCGAGGGCCATACACAGTGCCCCCTAGCTGCATCAGGGGTCATTACACCACATACCTCCCCCCTCTGTTCAAACTTGTGGGGTTGAACACTTTTTACCCGACCAGAGATCCTTCTCGGTCGTCTCTGCCAGTCAAACCGTCTCTCTAAGTCGGACCCTGCTACTAATCTCTTTGGTAGGCGTCTGTCCTCCGACTCTGTCACATCTGTTGCTGACGAGGCCCCCCTGTCAGACCACCCGCATCCCCAGCGGTCAGTACGGCGTCGCATTTCACTTGCACCCATACGTCCTGTCTGGTCTGAGTCCTTTTCATTTCGTCCACTACAGGTTCTCCTGCTTAGGTCACTCATCACTGAGCTAACTGAGGCATCACTATTTCCTGTATTATCTCCAGCTTGAGGACTTCTCGTCTTAAGCGAACCTCTTCGCCTCTCAATACCACGGGTTGAAGGTGGCGACCATCTTTTTCCATTTCCCGTAGGTTTCTGTTGACCTGCTCCCTCTCCAGTCGTAGCTGCTCTACTTCTCTCAAGTATGACACACGATACTCCAGGAGCATCCGGATATTCCCAAGGCTCTCCCTGGATCCGACAACGAGGAATGGGACCATCCCATCTTCACCCTTGACCTGGACTTCGTCATCAGCCGGAATCCTGACTCTCGTCACACCGGACTTATTTACCATCTCCTGCATCACTTTCCCGAGTCTTCCGATGACCTTCTTCACCAGACCTCTGGGCACTTGAACGATGTCTTCCATCAAGCCAAGCTGATTTTGAGTCTTTCTTACTTGCTCCAGACGTCGAGTGGCTTCGTGATTTCTCAACAGGATCATTTGCTTTGTGCGGAGACAATGTAGGTGCATGTCCCTCAGGATAGCCACCCGCTTCATTGTGACTTCCCTAGTCGACAGTATGACTAACTGTTTCATCTCTGGCACCCAGTTCACACTGCATGCTTCTACCGCTTTTCTAAAGGCCTCATGCACATCCTCACTGGCACAAGCTTCTTGCATGTCTTCGGGTACCTCTATTATACACTTGAAAACCGACCCATCACCTTCTTGGACAGACTGTTGGACCTCCTCGTCCTGAGCGTTAGTACGGTTTTCCAAGACCTCGATCTCCTTTGTGTGACCATCTGCATGGCACTTCTCCTGCTGGATTTCTTCTCCCGTAGATTTCTGGAGCTGGGCACTAGTCTCCTCCTCTATCTTGAGCTCTCGGAGAACTCTATCTCGCTCTTCTGCCAAGCAGCGACACTCCTGCTGATGTTTCTCTTGGGCCTCTCTGAGCACCTCCGTCTCTTTCCATAGAGCCTTGTTCATACTCTTACACGCTGACAGATGATTTCTGAGCTTAGAGACTTCCTTCTCCAGCTCCTCCACTTTGTGCTCAATCATTCGTCTCAGGACCCTTTCCTGCTCGACTGCCTCTTTCACTGTTTCTTTACACAGCTCTATCTCCTCATCAAGGACAGTCACCTGACCGGTACCTGACCCTGACTCTTCCTCATCATTTTGCTTCTTAGAGGATGTAGCCTGTCCCGCCTTTCCACGGCCCCTGCGGCGAGAGGAAGATCGGCCATTTTTACTCGGCTCCACGTTACTGCACTCGCTTTCCCTTGCAGTCGAGTCACAGTCTGCATAGGAGTCACTCCCACTCCCCCTGTCATCCTGGAACTGCACGTCCCCACTTAGACAGGTCTCTGCCCCCTTTTCTGGAGCTGTACCGTTTCCCACGGTCACACGTCTCGTCACCTCCAAGTCCCCGAGTTGGTCTGACCCACACTTTCTTCTGGTCACCTGGGGCTCGGGACTATCGCTATTAGGTGTTACCTCCTTTCCACACTTCACACTACAAGGAACCACTACAGTCGCCTGCTGTGATGGCTCTCCCTTAGGGTCATTCCGTCTCTCCTCTGAGCAACCCCACACTACATCAACCTCCCATGCATTTTCAAAAAATACAAAGTCCCGTTCCCTCTCATAGGGGTACAATACGTTCGGTGGTATACCGCCATCTTGATCCTCGACACTTGTGGACATCTCAAGCATCACCCTGTCTACCAAATAGTCCACAGTGAGCCCGTGGATGCAGCCCACCTGGACCTTTTTCTCGGTCAGACAGAGAACTAGCGGAGTTCCTTTCAGAGTCACCTGACTCTTTGAGTCCAACTGTCCAGAGACTCCTTCCCTATGTAACATTACAGTACATACCTGTGGGCTGTTATCAAACGGAAGTCTATGCCACATGCGGAATACGTATAACACCCACACCGCTGTTTCTCAGATATGTCCACTGAGGAAACCGGTGCCACCCCTTTTTGGGACACCACCCCCTTTTGGGCCACCATCCCAATTTTGGGTTGCCGCCCCCCTTTTGGGACTCCTCCCCCTATAGGGACACCACCCAACACTGGGGTACACATCACAGCTCTTACAGGCCCCAGTCCGCACAGACCCTTATGTCTCTCAGGGCTGGTACCGTCACTTTAAGAGGTCACCACTCTGGACCTCTGATGTCCTTATGGCACCTCCCCAGCTCCTGCTGGTACTGTCACCTTCCGCCAGCACCTCCGGCTACCGCGCACAAGCCGCTGCTGCCACTGCAGCTCTTGCTGCTGCAGAACCTCTTGCTGAAGTCACTGTAGCTCCTGCTACCACAGGTCTCTGCACGCTGCGCTGTCTTGCCGCTTGTCACCTTCGTGACCCCACGAGTCACAGCCAGCCGCTTGTCACCTTCGTGGACTCCGATGAGCCACAGCACACACCTCACACGTGTTCCAGAAGAAGAAAAAAAACACCAAAAATACAGTCTTTTTCACTGACCCGTCAGCACACCACAGACTCCTGTCTGTCACTCTTGGCCACAGAGATTTCCGGACACCTCCTCTCTCAGAGAGGCATCCCACAAAGGAAAAAACAGTCTCACTGACCCGTCAGTACACCACAGACTCCTGTCTGTTACCTGTTGGCCACGCAGGTTTCCGGACACCTCCTCTGAGGTATCCTCTCAGCATGCTTTTTGCTTACTTCTCAATGACCCCGGTCATATAACACAGACTCCTGTCTGTCACCACTGCTTAACAGTTTCTTCAGATACCTCTTATCTTCAGAGGCACCACATATAAACATCAATGCACAGTTTATTCGTGACCACTGGTCACACTCACGGTTTTCACAGACCGTCCGTTCCTCCTCTGATTCCTCATTCCCAGTCCTGGAACATGTGCTCCTTGGGCCGCTGCCAGCATTCCATCCACCAATTGTAAGGTTTTACTCACTCGGCTGCTTCAGAGGTAATTCAAGAGACACTTTCTTATGCAAAAAGTCTTTAGGTTTATTGCATCATAAACCATATGGTAACATACAATACACTCTTCAATGCTTCAGCTCCTGCCTGGAGCCTCGCTCTTCAGTCACAGAGACCTCTTTGTAATGTCCCGCCTTGGACACATGGAAGCCTGTCCACACTGGCAGACTCCCACACCTCTCTCACAGGTGCAAAACACACTCCATTACCTAGGTGTAACTCCACCCACAGGTGAGGTCAGGAATCACATGGTTATGTCACATGGTCATGACCTCACCACAGGTCCTTCAGCTACACCATTACATGCAGGTTTTATCCCAGGTATTTAGACACAAGCCCCTTGGGTGGGTTTGTAGGTGACTGGACCCGCCCAGCTCTCCTAGTCACCTGGAAGCCTCCCAATATATAGTACAACTCAGCAGTAGATCTGCTGAACCAAAACATATCCAGGCTTCCATCACAGGGCCACCCACCTCTGTGATACATAACTTCCATCCATCACATGCCTCCATGCATATCCCGAGGGCCATACACAGTGCCCCCTAGCTGCATCAGGGGTCATTACACCACAATATCTATATCATACTGGACAGACAGGTTTTGGTTGAAAACCCAAGATTGTGATTTTCCTTACCCAAATGTAACACAAGTGCAGTGTGCTGCACAAAAATGTTCACAAGGATTTGCTCTACAGAAAACCCTATACAAAGGAAAAGTATCTCAACCTTTCCCAACCATCCAAACAAAACAGCTTCAGCAAGGGCCAGGTATCGATGGCTAACTGCAGACCTCCAGAAGGGACTTATTGTAAGAGCACCATCCACCTGCAGACCTCTAGGAAAGACATACCACAAGGGCACAGTCTACTGCAAACCTTCAGGAGTTTTTAGGGTATTATCATGGTACTGTCCCCCTTCAGACCTCCAAAAAGTACGTACCATAAGTGCACTGTCACCCTGCAGACCTGCAAGAAGGACTTACCATATAGGCACTCTCCCCTTACAGACCACAAAATGACTTACCATAAGGGCACTGTCTCCCTGCAGACTTCCAGGAGGGACTTAAATGCACCACCCCTCTGCAGACCTCCAGGAGGAATTTACCATAAAGGTACTACCATCTGTAGACCTCCAGGAGGGACTTACCATAAGGGCAC
Organism: Oophaga sylvatica; assembly: GCA_033576555.1. NCBI lineage: Eukaryota > Metazoa > Chordata > Amphibia > Anura > Dendrobatidae > Oophaga > Oophaga sylvatica. Next base: position 533,175,333 of record JARQOD010000005.1, on the reverse strand, counting down.
TGTCTCCCTGGAGACCCCCAGGAGGGACTTACCATAAAGTCCTGAGACCTCCAGGGACTTACATAAGCACTGCACCTGCAGACCTCCAGGAGGGACTTACCATAAGGGCACTTCTGCAGACCTCAGTGGGCGTACTGTTACCCTCAGACACAGGAGGGACTTATACCTAAGGGCACCATCATTCCTAGCACCCGCAACCTCTAGCAAGTTCTTACCATAAGGGCACTGTCTCTGTTTCACCACCTTCAGAGCGAATTATCATAAGGGCAACTGCCCCCTGCAGACCTTCATCACGACTTATCATAAGGGCACTGTCCGTGGTAGACCTCCAGGAGAGATTGCTAAAGTACACCACCCCTCTGCAGACCTCCAGGAGGGACTTACTGTAAAGGCATTGTCCCAATGTAGACCTCTAGAAGGGGCTTACTACAAGGACACTGTCTCCCTGCAGACCTCCAGGAGGAACTGACCATAAAGGCACCGTCCGAAAGGGCACCGTCTGAAAGGACACTTCCAGGAGGGACTTACATAATAGCAATGTCTTCTTTCAAACCTCCAGGAGGAACTGACCATTAGGATACTGTCCCCCCCCCGCAGTCTTCCAGGAGTGACTTACCATAAGGGCACCATCCCCCCTTACAGACCTCCTGGTGGAACTCAACATAAGAGCTCTGCACCCTGAAATATTTTTGTTACAGATGTGTCTAAAAGGTAAATACACGGAGCTAAAAAAATTTATACAAAACAATTAAAGATGTGCACTGTGTACACGACCCAGACAGCTGACTAGAATCCTAAAAATTATTTTATCGGTCTAGCCTGATGACCCAGAAAAATTGTGGTAAATGTGTCCAAATGAGTGAACATGAGTGCGGTTCCCACATCTATGGATTTCCTGGCAGTCCACTGTCACCATTTTTGCATCTCAAACTTTTTCACAACCCAAGACTACAATCCGAAATGTCTGGGACACCTACAGGCGGGTACTGTATGTGAACCAACCTGCAGACACACCCAATGCTCCTACTTTATGATGTATAAGAATCCGTCCATTGCCTAATAAAAAACACATACTATTCGTGAGCCAAGGCCAAGAACTGGCAGAGCACTGACTTCTAAGCCAACTGTGTAATACTTCATTTCTCCTGTGGAGGTGCTGTGCGGAAATGAAACTTGTTGACGCTTTTGATTACAGATTCCTGCTAATCGCTGTGGGAATCCGGAGTCGTTGGCCAGTACTTTTCTGGCATTTCTTTATTCCAACTGCCTTCACATCACTTGAACCTCTACCAATTAGAAATTGGTCAAAAATTTTTTTTTTTTGGCATTTGGGTCTTATTAAAATTTCTGGATCTATAGCCTCTGTGTTTTGCATTGTGTAGTACTGATTGCAGAATGTGTTAACTGAGAATCTGTCAGCGAACTCACTTTGTAACTCTTTTATCTGTCTTTTTCTGAGCTCCTCTCAGCTGATTTATGACCACATCAAAGTTGAATTTGTAGATAAACAAAGAACCGGTAAAAGCCAAACTATGCAATTTTTTTTAATGAAACCCAATCTTGGGCGTCTCTGACAATTACCAGGCTGCGTGACACCATGACGTCGCAGGGCCTAAAAAGTGGCAGAGGAGCCTAGAATGACAGTTTGACGAGGCAAGTAACAGAAATGAATGGATAAACTCCCACTTAATATGCACAGGTCCGTATGCATGGGGCAAGATCCTTTTTCAATACGTCCTCCTTATTAGTGAACAAAGAACCACTGTTCTTTACTAATGCAGAAGCAAATACTGGCTCTTTCCCCAGCTACCTACTCCCAGCTACCTACTCCCACTCACTCGATAATGCTGCCCTTGTCACACACAAGCAAACATGACAAGCGCACTTATCTCCTGCTCCTGTGAACATGCCAATCATCTGCTAATTAACAGCACACACAGGCAAGTAGAGCGTGAACACCGCACTTACAAAAAGTCCATAGATTTCAGAGAGCATGTAATGTTTTTAGGAAAAATAGGGGCTGGTGAATGGGTCTTGGAAATGGCTTGGCGGGAAAAAAAATTTCACCAGACCCTTTAAACCAGCACTATAGCAAGTGCTTCTTTTTCTGATCAGGGCAACAGCTTTTTAAGTCAGACCCGATGGCTATCAAATCGGGGCAGACATATCATTGGTGCAACCTGTGCAGCCACTCAGGGGTCCCAGAGGTAAGGGGGCCTGTTTCTACCTCCAAAGCAAGTGCAATTTTGAATTTTTAAGAGCTCTTGGACTGCAAAGGATCCATATATTGGTCTTGCACAGGGGCCATTTTCTGTCTGTGTCTGACAGTGTATCAAATATATGGTAATTGTGAAAGACACGATTGCACATTGTCGACATTTTCCATAGCAGACTTTCCTTTCCCCTCTATGGTGACTATGTTGATATAGGACATATCAACTGTGGCAAAAAAAATGACCTGTTTGGGCATGTAAAGGATTTTTTGGCTTAATGCATGTATTTTTGGCATCATTGATGCTTCTGTAGGATATGGCAATCACATAATCGCAGAGTTTCTAGGTTCTAGGTCCTAGCAGACCTAGATCAGCTTCGCCAGTGGCTTGGGTCACTGTATTGGGATGTTTTTCCCCTGTAACTGGGGCTAGTGTGGCTTCCCAAGTTACAGTGGAAAGAAATGATCAGTAAAGTAGAAAAAAAACTTCTCTAGATATCGTTAATGATTTCTAGAGGAACAAATGCATTACAAAGAATATGCATAAAAAGCATGTTTGAAAAAAATGAAAAAGTAATAAGTAAAAAGTTCCCAGTGAAAAAAGTAGACTAAAAAAATAATTTTTTTTTCATGTAAAGTATATTTTTTGACATACATGAAAAAATAAAACAAAACCTAAACATATTATTCACAAATACAATCATATTCACCTGGAAAATGAATTGAACGTGTTACTTAGTGTGAAACATGAACAGTAAAAAATACAAAAACAAATATTGCTTTTTCCAATCAGCCAGTGAGCCCAGCAGCTTTAATTGGGGTGTTCTACATGTGCAAATTCGCTGAGGTCACTGATTGGTCGCCACCCTGTTGATGTTAGATCAGTGTAGCAGCCAATACCGGGCACAGGGAGCAGTGTTAAGGTACTGCCACACTAAACAATCCCGCTAGCGATCACGATAACGACGCATACTAATGCGATCGCTAGCGGGATTGTTTCTATATCGCTAAGTGCGGCCACATTTAGCGATATAGTTAACGACGCTATCGCCGTTAGCGATCTTCTTAACGACTTTAGCGGTACAAAAGTACCGCTAAATCGCTAAGAAAAGGTGCCACACTAGCGATATATACTTACCAGCGGGAGCGCCGACGAGAAAATAGGGTCCGGAACGATTCCAGCGACGAGCGAGATCACAGCAGGAAGCTCGTCGCTGGCAGATGCCGCACTGAACAACATCGCTAACGGGATCGCTAAATAGTGACGTTTTTTAGCGATCCCGTTAGCGATATTGTTCAGTGTGGCATACCCTTTAGAGACTCAGTGTTGGACTCGGGGAGGGTGAGTAAGGGGCGGTTTGTTATATAAGATACAATAATGGGAAGATGATTGACAACCCCCAAATACAAATTCACAGCTAAGAAAAAAAAATATATTATTTTTTGAACCAGACACCAGGCCCAGACTTTTACTCTTGACCATAATCTGCATTTTTGCAATGATGCGTTTTATTAGACACTCCCTTTTTAAATACTAATTTTAAGAAGTGAATGATAATTGGTTTGGCCAGTCTGTGATGCGCTTTGGTAGGTAAAAGATTTTGGTGATATAACCTAAAAGGAAAGACTTTAATTGTTAAGTATTGAGAATTATAAAAATAAAAGTTTTATTACAAGTAATTGAACAGATTTCGCCAATGTGAGGTTCCTAGTGGGCCGTCCCCTCTTAGTACCCACCCCTGCTTAGAGGAGTTGTGTGATAGCGCCACCCATGACTGTTATTTAGGGAGACGTGAATTTGTAAAGAGTTTAAATGTTCTATGACTATCCTAAGACCTTGTAAATAAAATCTTTACTGGAGAATTATACACAATACTGTATTATCAGCAGGGTAGGCGGCTGCCTGATTCATATCCTTATGGCTTCCTAGGAGCATCGCTTCCTGTGTGATATCACCCCCTGAAACATCGCTTAGCAAGAGGCTTGGACCATTATTATTTATTTCTAATTGTGCTGAGATTTAAGGTGCAGGCGTTGTGTGTGATACATTTCTCTCAAGAGCCCTTAATCACAGTCCTTTGTGCTAATAAGTCTGTTCTGTTGGAGACGTCGTGAGAGGAGCAGAAGCTGGAACAGCATTATTATGGATGAGCTGAGGTCTGATTAATCACTCGGGGATTGTGGAAGTTTACCACATCTTTTTGTTCTTTATCAGAATGACATCTATTTTTACAGACCGGCTTTCCCACGTCCTATTTGGATAGGATATGTTGAGTGACAGCCAGTAGGAATGCCATTAGAGATCCTTCAGTGGTTGTTTCCCACCACTCAGAAACTGAAAAATTGCGACAAAGCATGTATGACAGTATAGTGGGGGATACCTACAGTTTGACAATCTGGGAAAGATAGGACAACATCTGTAATGGCAGCGAGGGGCACCATTGGGGCCCACAGCACTAGGTGGAGCACACTGCACAAGATTTCAACAGTTCCCCAGGCACTAGGGGGAACTCACTACATAAAAGTTTTACAGTTCCTCAGCACTAGGGAAGATAACTACATAAAGAGTTCTACAGTTCCCCAGCATTAGGGGAGCACACTACATAAAAAGTTCTACAGTTCCTCAGCACCAGGGGTAGATAACTACATAAAGAGTTCTACAGTTCCTCAGCACCAGTGGGAGATAACTACATAAAGAGTTCTACAGTTCCCCAGCACTAGGGGGAGCTCACTACATAAAAAGTTCTACAGTTCCTCAGCACCAGGGGGAGATAACTACATAAAGAGTTCTACAGTTCCCCAGCACTAGGGGAGCTCAGTACATAAAGATGTGTAGCCCTGGTATGTAAGGCACACATAAAATCCTGGAGTCTGCACAGAAAGGTAACAGTTAAAGCTTACATCATCCATTCACGCTTTAGACACACCCTCGGGGTATATAAGCTAGTGATGTACAGCAGCTAGTGCTGAGTCTTCCAGGAAGTGAAGTGAAAGACAGTCACTCAGTTAGTTCCTGTCAGCAGTTCAGAAAGTGGAGGCTAGTAAGGGTGAGTCAGTTCATCCTAGCCTAGTCAGAGCTGTTCCTTAACCTGAAGACAGAGACAGTTTGATGGAAAGAAGAGTTAGCAGCAGAAACTTCAGTCGCCTGTCTCAAGGACAGTGAAGTTCAGTCGATGTGTTCCTGAACTAGGAGAATACTGAGAATCTGTCAGCGAGCTCCAAGGAAGAAGTAAGAAAGGATTGACTTGTACTACCATAGGAAGTGTGCAGTGCCTATGTTAAGAGTGGAAAGCAGGGCGAAGGGCACAGTGGAGAAGACAGAGCAGTGCCTTAGGTAGTGAATTACCTGCACCAATCATCCGGTCACTGGGGACCGAGGAGTTGCTATTGATTCAGGCATAGTAACGAGAAAACCAGAGTCTCGCTGGACTATAAGTCGCAGGAGCAAGCCCTTAGTGTCAATACGTAACCGGAGTCAGGTGGAACAGGGACTTTGAGCCTGATCAGCAAAAGTAAGGACTTAGTTTCATCATTAGAAGGCTCCATCACAACGTTGGCCGGGCAGTACAGCTATAGGGTTAGCTGGAGTATTCGGAGTTAACTACGCTTTATGCAAGTTGGACTCTTCTACAATCTGTGGAAGTTAAGGAGGCCTCTAACCTGCTCAGCTGTTACCTAGACGTGCATTCTCCACCCCGACCAGCTTCCCGGGACCTGCCTAAACATCTGACAAGTAAAAGGTATGGAAAGACGCTGGATGGTGTGAGACTGATTCATTTATCTGCACCCTACATCATTATAACCATAGACTTTGAGGGACCAGTCCCACCTGTGGGGGGCCCGTCATCTAGCTGCCATAACATCCCCTCAGAGATCTACAGCAGCGCTGGTCTTAGTGACTAGAAAACTACAGGTGGCGTCACGAACTGTTATCTACCAATCCCCTGTAAATAATCCCCCCCATCATACGCCTGACCGCCAGGGACACGGAACGAGCCACCGCTGCCAGTGACACAAATCCCATAGACTTTCATGGGCTCGGCTCCGAGTACCCCATATCCCTGGAAACCCACAATTGTGGTGCGTGGTCAGCACAAAAACTTGGCGTCACGAACAGGATCCGAAACTTGCAGCATTGCGAGCCCTGTGTGCCTGTGGAGTGTTTTGGTGAATAAGACTGTTTGTGCTTTTGGCGCCAAATACCGCCATATTTGCCGCCATATTCGCGCCCTGAGGCGCTGGAGAAGGTGGGCGTACCTGAAAAGCGCGCAGAGTCTCCGACACGCCCCCGGCTCTGACTCAGCGGCAGGTCCTGCGACAGGAAGTGAACGCTCTGACATCAGAGCGCCTGCGACGAAGGTCCTGTCCCCATCGCTGTGCTTGTGGAGCAGCAGCTTCTGGAAACGGTAGGCCCCGATTAACCAAGGGGGCACTAATATGTCGCTAGCGGCAGAAGCCAAAACGCAGGTGACGCCCCTAGTGAATTGGACTGTCTGCGCTCGGAAGTGCGCCAGTTGACTAAAAATCTGGCTGCTGTGATGAGTGCCCTGCAGCTGCGGAAAGAGGAAGAAGGAAAGATCTTATTAGCCGACTGCCCGGAGGATGTCCCATGGATGAACCGGAGGAGAAGGAGGACGTCGCCCCACCGGAGGAGGACAACGCCGCCCCCAGGAGCAACCCCTGACCAGCACCCTCCTCGCCGGGAGATCATCTGTTACCGCTGCAACCGGAAAGGTCATATGTCTACACAGTGTCCTTTAAACGGGCAGAACCTGGGTTCGAGGGCCAACACCCAGGTGGAGACTCGTCAGGCCCCTTAGATTGGAACCGCAGGTTCGTGGGTGGACGACCCTACCTGTCCATCATTCTGGACGGAATTGCAGTCCCGGCGTTGCTAGATACTGGGTCTCAGGTGACCATAATACCTGATGCCCTATATACGAAGTTCTGGTCTATGGATAGTCTTCAACCCCCGAGCCCTGACTTTACCGTGTATGCTTCTAATGGTCTCCCTGTGGAAGTACTCGGGACCAAAAGTGTGGATGTGAAAGTGGGCAGAGAGGAGTTGAAAGACCAGGGGCTTCTAGTAGTAAAGACTGTAAATGAAGAGAACGGTTTAAATATAATTTTGGGTACTAACATTATCAGTAACTGTCTGGGAGAAGTTGTGTTTCTACTCCAACAGCTCGCTGAGATTGCCCGACCAAGGCAGAAGGGAGTGATCCAGAGGGAGATCCGGGCCCTGATGTGTCAGCAGCAAGCGAAGCTTACAGACGGCGAGATTGGTAATGTACGGGTCACCGACTCGAATCCTATTGTGATACCCCCAATGAGTGAAATGATAATATGGTGTAGAGCAGCCATAGGTCTGAGAGGACAGAACTACCAAGCAGTAGTAGAACCCCATTGTTCAGAACATAGACCCACACTCATGACAGCGAGGGGGGTAGTGGAAGTGATAAATGGGAGAGTACCGGTACTGCTTCTCAACTGGGGAGATGACGAAGTAAATTTACCCCGTTATGCAACAGTTGCTAAATTACATGCCGTTGATAATAATTCTATTCTCCCGACTGAGTCCTTAGACTCCCGCCAACTAGCGGAGGATAATGACCCGGCAACTCAGGTGGCGGATTGGTGTCAGCAACTCCATGTCGGGACAGACACCACTCCCGCCCACCAGAAACAAGGGGTATTGCGGGTGGTACAAGAGTACGCACAAGTGTTTAGTAAACACCCCCTCAACTTTGGGGCCATTAAGGGAGTACAGCATCCTATCCCTACAGGTGGTCATCCTCCCATCAAAGAGCGGTACAGGCCTATACCTCCAGCCCACTATCAGAAAGCTAAGGAAATGTTACATGATATGAAGGAAGCCGGGGTGATAAGGGATAGTTGTAGCCCCTGGGCAGCCCCTCTAGTTCTGGTTAAAAAGAAAGATGGTAGTATGAGAATGTGTGTGGACTATAGGCAAGTGAATCGCATAACACATAAAGATGCTTACCCATTACCACGAATTGAGGAGTCCTT
>JARQOD010000005.1:533116316-533166991 GCA_033576555.1 Oophaga sylvatica | reverse complement strand
TTCTTTAGTCTGCTTACTGACTGTTTCCTGTTGCTTCTTTAGTCTGCTTACTGACTGTTTCCTCTTGCTTCTTTAGTCTGCTTACTGACTGTTTCCTGTTGCTTCTTAAGTCTGCTTACTGACTGTTTCCTGTTGCTTCTTTAGTCTGCTTACTGACTGCTTCCTCTTGCTTCTTTAGTCTGCTTACTGACTGTTTCCTCTTGCTTCTTTAGTCTGCTTACTGACTGCTTCCTCTTGCTTCTTTAGTCTGCTTACTGACTGTTTCCTCTTGCTTCTTTAGTCTGCTTACTGACTGTTTCCTCTTGCTTCTTTAGTCTGCTTACTGACTGTTTCCTGTTGCTTCTTAAGTCTGCTTACTGACTGTTTCCTGTTGCTTCTTTAGTCTGCTTACTGACTGTTTCCTGTTGCTTCTTTAGTCTGCTTACTGACTGTTTCCTGTTGCTTCTTAAGTCTGCTTACTGACTGTTTCCTGTTGCTTCTTAAGTCTGCTTACTGACTGTTTCCTCTTGCTTCTTTAGTCTGCTTACTGACTGCTTCCTCTTGCTTCTTTAGTCTGCTTACTGTTTCCTCTTGCTTCTTTAGTCTGCTTACTGACTGTTTCCTGTTGCTTCTTAAGTCTGCTTACTGACTGTTTCCTCTTGCTTCTTTAGACTGCTTACTGACTGTTTCCTCTTGCTTCTTTAGTCTGCTTACTGTTTCCTCTTGCTTCTTTAGTCTGCTTACTGACTATTTCCTGTTGCTTCTTTAGTCTGCTTACTGACTATTTCCTCTTGCTTCTTTAGTCTGCTTACTGACTATTTCCTGTTGCTTCTTTAGTCTGCTTACTGACTGTTTCCTCTTGCTTCTTAAGTCTGCTTACTGACTGTTTCCTCTTGCTTCTTTAGTCTGCTTACTCACTGCTTCCTCTTGCTTCTTTAGTCTGCTTACTGACTATTTCCTGTTGCTTCTTTAGTCTGCTTACTGACTGTTTCCTCTTGCTTCTTTAGTCTGCTTACTGACTAATTCCTGTTGCTTCTTTAGTCTGCTTACTGACTGTTTCCTCTTGCTTCTTTAGTCTGCTTACTGACTGTTTCCTGTTGCTTCTTAAGTCTGCTTACTGACTGTTTCCTGTTGCTTCTTTAGTCTGCTTACTGACTGTTTCCTGTTGCTTCTTTAGTCTGCTTACTGACTGTTTCCTGTTGCTTCTTTAATAAAGTGAATTATTGTAAGGCCGGCGTCACACACAACGACAAAAAATCGGTCCGTTTTAGACGGTCGATTGTCGGATCAAAATGCAAACATCACACATCCTTCTGGCATCCGATTTTCCTTCAAAGATGCGATTTAGTCGCATGTGTGTGTACCTTGTAACATCCGATTTTCATCCGACTTGCGAGATTTTCTCGCAGGCTTGCAAAACTGACATATAATGTATCCAAAAGAATAGTATTTCAATCACAAAAAAAAGAATAGATATATACACATAGAACACATATATATATATTTTATATATATATATATTACATGTCATTGTGACATATATATACATATATTTATAGTTCCTAGACTTCTACATACTGTTATAGCCGCTAATTCAATTGCCGGCTTTTGTGAAATCACAGAAGCCGACATGAAATGATACATTGTTTCCACACAGTTAACCATGTCATTTCCTGTATTTTGATATTTGTTTAGGACTTACAATTACATGATTGTATTTGTGCAAAATTTCAGACATGTAGGGGTTAATTAAAGGTGTAATTTCGTTGAAAAAAAAAATGCGTGGGCTCCCGCTTATTTTCTCCACCAGACAGACAAAGCAAGCGAGTGGGGGCAGATAATAACAGCCTAGGGAGGGTACATTTTTTGTGCCCCCCCTGGCTACTAACATCTGCCCCCAGACACCCCAGAAAGGGCAAATCTATAATTAGATTCGCCCTTTCTGGCACTTTGCCCGTCTATTCCCATTGCCCTGTAGCGGTGGCGAATGGGTTAATAATCTCACCTTAATATCACCTTAGTATTGAAAGGTGACCTTAAGGCAGGTTAATAATTGAGAGCTGTCAATTAGACTTGTAGGATTGCTACCTTCCAAAAGGTGGCACTAGAGTTCTAGCTCTCTTCCTCTCTGAAGAGACAATTTGCATAATTAGCATATTTCCCAGAGGAGCATTGCGGCTTTAAGTCTCCTCATCTGCATGCTTAGCATGTTGATCTCCGCAAGGAGTGACGATATTTCTTGGACAATGGTCTGACGCCTCTCACACAGCCAAACCAGATCTCCGCTTTGCACTGACGAGGGGCTGAACCTGAAACACAGTGTCTGCAAATTGAGATTCTGGTTTGGCTATTATCCTAGGTCATGTGATAAGGCTCGTTAAAGGGTCGACATTGACTTGTAGGATTGCTACCTTCCAAAAGGTGGCACTAGAGTTCTAGCTCTCTTCCTCTCTGAAGAGACAATTTGCATAATTAGCATATTTCCCAGAGGAGCATTGCGGCTTTAAGTCTCCTCATCTGCATGCTTAGCATGTTGATCTCCGCAAGGAGTGACGATATTTCTTGGACAATGGTCTGACGCCTCTCACACAGCCAAACCAGATCTCCGCTTTGCACTGACGAGGGGCTGAACCCGAAACACAGTGTCTGCAAATTGAGATTCTGGTTTGGCTATTATCCTAGGTCATGTGATAAGGCTCGTTAAAGGGTCGACATTGACTTGTAGGATTGCTACCTTCCAAAAGGTGGCACTAGAGTTCTAGCTCTCTTCCTCTCTGAAGAGACAATTTGCATAATTAGAAAAATCAAACACACACAGTTTAATAAAAAAGAAGTTTAATGAAATAATCACACAGTTTTTGACAATATTTTATTTTCCTGCTAAAACCATTTCCTGTAATAAAAATAAAATAAAAAAGCAAAATGATTCTTACCAATCCGAAGTACAGTCAGGTCCCACGCTGTAATCCATCAGAAAGGGTTAACAGGTTACAGGTCGCAGAGAGCTAATAATGCTGTCTCAGACCTGTATTCCCCTGAATGAATAAGTTACTCTCCCAGCGAAAGGAGAGGAATAGATTCATAAATGGAGCTTAATTGATTTATTACAACTTTCACTTGAGTGACCTGACCTAAGGTGAAAGTGGATACAATCAATTAAGCTTCATTCATGAATCACATCCTCTCCTGTCGGCAGGAGATAAGCTCATTCATTCAGGAGCTATCAGATGAGCATGCAGGATTACTTGCGCTGCTTATCTGATTGCTAGTAGTTAACCCTTTGTGAAGGATTACATTGTGGGACGTGACAGATTGCCAGATAGGTAAGAATAATGTTGTTTTATTATTTTATATTTATTTTAGAAGAACAAGGGCTTCGAACGGATTAAGACTTAAATAAAAGATGGTCAAAAATATGTGTTTTTATTTCATTAAAATTATTTATTCTTAAAGTGTGTGTGTTTTTTTATTTACTTCAATAGGATTAATAATTGATAGTTGTCTAATTGACATCTCTCAATTATTAACCTGCCTTAAGGTCACCTTTCAATACTAAGGTGACATTAAGGTGAGATTATTAACCCATTCGCCACCGCTACAGGGCAATGGGAATAGACGGGCAAAGTGCCAGAAAGGGCGAATCTAATTATAGATTTGTCCTTTCTGGGGTGTCTGGGGGCAGATGTTAGTAGCCAGGGGGGGCACAAAAAAAAAAGTACCCTCCCTAGGCTATTATTATCTGCCCCCACTCAGGGTACCCACTAAAGGTAATCTATCTGTGAAATAAAGTTCCACTGCGGTATCTAGACTCCTCTCACTGACAGCAGTGCAGCCTGTGCTCACATTTAGTGTTTCTGACTCCCATACTGCAGGTACGGAGTTCGAGTCTCAGTAAAAACCCCGGTACAAGAAGCAACTGAATAAAAATGAAGTTTATGGAGGCATCCCGCTGAAAATCAACAGATGGTGATATGCCGCTAACATCCTGCCGCGACGGCCAGCACAAAATGACTGTTCAAACCAAGCACAGGCACTCGTTGCTCTCTTGGCGTTCCTAATCAGTTTAGGGCACCTTTCCTCCTTGCTGTTTCCCATCGAACTTTGCGCCTTTCTCCGGCTTGTGTAAAACCTGAGCTGTGGCGGAGATGGATGGGAAACAAGTAGGTGGGAAGTTGCGCTGAAATGCTTTCGGTGCACTGAGTGCCTGCTTTGAACCGTCGTCTTAAACCCTTAGATGCTGCTGTCAATAGTAACCGCAGCATATAAAGTGGTTGGCAGAGGGATGGGTCTTCTTATGTTAATCCATAGCCCCTGCCTTAGGAGTCAATGGCCTGAAGATGGCCCCCATGTCTACAAACATAATTCACATAGTAAGCCCCACCGAAGCGTTATTTATATAATAGCGGATTTTTTTCTACAATTTGTTACAGTTTGAGTTGTAGCAAAATAAGATATTGACAACCTTTTCTAAGGAAACGTCACCAATATCAGATCAGGAGGAGTCAGAGATCAGCTGTCACCGAAGTTAAAGAAGACCCTAAGTAGGATGGTCCTTAAAGGGAATGAGTCATCACAAAAAGAATTATTGTTTCAATCAAACTTGTGTTAAATGTAATTTTAAACAAATTGTTTGTCAATGTCATTTTTTTTGCCCCGGTGTCACAATCTGTATTAAAAAAAAATAAAATGAACAATGTTTCACACTGATCACTGGGGCTTTTATTTTTATTTTCACAATCCACATGTTCATTAGCAGCAATGAACAGGCTCGGTCCCGACTTTTTTGTTGAAGCACCTAATGAGCGTGTGCAAAGATCATTGTGAAAGGGGAAGGAGGTGAGCTGTGATATCACCTATTGTGAATGGTGGCTACTGTGTCATCTACTGTATATAGAGGTGTTATCTGTCATTGTGCAGGAGGAGGAGGTGAGCTGTGACATCACCTATTGTGAATGGTGGATACTGTGTTATCTACTGTATATAGAGGTGTTATCAGTCATTGTACAGGAGGAGGAGGTGAGCTGTGATATCATCTATTGTGAATGGAGGATACTGTGTCATCTACTGTATATAGAGGTGTTATCAGTCATTGTACAGAAGGGGGTGAGCTGTGACATCACCTATTGTGAATGGAGGATACTGTGTCATCTACTGTATATAGAGGTGTTATCAGTCATTGTACAGGAGGAGGTGAGTTGTGATATCCCCTATTGTGAATGGTGGATCCTGTGTTATCTACTGTATATAGAGGTGTTATCAGTCATTGTACAGGAGGAGGTGAGCTGTGGCATCACTTATTGTCTATGGTGGGTCATGTGTTATTTTCTGTATATAGAAGTATTATCAGTCATTGCAAATGAGGAGGAGGTGAGCTGTGACATCACCTATTGTGAATGGTGGATCCTGTGTTATCTACTGTATATAGAAGTATTATCAGTCATTGTACAGGAGGAGGAGGTGAGCTGTGACATCACCTATTGTGAATGGTGGATCCTATGTTATCGCCTTTGTATAGAGGTGTTATCAATCATTGTAATCCTGCCTCTGATGATAATTAGACTGCTGAAAACTCTTAGGAAAAGATAGGAAGTATGAGACTACCAAAAAAAAAAACCAGTGGCCAGTGCAAAAATTGCAAGATTACTAATTATTTTTTAAAAAGATTTTGATCTGACAAAAAAACACCTTACAGCCTTAAACGGACGCAGTCATTTCTCAGCTCAGGCACACTGTAACAAGTCTTCAGAGGTGCAAGTGAATACCTTGGCCGGAAGCCTTCTGTACCGTCTTTGATAGTAGGTAACGTGACCTTAATGGGATGTCCTGAGGCTGACATTGACTTCTGGTGACGCGGCCGTGTGGCGGGCACTGCGGACCCCGTAGAGGATGTGCTGCCCGCAGACATCTCTGTTAAGCTGAAAAAACAACCAGGACTCCCATTATCCTCAATAACGCTCCTTTCATCTTAATATCAGAAATGTCTGCTGCAGTAAATAATTGCATTTTACATGAATGAATAATTCTGTTGCATCTTTTCTTTCTACCTCTGTGTTGCTGTTCCTCTATTATTCCTCCTGGAAATGTAGAAATATACTGACAAATCTCAGCGAATGTGGCCGGAAGGAACTATTTGTCTATTTTTGCATAGAAGGAAAGAGTTTGTCTTTCTGATGGTAAATATATGAAGTTATATCATTATTATTATTGGTAACGTCGACCTTTTATCTATTCATTTATACATTTCCAGGAGGAATCGCAAAGGAACAACTGAGAATCGCTCTCTGCTATTCCTCCTTGTATGATTTCTTTTTTTTCCTAAGAACAAACAAAATGAGTTTTGAGTAAAAGAAAAGTTAAAATAATCAAAAAGACATAGAAATAAAAGGGAGAAATGGAAACTATCTGCCGGGTAAGTGACATCTGTCTCGAGTAAAGAAGCCGATGATTATTCCTGATGGAAGACCGATGATTATCTATGAGTAATGGTGTAATCGCCGCTATTTTCAGATTGTCGTATGACAGATCGGCTACAAGGAGAATCAGATAACTCCTCCGCCTGACATACCGTCATAGCTACCGCTACTCCATCAGCCCCCACAGACAAACCCACCACTACTGAGCGACGGCGAGCATGCTCACTTCTCCTACGGGCCCAGATCTTTGCATTACAGCAGTCCCCCACCTGTTCATCCTGAGCTCCCAGCTTCATACAGATCACACATGGCCACTCACCTGCTATCTTTTCCATTCTGTACAGCGTTGAGTCTATCAGTAGCGCGCTCACAGACGTAAGTGTTTCGTCTCGTCATCCCGCTGCCGGGAAACAGGCTATTCTATAAGAGGACAGAAGACGTGGAGGGTGAAGGAACCTCAAGTGTGATAACAGGTGGAAATAAGGGTGTGTTCTACATGTGGCAGAAAGTTTCTGAGCGGAAAATGTCCCGCAGTGCGGAAGAGTTATAACTCAACAGCGTGTCAACTCCCTAAGTGTGAACGGATCTTAAGAAGTCCACTGGTCCGTACTGGATCACAAAACCACATGGGAGGGAGGGAGGGATGGAAGGATAGAGAGAGAGGATGGAAAGAGGGATAGGAAGGACCGAGGGATGGAATGGAACGAGGGAGGGATAGAATGGAAAGAGGGAGGGAAAGGAAGAAAAGAGGGGGGGATAGAAAGAAAAGAGGGAGGGAAAGGATGGAACGAGGGATGAATAGAAAGAAAAGAGGGAGGGATAGAATGGAAAGAGGGAGGGAAAGGAAGAAAAGAGGGGGGGGATAGAAAGAAAAGAGGGAGGGAAAGGATGGAACGAGGGATGGATAGGAAGAAAAGAGGGGGGGATAGAAAGAAAAGAGGGAGGGATAGGATAGAAAGAGGGAGGGATAGGATGGAAAGGGAGAGCGATAGGAAGAAAAGAGGGAGGGATAGGAAGAAAAGAGGGAGGGATAGGAAGAAAAGAGGGAGGGATAGGATGGAAAGGGAGAGGGATAGGATGGAAAGAGGGAAGGAAAGGATGGAACGAGGGATGGATAGGAAGAAAAGAGGGGGGATAGAAAGAAAAGAGGGAGGGATAGGATGGAAAGAGGGAGGGATAGGATGAAAAGGGAGAGCGATAGGATGGAAAGAGGGAGGGATAGGAAGAAAAGAGGGAGGTATAGGAAGAAAAGAGGGAGGGATAGGATGGAAAGGGAGAGGGATAGGATGGAAAGAGGGAGGGATAGGATGGAAAGAGGGAGGGATAGGATGGAAAGAGGGAGGGAAAGGATGGAACGAGGGATGGATAGGAAGAAAAGAGGGGGGATAGAAAGAAAAGAGGGAGGGATAGGATGGAAAGAGGGAGGGATAGAATGGAAAGGGAGAGCGATAGGATGGAAAGAGGGAGGGATAGGAAGAAAAGAGGGAGGGATAGGAAGAAAAGAGGGAGGGATAGGATGGAAAGGGAGAGGGATAGGATGGAAAGAGGGAGGGATAGGATGGAAAGAGGGGGGATAGGATGGAAAGAGGAGGGATAGGATGGAATGAGAGTGGGATAGGAAGAAAAGAGGGAGGGATAGGAAGAAAAGAGGGAGGGATAGAAAGAGGGAGGGATAGGATGGAAAGAGGGAGGGATGGAAAAAAGGAGGGATAGGAAGAAGAGAGGGAGGGATAGGATGGAAAGGGGAAGAGGGGGAGGGATAGGAGTAAAAGAGGGAGGAATGGAAAGAGGGAGGGATAATGTGGAAAGAGGGAGGGATAGGATGGAAAGGGGAAGAGGGGGAGGGATAGGAGTAAAAGAGGGAGGAATGGAAAGAGGGAGGGATAATGTGGAAAGAGGGAGGGATGGAAAGAGGGAAAGATAAGGTGGAAAGGGGGAGGGATAGGAAGAAGAGAGGGAGGGATAGGATGGAAAGGGGATGAGGGGGAGGGATAGGAGTAAAAGAGGGAGGAATGGAAAGAGGGAGGGATAATGTGGAAAGAGGGAGGGATGGAAAAAGGGAAAGATAAGGTGGAAAGGAGGAGGGATACGATGGAAAGAGGGAGGGATGGAAAGAGGGAAAGATAAGGTGGAAAGGGGGAGGGATAGGAAGAAGAGAGGGAGGGATAGGATGGAAAGGGGAAGAGGGGGAGGGATAGGAGTAAAAGAGGGAGGCATGGAAAGAGGGAGGGATAATGTGGAAAGAGGGAGGGATAGGATGGAAAGGGGAAGAGCAGGAGGGATAGGAGTAAAAGAGGGAGGAATGGAAAGAGGGAGGGATAATGTGGAAAGAGGAAGGGATGGAAAGAGGGAAAGATAAGGTGGAAAGGGGGAGGGATAGGAAGAAGAGAGGGAGGGATAGGATGGAAAGGGGAAGAGGGGGAGGGATAGGAGTAAAAGAGGGAGGAATGGAAAGAGGGAGGGATAATGTGGAAAGAGGGAAATATAAGGTGGAAAGGGGGAGGGATACGATGGAAAGAGGGAGGGATGGAAAGGGAAAGATAAGGTGGAAAGGGGGAGGGATAGTATGGAAAGAAGGATGGATAGGATGAAAAGAGATAGGGATGGAAAGAGGGAGGGATAAGATGGAAAGGAGAAGGGATAGGATGGAAAGAGGGAGGGATGGAAACGGGGAGGGAAAGGATGGAATGGGGGAGAGTTAGGGTGGAAAGAGGGAGGGATAGGGTGGAAAGACGTGGGGAGGGTTGGAAAGAGGGAGGAATGGAAAGAGGGAGGGATGGACGTATTAATCCTGTAACTTACGCTCGCGCCGGTCGTGGACTTCTTTCTCTCTGGACCCGCAAGGGGGCTAGCTGTCACCTCGCCTTTAGACCCCACTGTGGTGCTGCTGAGCTTGCGGGACCCATTCTTGTCCCAGTCCTCTTTTTGCTCGCTTTCTACGCTGTTGGCCTGCCCTCGTTTTGTGTAGGACACGGACGGAGGGATGGACGGCCCGGCTATGGATGACATAAACTGACATCAGTAATCTTTCTAAGACAATAAGATACATGTCCAATTAACATTAATGCTGATGAAGTCCTTGAGATATTTTCCTATCACTCTTCTCCTTTCATTTCACTTTGGCGGAAAGCTGGGTGACAACCAATATGTCGGCTAATACAGTACCTGTGAAGGTTTAAGATTACGCGGGAGCAGAGTGGATTGAGTAACTCGGCAGATTAGCCATTTTGGGCGCGGGGAAAACATTTTTTTTTCTTTTTCAGGAATTGCCGTATAAAATGAGCAAACGTAACAAAGGAGAAAATTCAGATTCTTTGTCTCTCTCCAGTGAACCACATGACAGTGTCACAAGCTTCACTTCTGGGGAAAGGGTTAAGTATTGATCCTCCTAATGGACACGGCAGATGCTGCAATTAAGTCCCCCCACCAGAAAACATTTATATCATACAGCTATTCTCGGCGGACTCCATTATTTCAGGCTTTTACATGTGGTTTTGATGGTGATAATTACAAATTTATATAAATATTCTTTCATTTTTGCACTATCCAAAAGGGAATAGTGGCCTGCAGGCAGTGTTCATCCTGAGCATCCTGGCTCATGACGAGAATGCCAGGACTGCAGTGTGGTCCTATGCTTGGCTATTTTCAGGATTCCCATTGATATGAATGGAAAGATCTGCGCGAGCGAAGGTGGGAGATTATCCCTTTAAGGATTCGTTCACATCTGTAAAATGCAGAAAAAAAAAATTGCATTGCACTCGCACCAATGTTATTCAATGGGGCAGTGCTCATCTGTAAATTTTTCCACACCTGGAATTGGGGTGAGGATAAAAGTGCATGTTGCGAGTGGCCATGTAAAATGGCCGAGACTCACCAACGAAAGTCAATGGATGCGATAAAAAAATTGCAGAGCACATGGACCCCGTGAGTGCCATCTGATTTTTGCGCACCCATCTTAAGGGAGACCAAACATTTCATGAGCAAAGTACAGTAAATTCACAGCCCAGCCCATCAGAATAGATTGATAGAAAGATGTCAGTGAGATATATAATCAGTGCAGTGCCTCTGTAGTTTTATGTACTTGTATTTAGCAAATAAGTAAATAAACTAAAAAAATGGTGTGGGGTCCTCCCTATTTTTACTAACCAGCTGAGGAGAAGCCGACAGCTGGGGGCTGGTGTTATTATTCTGGGAAGAAGCCAATATCCATGGAATTTCCCAGAGTATTAATATCATCCCGCAGCTGTCTGCTTAGCTTTTACTGGTTATTAAAAAGGGGGGAACCCCCAAAAATTATGTGGGGTCCCCCTTATTTTTAAAAACCAGCCCCAGAAGTGGCAGATCCATTAAATGCACCAATTCTGTACTCTTAGCCTCGGCTCTTCCCGATTGCCGTGGTGCGTTGAAAATCGGTGTAATGGTTTTGGGGTTGAGCACAGTTGTGTAATGTCCGCTGACATCAAGCCAAGGGGTTGGTAAAGGCGAGGCCAAACGACAGAATTGGCGCATTTAATGGATCCGCCATTTCTGGGGCTGCTGAGGGCTGGTCTTACTAATCTGGGAAGGGGCCAATATCCATGGCCCTTCCCAGTCTATTAATATCAGCCCCCAGCTGCCTGCTTAGCCTTTGCTGGTTATTAAAAAAATTGGGGCGACCCCACATCATTTTTTTGGTTCCCCCCTTTTTAATAACCAGTAAAGACTACACAGACAGCTGAGGGCCGATATTAGTAGGCTGGGAAGGTCCATGCATATTAGCCCGAGCCCATAATAATAAGACTAGCTTACAGCTGTCTCCTTTCCCTTAGCTGGTTAGTAAAAAAAAAAAAGGGGGATCCTACGCCATTTTTTTAAATGAATTATTTATTTAATAGGTTAATCAAGGCTATACACCCTTTAGTGTCACATGAAAGGCAATAAAGGGTGCTAGTTGATTATAAGCAGGGGGCTTGTGACATTAAATATCTACAGTACATCTATCTATCTATATCTGTATATAAGATTGTTTTATTAGTTTGTAAAGTAGCTTTAAATTACATAGATAATTACAGTATGTAAAAGATGATGTTAAAGACGCATTGCATACGGAAAGCATACAGATGTTAGGAGAGGAAAAAACGCATGGCACTCGCCAACTTTTGTGGCTGAGAACCCTAATTGCACAAGTTTTTTTTACTGGGTTTCCATTTTTTTCCAACGTGGTCTCTTCAATTCACATCAGTGGGATTAAACATTCCTCCTGATTTTGGTAAGTGACAGAAAGCCGGGCGCTGCCCATGGTGACAATGCTGGAAGGCAAAAGACATGCAAAAAAAAATACTGATAAAATATTGGACGCTTTTAAAAGGGACCCACCATGATCGCTGAACCGCCGCTGCTTCTGATTGGCGGAAATACTTCTCTGAACCTTCATGTGGGCAGGAGATGGCACAGAGCTATTGTTCAGGTCGCTGCTTGGCCGGGACCTCTGACACAGGTTACTACTGGAAAGAGATTCGCTGCCTTCAAACTGGAAGACAAAAGGGGTTTATTACGGTCTACCACATCTTAAAAAATTTGAAAAATGCCTATGTGAACCGTGACGATTTTTTACAACGTTCCTAGAAAAAGTCAAACAAGGTAAGTGGCGGCAGCTGAAATGGAGGTGTAATACATCATACTGTGCTGCAGATGGCACTGTTGTACATGGAGAGAGACTAATGTCCCGCTGACAACACTTCCTGGACGCAGGAACTACGGCACAAGGATGGAGGGGCTAATTACATTTGCATCGATTTTATTTCAGAGTTCGGAACCCTGATATCGGATAGAGATATACCACCGTGCAATAAGATGGATGGAAGATGGATACAGAATCAAGATAGATAAAAAAATAGCAGCACTCCCATAACATAAAATCATAAAAATGAAAAATAGTATCTATTCCAAGCCCATATGCACACAGTTTTGGTTTTGGAAATGAGCCTTTTTGAAGTGACTTTTCATTGCCCGCGACGAAACGTTGGGTACATGGTATAAACATAATTTTTCACTTTTCTGGCATTGGAGTGCTGCCATTTTTTATTTTAAATACATAAATAGCCCAGTGTTTCTGGCTTGCAAAAGAAGTGATGACGGCCAGACAGATATTTTACCTCTGGAGGTTTCCTCCCCAGCAGGAGGTAAGTAGCCATCACTTCGTCATATTTCTGGCTGACCACAGCCTCGGTGATTTCCTCTCTAGAAAATCCCATCGTCACCATAATGTCTGCAAAATGGAAAAGAAAAACCTTGTAAAGCTGATCTTCCATATAACGCTGCAGACTTCTGCTCGCTTCGCCGCGTCGCCCACCTATCCTCTTCGTATCATTGTTATCCGGCTCCGGTTCGGTGTACGGCTTCAGCTCATCGTCCTCGTAGCCGACGTTCATCCATCGATCCTTCATGATTTGCTGCGGAGAAAAAAAAATCTACTTCATCAGATACAGTCGGCATTGACGTTCAGCTCTGATGTGAGCGGAGACCCCTATGTGATGACGTACGGAGTCAGCAGACCCCCTAACATAAATACAGACCCCCCAGCCCTTCCCCATACAGACTTTGGACAACCCCATATCTACATGTGGATGCCCTTAATGTATGTAGACCCCTCATATCTGCATATGCCAGATCCCCCTCCCCATCATATAAAAACCCAAAAACCAGACTCCTTTATATCAGAAAAGACCACCATATCGACAGACTCCCAGACTAAACCCACAATGGTAAAGATCCCAAAATAGACCCCTCTCCTCCACATTTAAACAAACCCCAGACTACATCTCCCCTTTTATACAAATCCTGCCTTCTACAGATCCCAGACTGGACCCCCCAATCTATAAGTCCTCCAGACCTGAACCCCCATCTATGCAGACCCCAAACTCCAAGACAAAACTCCCCACCAATCTCCACATCCTCCAGACCAGACCCCCATCTATACCCCTTAGGTCCTCTGCATACGCACCCCTGACTGGACTCCCCATGTATACAATTTACAGTTCAGACCCCCATCTCTATAGACCCCGGAAACCTGCATACACTCCCAGGCAAGACCCCCATCAATACATTTTTGCAGATGCGAGACCCCCTTTATACCCACCCCAGATAAGAATTCCCATCTTTATATTTTCAAGACTAGACCCCCCTTGAACAAGCCCTCGACCAAATCCCCCATCACTACAGGCCCAAGAATCCATATATACAGTCCAAATATACCCCCAGATTCCAGAAAAGGACACCCACCTATGTATACAGATCCCAGACCAAACCCCTATATACAAAACCACAGTCCCTAGAACAGCAACCTTCACACTACAACTCCCAGCATTCCATGACAGATTGTCAGGCGGCGGTCTGAGTCTGTTGGGAGTTGTAGTTTCACAACGGCTGGAGAGTCAGTTTCATGATCCCTGCTGTAGTCTGAAACCACCCTAAATATACAGACCCCAGACCCGACCCGATGCATACAGGGTCCTGGCACCGACGCAGGAGACGTGCAGGAACGGGAGAACATCTCGCAAACATGGAGTCCAGAGATCTCCCCTATCCCCCAAGAGACTCCTAGAACAGTTGTCGAAATAAAAATGGTGCAAACAGTCGCGGGAAGCGCCTGCTAGCTTACACCACGGACATTATGCGCCTGCTCGCTTACACCATGTGCATTATGTGCCTGCTCGCTTACACCACGTGCATTATGTGTCTGCTCGCTTACACCACGTGCATTATGTGTCTGCTCGCTTACACCACGTGCATTATGTGTCTGCTCGCTTACACCACGTGCATTATGTGTCTGCTCGCTTACACCACGTGCATTATGTGTCTGCTCGCTTACACCACGTGCATTATGTGTCTGCTCGCTTACACGTGCATTATGTGTCTGCTCGCTTACACCACGTGCATTATGTGTCTGCTCGCTTACACCACGTGCATTATGTGTCTGCTCGCTTACACCACGTGCATTATGTGTCTGCTCGCTTACACCACGTGCATTATGTGTCTGCTCGCTTACATCACGTGCATTATGTGTCTGCTCGCTTACACACGTGCATTATGTGTCTGCTCGCTTACACCACGTGCATTATGTGTCTGCTCGCTTACACCACGTGCATTATGTGTCTGCTCGCTTACACCACGTGCATTATGTGTCTGCTCGCTTACACCACGTGCATTATGTGCCTGCTTGCTTACACCACGTGCATTATGCGCCTGCTCGCTTACACCCGTGCATTATGTGCTGCTCGCTTACACCATGTGCATTATGTGCCTGCTCGCTTACACCACGTGCATTATGTGTCTGCTCGCTTACACCACGTGCATTATGTGCCTGCTTGCTTACACCACGTGCATTATGGCCTGCTCGCTTACACCACGTGCATTATGTGTCTGCTCGCTTACACCATGTGCATTATGTGCCTGCTCGCTTACACCACGTGCATTATGTGTCTGCTCGCTTACACCACGTGCATTATGTGCCTGCTCGCTTACACCACGTGCATTATGTGCCTGCTCGTTTACACCACGTGCATTATGCGCCTGCTCGCTTACACTACGGACATTATGCGCCTGCTCGCTTACACCACGGCCATTATGTGTCTGCTTGCTTACACCACGTACATTATGCGCCTGCTCGCTTACACCACGGACATTAGGCGCCAGGAGTTTCTGTAGTTGGAGTGATGGAGGAGTGACTCCGATTTGGAGACGAGGTGTCTGTCGGAGACTTACTTCTAGGCTGCCTCGCTTCACGGGGTTCAGTACAAGCAGTTTCTTGAGAAGATTTTCACAGTCCGTGGACATGTAAAAGGGTATACGGTACTTTCCTCGCAGGACTCGCTCCCGTAGTTCCTAAAATACAGAAAGTGTCACATTATCGCACACGAGGAGGACAAGGAAATAGAAGACTGGGAATCTGACAGATGTCGCCTCCCTTTCCCAAGAACGGACTGCAGTCGATCACGTGTGCTGCCTCACTAGCCCGACTCCGTGGGATTGATGGAGGGAGCTGAGCAGCCATGTGGGGGCTCGCACCAGTCCTAAGCAAGTCCTTAGACAGCAGAGATACAGTGGGCCTTCCGTCCATCCGTCTAAGACCCCACTTATTCTGAGGGTACAGGAAACTCAGCACTGGTCCATGTGCATTGCCCGGCTGCAATTCCCTGCACAGCAAAGAGGGTGGAAGCACAACTGTGCAGGGACCTGTATCCGGGCACTGTGCAGACTTCCTGTATTCCTTGCACTGCGGCCCCTTCATTCTCTGAATCATAGGGGAGCCCATAAATTGAATTCCCTCCCGATTCAACAGCGACGCCATATCCTACTCATATGCCACCACTTTATACAATGAGTATAAGAACTTGTCACTAATCCGTAGGATTTATCTTCTGATGACCAGGTATCGTCCGTCTGCGGTGCAATGTTAGCTCCTCCATATTCTGCAGCACTAAACCCTACTCCACCTGTCCCCCCTTTATTCCTCACCCCCTCCCTTACCTTTAAGTTCTGTCCATCAAAGGGTAACGAGCCGCTGACCAGTGTGTACAGGATGACCCCAGACTCCACACGTCCACCTCAGGCCCATCGTACTTCTTTCCCTGGAAAAGTTCAGGTGCAGCATATGGGGGGCTCCCGCAAAAGGTGTCCAGCTTGTTCCCGATGGTGAACTCGTTGCTGAAGCCAAAATCGGCGATCTTGATATTCATGTCTGCGTCGAGGAGGAGGTTCTCTGCCTGTTCAGAGAAGAAGGTTGTTAATTCTTTACATGCGCTCATTCTGGGGTCTGCACGGAGCGTCTGATTGCTGGGGACCCCATAATGTGCAGTCATCTGAGAAGGAACACGGAGGACACCCCGGCTTCTGAGCTAATGACGGGCTCCTGCTGACATGGAGCATTAGATTTGTCTCTGGAGCAAGTTATTCAGTCGGGATCAGACTAAGCAGACTAAGAGACTGATGACCAAGCCTTAGGATAGCATCATCATCATCATCAGATAGATGGGGGACGGACAACCGACACCCCAACAATCATCAACTTAGTGGTCGTTCTTGGTATTACAGTTCAGCGCTTATTAAACTTAATTAGCTGCAGTACCCAGAATGACCACTAGATGGTGTACTCTTCCAGTATAATTATACATAAGGGCTGGAGGAAATGGATGTCGGAGGCCCCAATATTGCAAAGGCCTTTGAGCAGATGCCTCATTTGCCTTCCCTATAATTCGGTACTTAGGTTAATGCCTTGGCGGGTTGCTGGAGAAAAAAAAATGCCCACCACCAAGTATTTTACCATCTGAGCCAAACTGGAGGAGGAGATATTTATACCAATGCCTCCTGCTTGGATGCAACTCACAGTGCCACGACTATACAGCAGGCTGCTATGGAAACAGTCATATAGCTGGGGAACTGGTTAATATGTCGTTATAAAAGAAAAAATCATCCTACAATAAAGGAAATATTCAAGGGGATGTCCAAAAATACCGTTATTTACGCATAGGATAAATAGATTATGCAACGGATGTTCTTTTTAAATCTAAAATGAATAAAATAGGTTAAAAAAATAAATAATTTGTGTCCTGTAGTCTGCCCAGTCACCACCAGAGGGAGCTCCTGCATCACGTCTCTATAATAAACAGCTAAAGACTTAAAATCATATAAAAAAAACTGCTAAAAAAATAATTTAACATAGTAAAAGTACTAGGAAAACCGGTAAAAATTCACGAGACAAAAAAATAATTACCTTTAAATCTCGATGCACAATACACTTCTGGTGGCAATACTGCACGGCAGACACGATCTAAACAAAAGAGGTAAAGGAAACAGTCAGCATGGAGGTATTTTACCATCATCACATTGATGGGCGAGATTAAATTTAACTGGAGCAATGGACAAGTGGAGTAAGTGCCAATAGCAACAACTAGATCATATTTTCAAAAGAAAAATGAGAGCTGGAGTCTGATTGGTTGGACACTTTAATTTGCTTCCTGTACTATTTTTGGACATTTTTATGTCTTACCGTTTTTTATAGACATTTTCTTTCTGACACCTCCTTTAAAAGGGTTGTTCGAAAATCGGGACAGGTGATAAGTTTTGATTTTGGAACAATCCCTTTAAAATGAATACACCTCACCGCTGCCCCTGGGCACAGCTCTTCAGTAGCATCGTTGCCTGCAGAGGCCTGTTACTACAGCTCGGGACCATCCCAGTAACAGTATTACAAAACCTTGGCATCGATCTTCCAAAAACAGCGCCACTTCTGTCTACAGGCTGCGTCCGGTATTGCAGCTGAGCTCCATTGAAGTAAATGGGGTTATGGTAACCCCCCATAAGCAGAAAATGTCTTGAATAAAGGGAGGAGGTCTCTGATAACGCTGCAGTCTCTTTGGACAGTGGCAATTGAGAGGTTAAACGGCCGAAATCGGAGATATCTAAGAGCTGGGCTGTCATCTGCCAGTCGATCACCAACGGTGCATAATGGAGTCATTCTTCAGAAAGAAGGGGCCTCTTTAATCATGCTCCAATCTCTTTTGACAGCCGCAATCATGGGAACAAAAGAGCCAAGATCGGAGATTTCTCCGATCCCGGTCGTTAGAGAATGAACTAGGCTGTCATCAGCCAGTCGATCGCCAACTCCAGGGTGGGTAACCGACAGTACTTATTCTACAGGAGGCCTCCTTGATCAAGGTCTAGTTTCTCTTAATAGCAGCAATCAGAGGGCTAAGCTTCCGAGATCGGAGATTTCTCTGATCCCTGCCAATACAGGAGACGCCGATCACAGACTCCAGGGTGGACAAACGTACTTATTCTGCTTTGTCATAAGGGGAAGGCTTGTTTCATTACGCCGCAGTCTCTTTTAATGGTGGCGATTGACGGGATAAAACAGCCGAGATTAGATGTCTCTGACCCAGCCGTTAGAGTAGGAGCTCGGCTGTCGTCTGTTCCAGGGTGTATAACCAGGCAGTTCTTAATCAACATAGCCGAAAACACGAGGCCTCTTTGATCGAGCTGCAGTGTCTCTTGATGGCGTCAATCAAGGGGATAAACAGCCGACGTTGGGAGATTTCTCTGATCCCTGCCAATACAGGAGATAAGCTATCGGCAGACCGTCGATCACAGACTCCAGGGTGGACGACCGAGCCGTAACTATTCTACTCTGCCATAAGCAGGAGAGCCGTTTCATTATCCCGCAGTCTCTCATGAAGGAGGCAATAGAGGGGTTAAACGGCCGAGATTAGAGGGGTCTCTAACCCCTGCCATTAGAGAAGGAGCTCGGGGGTCTCTAACCCCTGCCATTAGAGCAGGAGCTCGGCTGTCACCAGACAGACCATCATCGGCTCCAGAGTGGACGACTGTGCCGCTTTTATTCTACATCTACCATAAAGGCATGGTGCAAAAAATAGGGCCAGTTATCAGCCGCCATCACATGGCAGATTTGTGGTCATTGAGGTGTTAATCATCTTTCCACGGGATACTAGGGCACCAATGTACAATGCTGGGTCTACGGAAAGGATGCTGGCATCAGTGTCTTGTGGCACTTGTAGATATTTTCCCATCCGAGATTGTCAGCGGCCTGGACGGCGTCCAAGCTGTAGTAAGCGCAGAAAGTATACGGGCAACAGAAAGCGGCTAATGATGGAGCTGATCCTGAGAGTTCACTGCGTGACGGGTATTTATAGCCTTCACCCCCGCAGAATGCCAGCAGCTGCCCCCGCACCAGCCGCAGCGCCGGGATCTAGTGCACGGACCGGCCCTGCTGGAAAATAATCCACTGGGGGAGAGAGGATTTTCCATTCATGCACGGCTGATCATTCCAACTGGTGTATACTGGGTTAACCCCTGCACTGCCACATGCCTGCGTTATGCCCTAGCACACATCAAGGGCTCCATTCACCTCCAGAGCTGCTTTGGAAAAACCTTCTATATAGTCATCGTTAGCATCGGATATTGGTGGCGGTCCAATGGACAGCACCCCGACGGACGGCGATGTCTGGACCGCCGCAGGTCTCCTTGATCCGAATTCAACAGCCTCACATATGTGTTTAGGAGACCCTTGGGTGGTCCGTATTCGGACATTGCTTCATTTGTGTCCCCAATAGTATACAGTATGTCAGGGATCGGGCATGTTGGATTTCATGCCCAATCATTTTTTAACAGGGAGAGCAGAAGCATAGATGCCGGCTGTCCATGTTGCATTCTCTGCGCCTGTCGACACCACGGACGGGCGCACGCTCGGCGTGGGATTTTGGCTTTATTGTGCATGTTGCATTTTTTTTTTCTAATTTGTACCATTGAGTGAGATAAGAAAATGTAGTTATTAGCTCGGCACAGCTACATCTGGCTTCAGTTTAATAGTACCCAGAGATCAAGGCACAGGGACTGAATTTCTTGGAAAAGACATGAGGAGGCAATTAGCCATCCTACGTCGCGCGGCCATGTTCCCGACGTCAATGCGGAAGCCGGAGCAGTTATGCTAACCAGCAAAGGAAACCAAGTGCACACGAGCCGCCTAAATATAGCTCCCGTCCCCGAATATCTCTACCCCCACCGTCAACTTATTATACCCAGCGAGTCATACTGCGAGCGCGCGGCGAGCGAAGGTTAATGCAGAGCAGACCACCTGGAAAACCTCCACGCCAAAAAGACGTCACTCAGACTATAAATAGCCGCTTCTTTCCTTCTTTACCTGCCTAAATTTCGCCCGCGCCTCCTTCTCCTTCATCCTCCCGTGGGCCACTAAATAATCAAACACTTCGCCTGCAAGAAATAAACACATTTATTACACACGGGTCATGACTGGGCACGCTCACTGCGATTCATATGGGTGAAACATACAGCGTGAATCGGCGGAGGGCTCTGTTAACCCTGAGCTGCTGCAGCAAAAACACATTTAATTTTTTTTTTTCTAACATTATTAAACATCCTGGATTGTGATTTAAAAATAATTAAAAAAAAAATGAATAAAATCAGACGGAGGCTCGTGTTAGCATTAGACGCGCATACAGTAATAAAACATCATAAAACATGATAAGTAAAAAAAGAAGCAAAAAATAAATACAAATTATATATATATATAGTGTAGATAGATAGAAAACAACCTGGTGACAACTGTTTAATTTCCCTACAGCAGCCCCGCAGGAAAAGTGAAGTATTACAAGTTTACTCCAAACTCTTTGTGACTGTTCTAAATTGTAGGATATTTCCTACTGGTATGGGATCCCATTTTTTTAACTAAAAGGATATTAGTCAGATCAAGTTATCGCTCATCTTTGGGATAGGTGGTGACTACATGATTAGTGGGGAGTTCAGACACTGAGACCCCAAATGGAGGGAAGTGTGCATGCTTGACTGCTACGCCATTGAAGCAGGGAATTT
Source organism: Oophaga sylvatica (assembly GCA_033576555.1). Lineage (NCBI taxonomy): Eukaryota > Metazoa > Chordata > Amphibia > Anura > Dendrobatidae > Oophaga > Oophaga sylvatica. The sequence goes on along the minus strand of JARQOD010000005.1, from coordinate 533,146,217 downwards.
TAGGGCCATTTCTGGTTTTTGGTGAAGGTCTCAGGAGTCAGATCCCCCCCCTCCATTTTAGTAATCTAGTAATTATCACCTTATCATATAAACAGCTGAAAACTTAAAGGGTTTTCCATTTTTTTTTTCAAAAAGTGATTTCCAAATCATATCACCTGTGTAAAATAACAAAACCAAATAATACTCACCCTCCCCAGGTCCACCACCGGCTTTTCTACACTGATTTTCTCTATTGGATGTCACTGTAGAGAAACCCACCAGGGAGACTTGCCACCCGTCTCATGTGTACGGAGGCGTCCAGACACTCTTCACACGGTCATGATATTGAGGGGAGATGTCCGATCCTTCCATTTTCAGGGTGTTTCACTCTGACCCGTAAGCGCTCTACCACGTCGGGAGAGGGAGCAGTCTGACTGTTTTATGTGTCCGGACGACTTAAAAGCGTCATTTTCCCAAAGCTTGTGCATGACTTACGCCTTAAGGGGCTACTATAGACAGTTTTTCCTATCTCTACTTACTGTGCAGATGAAAGCAGGCTATTGTTCCCTGTTAGCAGCCGCTCTGTTGCCTGCAGATAGTCTGAGACCATCCAGAAACATTTATATAAATTCTGTCGATAACATCAGCAGACCTTGTTTTAGAAACTGCAGACTTCCGTCCCGGGACACGATGATGGCGTCATGTGCCGATGAACCATTAATCACCGTTCTCACGCTGGATTCACCAGTCGCCACTTAGCCGGAGCGGCGGGATCCGATGTCCTGGGAAACGCTGATGCAGCGGTAACGTGATAGGGGATGAAGTGACCGGCTTGGAATCCAACTTCTGGCCGGTTACGCAGCCGGACACAACCGCTGCCAAAATCGCCATTAAACTTATGCAGCCTAATTAAGTAAAAACTCTTGATGTCACCACATTTTAAGATTTTGCCAGAACACAACATACTTTTATCAGCTGCTTAACCCCATTAAGACCGGGCGATTTTCCACTGTTTTTTTTTTTAATTCCTTTTCTTCCAAGAGACAACTTTTTAATCTTTCTGTAAACATATGACGATTTTTTTTTTTTAGAACTTTATACATGATTTTTTTTTCTTTTTTTTTGAGGAGGTGGGAAGGGGGGTGTAACTTTTTAATTTTTCCATGTTCAGGATCTTCATCTCTAGGCTACAAAGATGGTCAATGTTACTGGAGGACCCAACCTGACCTGTGTTATATAGACAGCCTATTGATTAGAATGGACCGTGTGTAATACCTTCATTCTCCTGTGGGGGAGCTGCAGGGAAACAGAACACTTTATTTTCAGTCTTTCCCACCAATACTGGGTCCTGCTCTTTGCAAGCTCAGCTAATTTTGCTGAACATTAATGACATAGACAGCCAAGGAAGAGGTAAAAGTACATGGTGGGCACCAGCTCAGGTCCTCCCGAATCGGAATGGGAGACCTTTTTACAGATCTCTGGAGTTCGTAATGGGGGTTGTGAGCAGTAACGCCCCTATATGATGTCCACATGACCTAATAGCAAATATGATCTGAACATTTCTTCATGAGACCAGAACAATATGTAATCCCTAATTTCTCCTGTGGGGGTGCTGCAGGGAAATTGAACAGGTCTTGATCTTGGAGGGAGGCTTGTAATGTTGTTTTAAAGGGACCTTTTTAGAGCCCTATCAGAGCATATGCACTGGGGTTTTCTTCCCTAGACAACCCCTTTAATCTACAGAAAAATATAAAGGGGGCTCTATGACACTTTAGAAAAAAAAATTGTGCCCCTTCCCCTCCCCCCACACACTTTATTAGTTGTGTTTTTTTTTTTAACAATTGTATATTTTGCACAGGCAGAATTTATAAATCAGCCCCGCGCTGCAGAAATTAACAATCGGCCACACATTCCTCAGCAATATTACTTCTCATCTACTGAATTTCTATCGATCTAGACAGAATGAAATTGGCACGGATGACAGGACGAGGTCGGCAAATTATATCAGCCAATCAGAAAACTCTTCATCCGGACTCCGGTGAACAAGCGTCTGTCTGCATCAATACCGGTGGTAGCCCGTCAGCGCTCTCCTGTCCTAGGGACCGTCTCTGCCTGTCAGCACAATACCTATAGTCATGAGATAAAACAGCAAACTAATCTTTCTGATTAGAATAATCTTTACGTACTGCCCGGAAGACTCAGGAAATAGTAATTATCATCCCTTAAAGGGAATCTGTCGGCCCTCCGGACATCTGTTTCATTAAATAATGTATGAAATAACAATTCAGGATCATCTATTCTTATAACTCTGTGTGGACCCGTTCCTCTTTTATTCCTCCTGGACGCATAGGAATAAACTTATAACTGGGCGTGAACGTTCCCTTCCTGCAAGGGGCGTGTCCATACCGTCTAGCATTGTGAGCTTTGATTGGTTGGTGTCAGAGTCACACCCAGCGACGTACCGGGCAGCTGCCAATTTATTCCTACATTTCTAGAAGGAATATGTAAATAATGGTTTAATGGGGGATAAAAGAAGTTACTGTAACCGACATGTCAGGAGAATGGTCAGGCCCCCTCCAAAAACAGAGCCAATGAGTTTTTGTATAGACGAAAACTCCTACAACTTTCTAATAGCAGAATGTATGGTGCGCTGATTTTTCCACTAAACTTATGGACACCATGAAGGAAACCAGGCGACCCCATTATAATCCATCCGATCTGCTGGCTGCTGTTTGGATCCGTCATCGTCATGAATTAGTATACATTGAGCTCCCTCTAGTGGTCGCTCCCCACAGAGAGAACTTATCACTTTAGAGACTTTTAAGAAATGTATCTGCACTAAAATTATTAACTTATTATGTGTCTATGTATGTTTTAAAGCGGATCTGTCACCAGATTTAAAAATGCAATCTGCCCATATTATTAAATAGATCTCACAGACCTGATGGAACTAGTGTACTTATTATTAAATAAACCTCACAGACCTGATTAAACTGGTGTACTTACTGTGAAAATACACGTTAGAATGGTTTTACAATCCTTTTTGAAAGTTTATACTTAATCTACACCCACTTAGCCTGATTAATAGGTCCTTACTGTAAATACTCCGTGCCTTGGCTTAATCTATGGAATGTTTGCCTATCTAGCCTGACTGACAGCTCCTCAGAGTCTCTCCTCCATGCTTCTGTTGATTCTCTGCTCATCTAGCCTGACTGACAGCTCCTCAGGGTCCCTCCTCCTGCCTCTGCTGAATGTCTGTTCATCTAGTCTCATGGACAGAGCCTCAGTGTCCTTCCTCCATGCTGCTGCTCAATTCCTGTCCATGTAGCCTGTCAGCCCCTAAATGTCCTTCCTCCATGCAGCTGCTCAATCTCTGTCCATGTAGCCTGACAACCCCTCAATCTCCTTCCTCCATGCTGCTGCTCAATCTCTGTCCATGTAGCCTGACAGCCCCTCAATGTCCTTCCTCCTTGCTACTGCTGAATCTCTGCCCATGAAGCCTAACATTTCCTCAATGTTCTTCCTCCCTGCTTTTGCTTATTCTCTGCCCATCTATTGTAATTGACCGCTGCTCAGTGTCCCTCCTCCAGCTGAGATCTCACACAGCTCAGTGCAAGCTGCAGCTATCAGTCGCGCTGGAAGCACGAAGTCTAAATACACTTGGGGCACATTTACACATGCCGATCACTTGGCGTTGAATGACCGACGATTGGCTACAAGCATACTGATTGGCTGTCATTGAATAGACTGCTTAGACAGGCTGCCCACATCTCTATAAGCACGGAACGATCAGTAAAACGATTGTTCTGTGTGAAAAGAATATCATGTAATAGGCAGCACGTGTCATGTCTACAAGGGCTGACGTGCTACCGAGAACGATGATATTCAAGTTTGCTAGAACGTCAACACAAGCCGATAATCAACTTCCTCGATTATTCGCCAATCGCCATGGCCTTTGGACGCATGAGTTCTTTTAAATATCTCTTGTAATATGCAGATTACACAGAAATTATGATATAGATTTTCATAGTAAGTACAGCAGACTCATCAGGTCTAAGAGATTGATTACTGGGGACAGATCCACTTTACATTATAGACCCTTATACAGATTAGATTAAAGTTGGGTAAAGCTAATGATATCAGGACCTCCCTACTCTTCCCCAAAAAGTGATATTGGGGAGAGAAGAATCGGCACACTGGAATTCCAAAGACCAATCCTTTTGTTCTCTGAGGGATAAACGTGTCTCTCCCATAGAGAAAAACAGTGACTGGGGACATAGTGGTCAGCTATCGGACAGCTCTCTAACGTGTACGGGGGACATAATTCTTCGAACCCTAACCCTCTCACATTTAGCGGGTTTTCCCATTCTGTAGAGTGATAGCGGAGGGTCTGGCCACTAGGAACCCGGCAATCCCTTTAAGTTTCTCTCAGCCTCCTGCACTGTAGGGACCCCCCGAGGCTGGACCGCCATGATCATAAAGCGATGACCTATTCTGGGGACACAATATCACTTTACAAGGTGGAACTGTCCCTTTAATCATATATCATGAAGGTCGATTTTTACCAAATTCCGATCAATAACCTAGAGGACATTATTTCCCCATAGTACAAGGTCCCATAAATAAGTCATCGTTTTCGGAAAACATGTCTGACCGAGCGATACGTCTGAGAAATGATATCATCTACTGGAAGTGCGGGGTCACCAGTCATTAGTCCGTCATGGCGGACACGGAGGCGGAAACGATCAGTCAGTGATATCTTATCATCCCCTTAGGACACGCTCCAGCCAGTCTTCCAAAACTTCGAAACCACAGGAGACAGATAATGAGAGGAAAGCAAAACTCACCGGGAGCTATAAATATGGCGGCTGCCTGCATTATCCACAGGTCAGTACCAGAATCCATCGCTCTGCAGGGACCTGGGTTCTGGTAGACCACACGTATGCACAGATTTACTGATCACGTATGTGCGGCAAATGCTGTCTAAAGAGACATCTAGCGCTCTCCACTTCCAAACGGTACAAAAACCCTCTAATTAAAAGCAACGCATCACGTTGGCATTCCACGGGCGCATTGTGGTAAAACACAAAGACTTAGGGGAGAACAGTTACAAACTCGGGCATGATCATTTTAGACTTCACCTAAAAATTATTTTCACACTCCATGAATCTTTGCCTGTTTAGGTAATCCTTGCATGTGTTTCGGCTGCCGAACAGCCACGAGACATGCAGCCGCGGGGAATCGAACATATTTTTCAAGCACGCCGAAGACACTCGGGTTAGCACCTGAGCATGCTTGGGTTATTTACAATCCACCTGAGGAAGGCAGCGGTCCGCGGCCGAAATGCGTAGTGGTTTAATAAAAGGTTTGTTTACCACTGAACAAGTGTAGTGTACTCTTACAGGGCTGTGGAGTTGGAGTCGTGGAGTCGGAGCCCATTTTGGTGGAGTCGGAGTCGGTGTCATGGAAATTGAGGAGTTGGAGGTTTGGCTTACCAACTCCACGGCCCTGGTATGAGCGAGTCGGAGTCGTGGAGTCGGAGTTGGATTCGGTGTCATGGAAATTAAGGAGTCTGAGGTTTGGCTTACCGACTCCGCAGCCCTGGACCACTATAGCCATAGCCATAGCGCTCCTGAAATTGACCACATACATATTTTTTCCAAAAAACTTTGATATTCCCCTTGAGGTATTGTGGCTGGAGCAGCTTGGGGTCATAGAGAGTATCTCCAGGCAATAGGACCTGAAGTGACGTCACATCCTGTGAAGTGGCATCACGTGACTGGATCTCGTGCCCACGTGAGCAGACCAGGAAGCACCGGAGCGGTGCCGGAGCTACAGAGCAGGAGTGCACGGAGACGTCCGCTACTAAGGTTGTGCAGGGGTGCGCAACCCCTCCAGGTGAGAGGCTAATCCCCCACCTTTCATTGAAATATCTCCATTAATCCACCAGGTGCTTTTCATGCTGCGCTCTTCCATGTTCATTGTTTTAGATAAAAAAGGCTAACAGATTAAAAAATAAATAAAATGATATTATTACGGTAACCTGAGTGTAACAGAAGCGATGCACGAGAACGTCAGCTCTGCGCGATCAGGCGGCGTTCACATTCACCATCTGTAGAGTTCTGTACAAACTGCGACAATCCAGCGGCACAGAAATGGTGACTGATGGCGAAAAGTGACAGCGCGGCCGCCGTCCGTATTATACCCAGGGTGAGAAAACTAACGTGACATTAATCCTGCAATCCAGGGGTCACTAACTAGGTGCGCCAAAGTCCAGCAATGGCGTCAGGAGAAAGATACACAAGGCTTGTCCAATCTGTGAACCGACACGGACGTGCACATGTATGAGGAACAGACTCACCCCCGCTGGCGTATTCCATTATTAGGTACAAGGTCTTCTCTGTTTCTATGACTTCAAAGAGTTTCACTGAAAGAATGATAAACTGCAATTAGTAGGCGGAAGGACAGATAGATAGACAATAGATAGATAGATATGAGATAGATAGATAGTTGGAAGATAGATAGATAGATAGAAGATAGATAGATAATGAGATAGATAGAAGATAGATATGAGATAGATAATAGATAGATAGATATGAGATAGATAGATAGTTGAAATAGATAGATATAGATAGATAGATATGAGATAGATAGATAGATAGAAGATAGATAGATAGATAGATATAGATAGATATGAGATAGATAATAGATAGATAGATAGATAGATATAGATAGATATAGATAGATAGATAGATAGATAGATAGATAGATAGATAGATAGATAGATAGATAGATAGAAAATAGATAGATATGAGATAGATAGTTGGAAGATACAGTGCCTACAAGTAGTATTCAACCCCTGCAGATTTAGCTGGTTTGATAAGATGCAAATAAGGTAGAGCCTTCAAACTGCAAACGAGAGTAGGATTTATTAACAGAAGCATAAATCTTACAAAACAAAAAGTTATGTTGCTCAGTTGAATTTTAATAAATTTTAAACATAAAAGTGTGGGTCAATTATTATACAACCCCTATGTTTAATATTTCGTGGAATAACCCTTGTTTGCAATTACAGCTAATAATCGTCTTTTATAAGACCTGATCAGGCCGGCACAGGTCTGTGGAGTTATCTTGGCCCACTCCTCCATGCAGATCTTCTCCAAGTTATCTAGGTTCTTTGGGTGTCTCATGTGGACTTTAATCTTGAGCTCCTTCCACAAGTTTTCAATTGGGTTAAGGTCAGGAGACTGACTAGGCCACTCCAACACCTTGACTTTTTCCCTCTTGAACCAGGCCTTGGTTTTCTTGGCTGTGAGCTTTGGGTCGTTGTCTTGTTGGAAGATGAAATTACGACCCATCTTAAGATCCTTGATGGAGGAGCGGAGGTTCTTGGCCAAAATCTCCAGGTAGGCCGTGCTATCCATCCTCCCATGAATGCGGACCAGATGGCCAGGCCCCTTGGCTGAGAAACAGCCCCACAGCATGATGCTGCCACCACCATGCTTGACTGTAGGGATGGTATTCTTGGGGTCGTATGCAGTGCCATCCAGTCTCCAAACGTCACGTGTGTGGTTGGCACCAAAGATCTCGATCTTGGTCTCATCAGACCATAGAACCTTGAACCAGTCTGTCTCAGAGTCCTCCAAGTGATCATGAGCAAACTGTAGACGAGCCTTGACATGACGCTTTGAAAGTAAAGGTACCTTACGGGCTCGTCTGGAACGGAGACCATTGCGGTGGAGTACGTTACTTATGGTATTGACTGAAACCAATGTCCCCACTGCCATGAGATCTTCCCGGAGCTCCTTCCTTGTTGTCCTTGGTTTAGCCTTGACTCTTCGGACAAGCCCGGCCTCGGCACGGGAGGAAACTTTCAAAGGCTGTCCAGGCCGTGGAAGGCTAACAGTAGTTCCATAAGCCTTCCACTTACGGATGATGCTCCCAACAGTGGAGACAGGTAGGGCCAACTCCTTGGAAAGGGTTTTGTACCCCTTGCCAGCCTTGTGACCCTCCACGATCTTGTCTCTGATGGCCTTGGAATGCTCCTTTGTCTTTCCCATGTTGACCATGTATGAGTGCTTTCACAAGTTTGGGGAGGGTCTTAAATAGTCAGAAAAGGCTGGCAAAAGAGATCATTAATCCACACATGTGAAGCTCATTATTCTTGGTGCCTTAACTACTTCTTAATACTTTAGGGGGACCAAACAGAATTCTTGTGGTTTGAGGAGTTGAATAATAAATGACACTCTGAATTAACTTTTAACGTTTTAAAAAAAAAAATAAAAAATTAAAACAAAAATTTTTGCTGCAGTGCATTTCCCACTTCCAGGCTGATCTACAGTACAAATGCCACAATGCCAAGTTAATTCCGCATGTGTCAACCAGCTAAATCTGCAGGGGGTTGAATACTACTTGTAGGCACTGTAGATAGATACATAGATAGATAATAGTTAGATAGATAATAGATAGATAAATAGATAGATACATGTATCTGTATTTATTATCAATCTCGTATCTATCTAATCCCGTATTTATCTATCTGAGATAGATAGATAGATAGATAGATAGATAGATAGATAATAGATAAAAACTACAAATTAATAAAAAATTATAGAAATAAACCTCGACATTATTCGGACATCTTACCAATATTCGGGTGATTTAAGATCTTCATTATTCGGACTTCCCGAAATAACTGGGAAAACAAAAAAATAGGTAATATAATTATCATACATACAGTATATGACTAGAGCACTAAGTCCTATGCTTTACAGAAACAATGTCCAGAGACTGAAACAGGTGTGGGGTTGGGATTTTAATACATACTCCTAGAAGGAAGTATGACTCCAAGGTCAGACTACACAGGGTTTGTTTGTAGTCTGCTACCATGGAGACACAGAGGTCTGCAAAGGAGCTGTATACAACACATGGGAGAACTGCAATGTTGCTCTGTTTTCTATTGTACATGAATTGAAGAAATCAGATTGCTTCCAGGCATTTAAGATCCAAAATGGAGCAAATATGCAATTTAGCCATTTTCTATATACAGCTCCTATGCAGAATTATGTGTCTCCTTGGTTATAGTCTAAAAACAAATCCTGTAGTCCGACTCATTGGCCGCAGAACTGACGTCTGTATGATTGTTGCTGAACTATCAACTGTATGTCAGAAAAAGTGAAAGGGTCTGTACACTACTTGGACAACCCCTTCTCATTCCCCATGTTTGGACCCATTAAAATAAAAAAGGCTTATACTCATCCCCTGTGCCGGCGCCGCTCCAGCAGTGCTGACACTCGCCTTCCCGGGGCTCAGCTGATGCTGATTGTGACCAGGGCTCCTGTGTCATAACAACCTCACATGAGCCCCGGGAATGCGAGGAATGGTTTCAGCAAGGGAGGTGAAGCTTTTTCATTTTAACGGGGCCAAACATGGGGAATGAGAAGGGGCTGTCCAAGTAGTCAAGGGGGTATATTTGCAGTATTAGACTGCACAGGGTATGTTTGTAGTCTTTAACCAGTAGTCTTTAACCAGATAAAAATCTGTTTAAAGGGGTTCTCCAAGAATGTGATAAGGCACCGTCATGTAATTCAAACAGCATGTCCTACTTACGTGTGCAGTCTGAAGAAACACAGCTCCCGTGACCTGCGGCTCAACTGACAGAGGAGCTGAACAGTAATCAAAAATCCTGGTGGGCTGCCACAGAAGGGCTATGATAGGTGAAGCCATAAATCTTGGCTGGCTGCGCAGCATAGAGGTGTGAGACTGGAGAAAAATTCCCTTGTGCTCCTTCAGTTGAGGAAATTTTGTTTTTTATACTGTGACAGGCATTATCCTCGGCTCACAGAGGTATGTGTGTGACTACGATACAGCTCCTCTGTCAGTTGAGACACAGATCTCGGGAGCTGTGCTTCTTCACATTGCAGCCCGTGCTAACATGTAACTAGGACAGGCTACCGTTTGAATTAAGTGACGGGGGCCATTTTATTACATTCTTGGAGAACCCTTTTAAGAATTGCATACACAAAATTGTAGTTTTGCAAAGTTGCTTCATTTTTTATAGATGTATTGGAGCGATATATAATGTAGCTAGGAAGGGAGATCCTGTGTATTATACATTACAAAATATAAACCGTTTCTCCGGAGCGCTCCTTTAGAGGGTTAAGAGATATGATGATTAGCAGATGAGATGATAGATTTTTGTGCTGTATTATGGATGGGTATGATATACATAAATGTGGGTTTCACTCCATACATTTTCATTTTTTATTTACTCAGCTTCATTTCTTAGTACAAGAGAGGCGCTAATAGGTTTCCCCATGCGGAGATATCACAGAGCGGGCTTCCACTATTTACCCGCCACTCAGCCATCTTTTTCTTTTTTAACAAAAGCCTTTCAAGTGTGATGAAGGAAGCAGGCCAGGGGTGATTCGGTGTGTGACTTGTGCATATGTCTCCAAGAGCTGAGACTTTGTGCTGGCCAATAAAAGTCCTGTCTGTCTGGATACTTATTATGAGGGGCCCTCCTGTATGTTTGAGATATAAGGAAGTCCTGTTGGAAGAGCACAAGTTATTAACTCGGATAATCATTTCTCTAATGAGAGAGGGAGAAGCCACAATAAAGGAACATAAAGCCCTATTGGTAGAAGGAAGGCAATGTAATCTATACAGGGCCATAAGCTAAACACACGCGGAATTAACACATTCAGTGCCAGTCATTAATAGCAGAGGTTAATAGGTACAGTGTGTACAAACAACGCCTGTAACGCTAATACTAAAATAGTGACAGGTTACGGGCAGAAATCTGGCACAGTTTACGGGAAGGACAGAGATACAGTTCTACAGGCCGGACAGAGGTAGTTTACAGCAGGACTGTGGTACAGTGTATAGGCAGGACTGTGGCACAGTGTATGGGCAGGACTGTGGTACAGTGTATGGCAAGGACAGTGTAGGCACTGTGGTACAGTGTATGGGCAGGACTGTGGTACAGTGTATGGACAGGACTGTGGTACAGTGTATAGGCAGGACTGTGGTACAGTGTATAGGCAGGACTGTGGTACAGTGTATGGGCAGGACTGTGGTACAGTGTATGGGCAGGACTGTGGTACAGTGTATGGGCAGGACTGTGGCACAGTGAATAGGCAGGACTGTGGCACAGTGTATGGGCAGGACTGTGGTACAGTGTATGGGCAGGACTGTGGTACAGTTATGGGCAGGACTGTGGCACAGTGAATAGGTAGGACTGTGGTACAGAGTATGGGCAGGACTGTGGTACAGTCCCATACTCTGTACCACAGTCCTGCCTATTCACTGTGCCACAGTCCTGCCCATACACTGTACCACAGTCCTGCCCATACACTGTACCACAGTCCTGCTCATACACTGTACCACAGTCCTGCCTATACACTGTACCACAGTCCTGCTCATACACTGTACCACAGTCCTGCCTATACACTGTGCCACAGTCCTGCCCATACACTGTACCACAGTCCTGCTCATACACTGTACCACAGTCCTGCCTATACACTGTGCCACAGTCCTGCCCATACACTGTACCATAGTCCTGCCCATACACTGTACCACAGTCCTGCCCATACACTGTACCACAGTCCTGCCCATACTCTGTACCACAGTCCTGCCCATACTATGTACCACAGTCCTGCCTATTCACTGTGCCACAGTCCTGCCCATACACTGTACCACAGTCCTGCCCATACTCTGTACCACAGTCCTGCCTATTCACTGTGCCACAGTCCTGCCCATACACTGTACCACAGTCCTGCCCATACACTGTACCACAGTCCTGCCCATACACTGTACCACAGTCCTGCCCATACACTGTACCACAGTCCTGCCCATACACTGTGCCACAGTCCTGCCCATACACTGTACCACAGTCCTGCCCATACACTGTACCACAGTCCTGCCCATACACTGTGCCACAGTCCTGCCCATACACTGTGCCACAGTCCTGCCCATACACTGTACCACAGTCCTGCCCATACACTGTACCACAGTCCTGCCTATACACTGTGCCACAGTCCTGCCCATACACTGTACCACAGTCCTGCCTATACACTGTACCACAGTCCTGCCCATACTTAACACTGAAACGTTAATGGTTCTTGAATCTTAAACCTTTTGACTATAATGTGAATAACAAAACAAAAAAAAAAAAAAAACAACAACAAAAAGCTGATTTACTCCATTACACCACAAAGTAATATATAAATATATACGGTATTTATTATTATTATTTTCCCAAAACATTGTATACTGAATATAATGGTGCCATTAAAATAAAAAAATAAAGGCGATACTGTTATAAAAAAATAAAGGAGGGAAGGGATGAAAAAATATTGTAAACAAAAGAATGAAAGATGGCAACGGTGCCAAGGGGTTAAACACGCCATCTAATTAAGGTGGCACAGATAGCGGGTTTGGGCAGGGTGACATTTCTTTATTTTTTATCAGCCGGGATCCCCGCTGTCTAATTACTACATTCCCGGCTCTGACCCAATAAAGAAATGTGCACGGCGTGTCAAGTGTCACCCGTGCTATGGTAAGACTCCGCGGTGTACTGGGCACAGCTGTTACCAGCGGAGGAAAAGGCAGGGTGACCGTATCCGGCGTGAATGAGAGATCTCAGAAATAGAGCTGCAAAGACAATTCTTCATCTTGGAGTTGGAAAACCTAAAATTAGCAGGTGCTCTATGTAAGGTGCGCAGTAATCCATGGCTCTACGAGCAGGTGAAGGCTTCACGCCGCCTCACACACACGGAGGCTCCGCATTGTTCTATAAAAAGCCATTACACCTACATAGGAGCCATTTTAAGAAAGTCACATGATCCTACGCTATGTATGAGGGCCGGGCCTTTTATGTCACAATCTGCAGCGTCCCCGCGGCTCGGAACCCAACGGTCCCCTGAGAAAATCACTGGCTGATATATATGTGTTTATTACTAGCATTATCCCTGCCGTGGTGGCATTTAACCCAGCGGTGCCAAAAACACAAGAACCTGCACGCTGTAGGCTGACAAAACGTAGCCTAAAAGCAGAAATACTGAGCGGCAATCTGCCTGCGCTGGTGGTAACGGCAGATCAAAGACTAGCTTTACAGCAGCCGCACTGTCCACGGAAGAAAAGCATGGAGACTGGAGAGGACGTCTATGGGAGAGTGAGGTGGTCATGCTCTGTGACCTGTGCAGAGGTCACTGGCATGGAGGAGAAAGTGAGCTGTCACCAATTGTGATTGGTGGATCCTGTGTTATCTGCAGTATATAGAGGTGTTAACAATCACTGTACAGAAGGAGGAGGAGGTGAGCTGTGATACTGCCCGCTATGTACAAGAATATAACTACTATAAGGCCGGCGTCACACTGCCGAGTTTGATGCGAGTTAGTCGCACGACTTTCTCGCATCAACACCCGCACGGCCGCCCGCTCTCGGACCCGAGTGTGCGGCTGCATGTATTTCTATGCACGCACACTCGGGTCGAAGCGGGCGGCCGTCGGTGTTGATGCGTAAAGTCGGCGACACTCGCATCAAACTCCAGTGACCCGGCCTATAATCTGCCCTATGTACAAGAATATAACTACTATAATACTGCTCCTATGTACAAGAATATAACTACTATAATACTGCTCCTATATACAAGAATATAACTACTATAATACTGCCCCTATATAAAGAATATAACTACTATAATACTGCCCCTATTACAAGAATATAACTACTATAATACTGCCCCTATGTACAAGAATATAACTACTATAATACTGCCCCTATGTACAAGAATATAACTACTATAATACTGCCCCTATGTACAAAATATAACTACTATAATAGTGCTCCTATGTACAAGAATATAACTACTATAATACTCCTCCTATGTACAAGAATATAACTACTATAATACTGCCCCTATGTACAAGAATATAACTACTATAATACTGCTCTATGTACAAGAATATAACTACTATAATACTGCTCCTATGTACAAGAATATAACACTATAATACTGCCTCTATGTACAAGAATATAACTACTATAATACTGCCCCTATGTACAAGAATATAACTACTATAATACTGCTCCTATATACAAGAATATAACTACTATAATACTGCCCCTATGTACAAGAATTTAACTACTATAATACTGTTCCTATGTACAAGAATATAACTACTATAATACTGCTCCTATGTACAAGAATATAACTACTATAATACTGCTCCTATATACAAGAATATAACTACTGTAATACTGCCCCTATATATAAGAATATAACTACTATAATAGTTATTATAAGGGTTGAAGGAAGACTTTAAGTCCATCTAGTTCAACCCATATCCTATCCTAACCTGCCCTAACATGTTGATCCAGAGGAAGGCAAAAAAAACCCAAGTGGCAAACAGTAAACTCACAATTGGGGAAAAAAATTCCTTCCCGACTCCACATACGGCAATCAGACTAGCTCCCTGGATCAACGCTGTATCTAGGAAACTAGTGAATATAGCCTGTAATATTATACTTTTCAAGAAAGGCATCCAGTCCCTTCTTAAATTTTAGTAAGGAATCACTCATTACAACATTAGACGGCAGAGAGTTCCATAGTCTCACTGCTCTTACAGTAAAGAATCTGCATCTGTGATTATGACTAAACCTTCTTTCCTCCAGACGTAGAGGATGCCCCCTCGTCCCCGTCACAGGTCTAAGAGTAAAAAGATCATTAGAAAGGTCTTTGTACTGTCCCCTCATATATTTGTACATTGTAATAAGATCACCCCTAAGCCTTCGTTTTTCCAAACTAAATAACCCCAAGTGTAATAACCTGTCTTGGTATTGCAGACCCCCAGTTCTCTAATAACCTTGGTCGCTCTTCTCTGCACCCGCTCCAGTTCAGCTATGTTTTCTTATACACCGGAGACCAGAACTGCACACAATATTCTAAGTGTGGTCGCACCAGTGACTTGTATAGAGGTAAAATTATGTTCTCCTCATGAGCATCTATGCCTCGTCTAATGCATCCATTATTTTATTTGCCTTGGCAGCAGCTGCCTGACATTGGCCACTAAATGTGAGTTTGTCGTCCACCCATACACCCAAGTCTTTTTCAGTGACAGTTTTGCCCAGTGTTTTACAATTAAGCACATAATTATACATCTTATTTGTATTTCCCCTATGTACAAGAATATAACTACTATAATACTGCCCCTATGTATCAAGAATATAACTACTATAATACTGCCCTATGTACAAAATATAACTACTATAATAGTGCTCCTATGTACAAGAATATAACTACTATAATACTCTCCTATGTACAAGAATATAACTACTATAATACTGCCCCTATGTACAAGAATATAACTACTATAATACTGCCCCTATGTACAAGAATATAACTACTATAATACTGCCCCTATGTACAAAATATAACTACTATAATATGCTCCTATGTACAAGAATATAACTACTATAATACTCCCCTATGTACAAGAATATAACTACTATATATACTGCCCTATGTACAAGAATATAACTACTATAATACTGTTCCTATGTACAAGAATATAACTACTATAATACTGCCTCCTATGTACAAGAATATAACTACTATAATACTGCCCCTATGTACAAGAATATAACTACTATAATACTGCCCTATGTACAAGAATATAACTACTATAATACTGCCTCCTAGCTGTGAGGTTGTGTTTTGAGGATCTCCTCATGTCTGGAGCAAGCCCAGGGAGGGGCCACCCTGGGCGGGGAAGCTCCCCAGGCAAGGCCCAGGCTTCCCGGCCTACACTGGGACAAGCCTCCCAGGCCTCTCCTAATGGGAATGTTAATCCCAGAGCCACTGTCAGACCAGTGAATGCAGCGAACCAAAGCTGCAGCAGTTCTGTGAAGGAGGAAAAAGCCGTAAGTAAAGTTTTGGGAGGAAAATCTTCTCCAAGTCCAGCAAAGAAGCAAGAAGGAAAAGTGTCGGTCAGTGATGGGTTACAGCACAATGTGAAGTCAGGTAACTCCCCAGTCAGCAAGCAGCTCCTGCCGGGTGCACAGGTGAGATCAGCCCCAGCTGTGCAGATCACCTCTCCTGCTCCCAGGCAGAGACGGACGTCTTTGGAAAGACAAACTATCCAGGAGAACTTACAGCAGCATGGCAGTATGGCGCGGTCAGGACGCACACGGTCGCAGTCAGGTGGCAGCAATAAACCTGCTGCGGAGCCTGCATCCAGCCAAGGAGCCACAAAACCATCTGTGGTGGAACCGCACAGGACTGTGTTCAGAAGCCCTGTACCCGTGGACAAGACTAAAGCTGTGGAGCCGGCGCGTGCACCCGAGCTGCAGCTAGCGGATGAGATACCGGGACTGGTCAGAAAACTGGGTGAGTTACAGCAGCAGAAAAAAGCGCTGCAAATGGAAGTAGACTTTATCTATACCCTAAAGACCACTAATCCTGCCTGTAATGATGCTTATGACCTGAGACTGAACACACTGGGTGTACAGCTGGCTAGTGTTGTGCAGGACATTGAGTCTGTGATGGAGGGCATGGGGCCCCTGGCAGAGACCTACAGGAACCGGGAGCGGTTCGCCTCCTATAAGCAGGACTGTGCTGTAGAGACCAGGACCCCTGATGTTCAGGACGGGACCCCCCAGCAGCGGACACGGCCAGTGTTACAGGCTGCCAGCTTCTGCTTCCAGGAGGGAAAACAACTGCAGCAGCAAGCAGCGAAGTGTGAACAGGAGCATACACTTCAGACTCCAGCAGAGGCACCACAGGTCCCAGAGTGCCCAAGACAGGAGCAGGACAGTATATGTGAGACTGTTTGTGCTGATGAGGCTGAGGCAGCTGAGTGTGAACAAGAACATACACTTCAGACTCCAGCAGAGGCACCACAGGTCCCAGAATGCCCCACACAGGAGCAGGACAGTATATGGGGGACTGTTTGTGCTGATGAGGCTGGGGCACAGACTGTGGCTGGTGATGCTGTGCCCATGGGGTCGGGGGTTGGAGGGGTTTCACATTCTGCAATTGACATGACACTGTCTGATGATAATGATGCTGCTAATGATAATGTGCATGATATGTGTGACTATTCCCCTTTACCATCTAGTCCACAAGGTGTGACAGCCCCCCCTGCTGCAGGCCCTCTCCCTGTCAGTCGGCCCAGTGTGACCCGGCAGGTTCCCCCCAGGAATGACTGGAGCCGCGGCGCCCCATCCTTCACTTCCAGCGCCAGGTATACCGGCCAGACATTCAAGCGCATTAATGTGGTGCGGTTTAAATACTTAGGTGCCAAGGAGGATCTGCCACAACGCAGGTATGTGGTGAGAGAGCTGCTATGCGGCCAGATGGGGTTTGAGGTTAATCAGATACTGGCGGTGTCTAATCTTCAGGACAGGCAGGGCTATGAGGTCAGCTTCAAGCTCTCATCTGACCTGGACAGATTCTGGGCCAGTTACCCCAAGTTCAGGGATGCTGAGGGCTGGAATAAGTTTCTGATGGTTCCTATCTCCAGGCCGGACACAGTCACAGTAAATGTCACCTTCTGGAATGAGGCCGTTCCCCCACAGGACATCGAGGTGTGGCTCCGGAGACACTGTGACCTTGTCTCTGGACTCACCAAGGTCAGAGATGAGGACGGTATCTGGACAATGGGGTGGAAAGCTTTAGTGAAACTGCAGCAGTATAATAACATCACTGCCCACTTACCCAACTCCTTCTTCATTGGGAGGGAGAAGGGAAGATGTTATTATCCCGGGTAGCCCAGAAAGTGCTTCAAATGTGGTGGCAAAGGTCATCTGGCTAACGTCTGTACTGTGGTGAAGTGCAGTCTGTGTGGGGCAATCGGCCATGTTGCTGCAGACTGCCGAGACGTGAGGTGCAACCTCTGTGGTCAGATGGGCCACGCTCACAGGGACTGTCCTGACGCCTGGCACAACATCTGCAGAGTCTTCCCTGATGAGGATGTGATGGCAGGGGCAGAGGCTCAGGAGGATGAGGATGTGGTGATAGGGGCGCATGGGGAGGAGGATTCAATGTCAGGAGAGATACTGACCAGTACAGATGCCCACCAGGAGTCCACTCATGTAACACCAGAGCAGGAGGGTGCAGAGGGGAACATGGAGGTCGTCCCTCAGGCCCAGCAGCCTCAGGTAGCCCTCCCTTCAGCATCACTGTCTGTATCTGATGATTGGAGTGTTAGTCATAATAAAAGGAAGAAAAAGAACACGTCCTCCCGTAAACCTGAGGCAAGATATGACATCGGTCAGAGTGCGAGTAAGAAGGCTCCAAATCCTGCAGGTGTGATGGTCGTGTCCAACAAGTATGGAGCTTTATCTGAGTCCAACGATGATGACTATGAGAAAGAGTTGAGGAAAATTGATGTTGAGGATGACAGGGACATAGAAGACCATCCCTCGCCAAAGCGGAAGCCCTTATCTGTAGAACCTCAGGTAGAATCTGACATGGACACCAGTGGTGGACAGAACATCTCTGACTCATGATGATGGCTGTTTCTCTGCTCCTTCTATATTGTGTTGTGATGGCGGGGTTCTCATTAACACTGACCTCCAGTAATGTCAATAGTATTAAGGCGAGGAGGACGAGACAAGCGGTGTATGAACATCTCACATACCTGGACACAGATGTCATCTTCCTGCAGGAGACACGACTGACATCTCTGGGGCTTATGAGAGAGGCTGAGAGGGAATGGCGGTCCGGTCCATCTTTCTGGTCGCTGGCTGTGGAGCCTTATGCCGGGGTCGCTGTCCTGTTTAACACCAATGATGTGACTGTGCATAGGATGACGGAGGTGGTCATGAGAAGATGTCTGGTCCTGGAAGTCACTATCCATGGTAGGCGACTCTGGCTTATTAACATCTATGGGCCACAGACGGTGACTGACAGGATCCAGCTGTTTAATGACGTCAAGCCTTACCTCTTCACTTCTCTTCCAGTGGTGATGGCGGGGGACTTTAATGCCATACTGACATCAGGTGACAGCTCTTCAGGCAGGACAGTGACCAGGGACGGAAAGGTCCTACATAACATCATAACGCAGGCTGGACTGACTGACGTTTTCACACAGGGAGGTCGACAGCCAAAATTCACGTATTCATGTTCCAACAGGAGCAGTAGGATAGATTTTGCTTTTGTGAGTCCTACTGAGGCTGTCGGCACCCTAAGTGAGAAGGTCGTCCCTTACTCTGATCACCTCGCCTTGTGCTTCTGTCTGGGGACCTCTAACCGTCCGGACATTGGTAGAGGGTTGTGGAAGCTCAATTCCAGTCTTCTGGATGATGCCTATGTTCAGAGTCGTGTCCACTCCCTTATCCAGCTTCATCTAGACAGGGTTGACTTCTATGACAACATGACCGACTGGTGGGAGGACGTCAAGGAGGATATCAGATCCCTCTTAAAGAGACTGTCAGTTAATAAAGGGAGGAATAAGTACAGCCAGTACCTAAAGCTGCGCAAAGAATTGGAGTCACTGTATTCGGCGGGTGGGGATGACAAAGTGAAGATCGACCGGCTGAAAGTATAAGTATAGCCGGTATACCTCTCTGGTTCTTGAACGGGATTATGGGTCCTTAGGGGCTCCTGATCCCTTTGAGAATTGCAGGGAGAGGGTGGCCAAAAAATGGTCACAGGTCTCATTGACTCCCAGGGTGTACTGCAGGATTCACGGGAGGGTATCCTGGAGCTGGTGAGATCTTACTATGCTGACTTGTTTCAGAGGAAAGTTTTGGATAAAGATAAGATGGCTCAGTTCTTGGAGGCAACTGCAGTGCCTGATACTAATGATCTGGACTTTTCTCCTTTGACAGCAGATTTAACGGTGGAGGAAGTTAAGGAGGCTATTGATAAATTATATCTGAAGAAGGCACCAGGTCCAGATGGTATAACAGCAGAATTCTATAAGAAATTCAGAGACCTCCTGGCTCCAATCCTCGTGGATGTGTATAGAAATTGTCTAGAAAATCACCTGATTTGGAATTGTCCCCTTGGTTGTCAGCAGGAGGAGACTATGGAACACTTTATATGTGATTGCTGGGGAGGGAGGAAGATCTGGGAGGAAGTGTCAGCTAATCTAAAGATCCCCAGACTGAGGACCCTAAAGTACCCTGACATAATCTATGGTGTCCCCTCCACTGTTAGTAACATCGACAGAGACGATGTACATTATAATCAGTGTCATTAAATATTATCACTGGCACATGAGAACCCGGGTGTCACTGCACAATGAGCCGTTCGATCACACCGCTGCAGCCAATCAGGTTTTGTCAGAACTCCGGTGGATAAAATCACTAGAAGTTGGAAGGAGTCTGAGAAACATTAAGCTATGGAGGAACGTAAAATTCAGTTAGGAAATATGATGATTTTGTTTAATTTTCTTCTCTTCCTTCCCAGGTGTGGACTTTAATTTATTTATGAATATGATATGATTATTTAATGCTTGTGTATATATAACCTAAGTGATTTGTGTTTTGTAATCCTGGATGATTTTTGTTTCATTATAATTGTATTTATGTTTGGTTTTATAATAAAAATTGCCCCTATGTACAAGAATATAACTACTATAATACTGCCCATATGTACAAGAATATAACTACTATAATAGCTGGTGAGATCTTACTATGCTGACTTGTTTCAGAGGAAAGTTTTGGATAAAGATAAAGTTTTGGATAAAGATAAGATGGCTCAGTTCTTGGAGGCAACTGCAGTGCCTGATACTAATGATCTGGACTTTTCTCCTTTGACAGCAGATTTAACGGTGGAGGAAGTTAAGGAGGCTATTGATAAATTATATCTGAAGAAGGCACCAGGTCCAGATGGTATAACAGCAGAATTCTATAAGAAATTCAGACACCTCCTGGCTCCAATCCTCGTGGATGTGTATAGAAATTGTCTAGAAAATCACCTGATTTGGAATTGTCCCCTTGGTTGTCAGCAGGAGGAGACTATGGAACACTTTATATGTGATTGCTGGGGAGGGAGGAAGATCTGGGAGGAAGTGTCAGCTAATCTAAAGATCCCCAGACTGAGGACCCTAAAGTACCCTGACATAATCTATGGTGTCCCCTCCACTGTTAGTAACATCGACAGAGAGACGATGTACATTATCATCCATGAGAGTGTCCTCGTTAATTCTGCCATCTAAAGGTAAAGAGCCAAGCGACATCAAGAACTGGAGGCCGATTGCCCTCTTGAATGTAGATAGGAAGATTCTAGCAAAGATCCTATTTTCTAGATTAGTCTGTTTGTCCCCGGCACTGTTGGCAGGCTCTCAGTTTGGCACAGTAAAAGGGCGGAACATCTCTGGAGCAGTCATCTCGATACGGGAGATGTTTGAGAGATGTAAAGCTCTGCGGTGTGGGAGATATGTTGTTAGTCTGGACCAGGCTAAAGCCTTTGACAGGGTTGATCATGACTATCTGTGGGCCACTTTGTCAAAGTACGGTATTCCGGGACAATTTGTGGATTGGCTGAAGACTTTGTACAGAGAGGCGGTGAGCTTTCCTCTGATTAATGGTTGGCAGGGTGAGATTTTTGGAGTTGGGGCGGGGGTGAGGCAGGGTTGCCCACTGAGTCCGCTCCTGTATGTTTTTGCCCTAGACCCGTTTCTGAGGTCACTGCAGGAGTGCGATTTTCAGGGGGTGCCGGTCCCCCACTGCCTGCCTCTGAATGTTGTTGCCTATGTGGATGATGTGACGTTGGGATATCTAATCCTCGAGAGGTGCAGATGTTATCTGCGTCCATCAGAAACTACTCAGAGGCCTCCGGGTCTCTGGTGAACCTTGAAAAGAGTCAAGCTCTGTGGACATTAGATACTGATCCCAGCTTTGATCTGCCGCAGTTTGCCAAAGCCTCCACCCATATTAAGATCCTAGGGGTTAAATTTGGGAGGGATGATAATGCCACGCTAAATTGGGAGGAGAAATTGGAAGCCGGAAATGCAAAGGTTCAGCGATGGAAGAACTGGAGGCTGACCTACAGAGAAAGGGTCAAAATGTTGAAGACTTACCTGGTCCCCGTTTTCTTGTATGTCTCTGTCATTTTCCCTTTGCCAGAATCTTTCTCAGCGAGGCTCTTCAGCCTGTTCTTCCAGCTCTTGTGGGGGAATAGGTTGAACCCAATAAAGAGGGGAATAACGTACCTACGGCGGAGAGAGGGTGGGCTGGATATGTTGAATCCAAGGGTTTTCTTTGACTCCTTGTTTCTAAAGGTGAATTTTGGGAACATGGACTCAAATAGTAGCTCCTCGTGGGTAAATAGTATCAGGGATTGGATATTGCCTTTTGCAGAATCTTGGGTGCGAGGCGGCAGTCTCAAGAGGAGGAGATGGACAAGTGACCACCTCCCCCAGTATCTGGACTACAGTCTGAAGTGTGTTAGGAGGTGGGGACTGGAGAAGTCTTACATTGAGAGCAGTACGAGAAGAGACCTGTATGCTCATGTATGTGGGACTTTCTTCTTCTCTCCACTGGCCCTGAGAGATTGTGTCACCACCACCCTGCAGGAAAGCCTTAGGTTCCTAAACGGGAAACAACTTCCTCCTAAACTGTTTGATGTCACTTGGCTTTCACTGCAGAGTCGGCTCTTTGTCAGGGGAACATGAAACATCTGAGTGTCTCTGATCGGAATTGTCCCCTTGGTTTTCAGCAGGAGGAGACTATGGAACACTTTATATGTGATTGCTGGGGAGGGAGGAAGATCTGGGAGGAAGTGTCAGCTAATCTAAAGATCCCCAGACTGAGGACCCTAAAGTACCCTGACATAATCTATGGTGTCCCCTCCACTGTTAGTAACATCGACAGAGACGATGTACATTATAATCAGTGTCATTAAATATTATCACTGGCACATGAGAACCCGGGTGTCACTGCACAATGAGCCGTTCGATCACACCGCTGCAGCCAATCAGGTTTTGTCAGAACTCCGGTGGATAAAATCACTAGAAGTTGGAAGGAGTCTGAGAAACATTAAGCTATGGAGGAACGTAAAATTCAGTTAGGAAATATGATGATTTTGTTTAATTTTCTTCTCTGCCTTCCCAGGTGTGGACTTTAATTTATTTATGAATATGATATGATTATTTAATGCTTGTGTATATATAACCTAAGTGATTTGTGTTTTGTAATCCTGGATGATTTTTGTTTCATTATAATTGTATTTATGTTTGGTTTTATAATAAAAATTGCCCCTATGTACAAGAATATAACTACTATAATACTGCCCATATGACAAGAATATAACTACTATAATACTGCCCCTATGTACAAGAATATAACTACTATAATACTGCCCATATGTACAAGAATATAACTACTATAATACTGCTCCTATGTACGAGAATATAACTACTATAATACTGCCCTGTTATGTTTCGGTAGCTGAGGAGTGCAGGTAAAAAAGGCAATACACCAGAGAAGTTGGAATCTATGAGATTGCAGTACCCTGACTAACCACCACAACTAGAGGCAGCCGTGGAGCGTTCCTACGTTGGTCCTAGACGCCTCGTCACAGCCTGAGAAACTAACTACACCTAAAGATAGAAAGAGGAAAGCTATCTGCCCCGGAGCAGATCCCCAAAGAACATAGAAAGCCCCCAAACATGTAATGGCGGTTAGACAAGATGAAATACTGACACAGACAGAAAATAGTATGAGCAAACGTTGAGGCCCAAACTACCTAAATAGAAAAGGATAGGAAGGGCACTTACTGCAATCCCAAAAAACCCTGAAAAGCACCAACTCTACTAATTTCAAAATCACCTGAGATCACACGACCTCTACCACCTAAATTAGTTCTCTGGTGTAACAAAATCAAAACAGCAGCCACTGAAAAAACTGGAAAAAGCAAAAGAACAAAACTCAGTGGCTGAACTAAACTGAGAGGGCAGAAGCCCCCGGAGGGGACCCTGAAGGCCCCCACAGAAGTGCAGGATAAAATGCAAAAATCAAGCACAAAAACAAAAAGAAGAAAATGTCTTATCTGTTAGCAGGAGATGCAGACACGACACAGCAGGCTACAAAGGAAACAGGACTCAAGGATTGAGACCAGAGCAATTGATCACCGGCAACCCTGATGGGAAGGCGACTCCCTTATATAAGACCAGTCAGTAACACCTGATTCCCACTCCTCACAATCTTCACTGGACAGTCCAGTACCGCTTGTACCCACCAGAGGGAGCCTCTGCTCAGAACTCATTTCAAGTCCATTCACAACAGTACCCCCCCTTGAGGAGGGGTCACCGAACCCTCACTTGAGCAACCAGGTCGGTCAGGATGAGTTCTATGATACGCACGGATGAGTCTCCTAGCATGGATGTCCGAAGCAAACACCCAAGAATTGTCTTCCTGACCATAACCTCTCCACTTAACCAAATACTGGAGTTTCCGTCTAGAAAAACGAGAATTCAATATTTTCTCAACCACAAACTCCATATTGCCCTCAACCAGAACAGGGTCAGGAGGCAAAGCAGTAGGAACCACTGGCTCAACAAACCTCTTCAACAAGGACTTGTGGAACACGTTATGGATCTTAAATGTCCCTGGAAGAAGCAAACGAAAAGAAACAGGATTAATTAAACCGAGGACCATCAGTCCTATGCCGGTTAGCAAACCGCTGGGCCCTCTCCTGAGAGAGGGACAACCTCTCCACTACCTGGTCCCAAATCTGTTGCATACGCTCCACAACAGAGTCAACACCTGGACAGACAGAAGCCTCCGTCTGTCCCGAAGAAAACCAAGGGTGAAACCCAGAATTACAGAAAAATGGAGACATCAAAGTGGCAGAGCTAGCCCTATTATTAAGAGCAAACTCAGCCAAAGGCAAAAAAGAGACCCAGTCATCCTGATCAGCAGACACAAAGTATCTTAGATAAGTCTCCAATGTCTGGTTTGTTCTCTCAGTTTGACCATTGGTCTGAGGATGAAACGCCGAGGAGAAAGACAATTGAACACCAAGTTTAGAACAAAAGGTCCTCCAAAATCTGGAAACAAACTGGACTCCTCTGTCAGACACAATGTTCTCAGGAATGCCGTGTAAACGAACCACGTGCTGAAGGAGCAAAGGCACCAATTCAGAGGAGAAGGCAACTTAGGTAATGGCACAAGATGTATCATCTTGGAAAACCTATCACAAATCACCCAGATGACGGTCATTCTCTGACCTCTGGAGGTCGGAAATGAAATCCATAGAGATATGGGTCCATGGTCTCTTGGGCACAGGCAATGGCATCAACAAACCACTAGAGCGAGAGCAAGGCTTGGAGCGAGAGCAAGTCCCGCAGGACTGCACAAATTCCCTGACATCACGAGACAAGGTAGGCCACCAAAAGGACCGACTAACCAAGTCTCTGGTACCAAAAATTCCGGGATGCCCAGCCAACGCGGAACAATGAATCTCAGACATCACACTCTTTTTCCACTGGTCCGGGACAAACAATTTTCCAACAGGGCAGCGCTCGGGCCTATCCTCCTGACACCCCTCCAGAGCAAGTCTCAAATTGGGTGAGATGGCGAAAGAACTACACCCTCTTTCAAAATAACAGAAGGATCAGATAACTCAGGAGAGTCCGCAAGGAAACTCCTCGAGAGGGCATCCGCCTTAACATTCTTAGTGCCAGGAAGAAAGGAAACCACAAAATTAAAACGTGTGAAAAACAAGGCCCACCTGGCCTGTCTAGGATTGAGTCGCTTGGCAGATTCCAGATAAACCAGATTCTTATGGTCCGTAAGGACCACCACCTGATGTTTGGCTCCCTCCAGCCAATGTCTCCACTCTTCAAAAGCCCACTTCATGGCCAGTAACTCCCGATTACCCACGTCATAATTACGTTCAGTAGGAGAAAATTTTCGAGAGAAAAAGGCACAAGGGTTACTTTTAGAGGTCTCTGGATCTTTTTGGGACAAAACGGCACCTGCCCCAATTTCAGAGGCATCAACCTCCACCTGAAATGGCAGAGAAACATCAGGCTGCCGTAGAACAGGAGCAGAAGTGAATCTCTGCTTAAGTTCCTGAAATGCAGAGACTGCCTCAGGAGGCCAATTCACCACATCAGAACCCTTTCTGGTCAAATCAGTCAATGGTTTAACAATAACCGAGAAATTACCAATAAATTTACGATAAAAATTGGCAAAACCCAAAAATCTTTGAAGAGCCTTTAATGAAGTAAGTTGGACCCGATCACAGATGGCCTGAACCTTGACTGGGTCCATTTCAATAACAGATGGGGACAAAATGAATCCCAGAAATGAGATCCTCTGTACGCCAAAAAGACACTTTGATCCCTTCACATACAGAGCATTCTCTCTCAAAATCTGGAATACAGTTCGAACATGTTTCACATGAGAGTCCCAGTCATTAGAAAAAATCAAGATATCATCCAAATAAACAATCAGAAATTTATCCACAAAATCCCTGAAAATGTCATTCATGAAGGACTGGAAGACAGAAGGAGCATTAGTGAGCCCAAAGGGCATCACAAGGTACTCAAAATGCCCCTCAGGGGTATTGAATGCCGTCTTCCATTCATCCCCGTGCTTAATGCGAATAAGGTTATATGCCCCCCTGAGGTCAAGCTTGGTAAACCAAGTAGCGTTTTTCACCCTGGAAAACAGGTCAGAAATCAAAGGTAACGGGTATTGATATTTTACAGTAATATTGTTCAAAAGACGATAATCAATACACGCCTTAATGAACCATCCTTTTTGGCCACAAAGAAAAAACCGGCACCTAAGGGTGAAGAGGATGGTCTGATATGACCCTTCTCCAATGATTCCTTGATATAAGACCGCATAGCGTCATGTTCAGGTACAGACAAGTTAAAAAGGCGACCTTTAGGGAATTTACTACCAGGCACTAATTCAATAGCGCAGTCATAGCTCCTATGGGGAGCAAGGATGCTGTAAGGTTCTGTGTATCTGTTTCTGAAACTCAGTTTGTTCGTCGGCCATTTTGCTTTCTGTTTTGCTGCAGCTATCTTGCCCTCAGTCAAAATGGAGTTTTCCAGCTTGCATGTTCCCGCCCTGATTCTCTCCGTTTGCTTCTTAAACAGCCACAGCTGAGCAATCAGTGCTTCAGAATCTAGCCTGCAGTGAACCTGTGTTCTGACTCCTGAAGCCTTGGACCTTGTACTCCAGCCATTCCTACTGAGGAACTCTGAAGCACTTGTGGACTCTGAACTCTGCTCTTGAGAGCCTCACGTTTGCATGGACTTGCGGTAACAGAGAAGAAGATCTGAATCTGTTGTGGAGAGTTATTGCTGAGCTTAGATTACTCTGGCCTGCTGTGTCTCCTGCTTCTGTGTTTGCAACCTGTGTGTTTATTTTTGCCAATTTGTATGAAGCAATACAAGACTTTCTTTATCAACCTGTGTCTCAAGTATTTTCATCGCACCCAAGCACAAGACGCTATATGAACTGTACCACATACATTACAAGATTCTGAAGCCAAACGTTAGTGTCTGCTGGGTCTGGAAAGGCTTGTCTGCTGTACTGTGGATATCGGATGTCCGGTTGTACTTTCTGTGATGACAGTGGTTGTGACTTCTCACAACCATTCCAGGTGAGCAATTCCCTTAAGTTTTTTTTCTGCAGTGTTATCACAGGTAAACACTATTGTTTTTTTTTTTTTCTCTTCTCTTTTTGTCTGCTGAAACTCTGGATATCAGATGTCTGGTTGAAAGCTTTCTGTGATGATAGTGGTTGTGACTTCTCACAACCATTCCAGGTGAGCAGTTCCCTTAAAGTTTTTTCTTTCTTCAGTGTTGCCACAGGTGAACACTATTGTTTTTTTTTCTCTCCTCTTCTTCCAGTATCCTGTCTTAAAAGATCTGGAAAATGGAGGCCCGCATAAAGGAACTTTGCGGAGTGACTGATAATATCCTTGCAGATTTGCAGAATATAAAGACCCGTTTTACAAATCTTCAGGACCTAAATAATCACAATTTGCAAGTGGTTGGACAGACTACCCAGGATTTGCGAGCCAGGATTGAGGTTCTGGAGGGGCGAGTCCAGGCTCCTGCCGTGGCCCCGAGTTCTGGGATTCCCAAGTTGCCCCCTTTTCGTTTTGGTGGTGAACGTGAAAAATTCAGGGGATTTGTTAATCAATGCAATCTTTTTTTTTCTGCACATGCTTCACAATTTCCTACTGAACGATCTAAGGTGCTTACTATAATTATGTTGCTTACCAACAAGGCTTTGATATGGGCAAACCCTCTGATTGAGACTGAGGATGATTGTTTGAATCACCTTGATGATTTTATTTCAGCCATGGGGCAGGTGTTTGATGACCCCAATCGAGGTGCAACAGCTGAAGCAGCCATGTTAGCTTTGCGCCAAGGTAAGCACTCGGTAGCTGAATATGCCTTGGATTTCAGGAGATGGGCCCTTGATACCACCTGGGACAATTCCGCCAAAAAATCTATTTTTCGAAAGGGGTTATCCCACTGATTAAGGATGAACTTGCTCGTGCCGACCCTCCCACTGCGTTAGGTGACTTTATTAACTACTGCATCCGTATTGATACTCGTTTAACTGAACGCAGGCAAGAGAGATGGTTCGAAAGCAATCGTACTAACCTTTTCCTACCTTCCTCTCCAGCTAAGGAACCTTTGAATAGGATTACACGGGAACCTGAACCTGAACCCATGCAGGTAGACTCTTTACTACGACGGGTTAGTGATGCACGCAAGGAACATCGTTTTAAGGAGAATCTATGTTTTTATTGTGGTAAGTCAGGGCACTTTATTATTAACTGTCCCAGCCGTTCTCGCAAGACTACTGCAGCACTCATTCATTGTGAGTGTTGCGAGAGGGGATCTGTCAGGTCCGAGCCTCAGGCTCCAGAGAGAGCTGCAGCAACAGATCTTGATTTCTCGGACTTAAACTCCGTTACCTCTGAGGACGTTGACTGTGTAAATGCTGCCATCTTTCAAGTTTCCTCAGCGGTGTCCCAGCTGAGTTGTAAGAAAAACAATTCTCACTGTTTTCTTTCCATCAAACTCTGGGTTGACTCAGCCTGGTGTCTAGCTCTGCTATGATCGACTCAGGTGCAAGTGGAAATTTTATGGATGTCTCCTTTGCTCTAAAACAGGGAATACGTTCAGTGAAGAAGGCTACTCCAGTACAGATGGAAACTGTGGATGGCTCCCTGCTGACCTCTGGACCAGTGGATCAGGAAACAGAGCCTTTAAAAGGTTCTTATGGGTAAAGATCATCAAGAGAAACTGTCCTTTATGCTTATC
The DNA here is from genome assembly GCA_033576555.1 of Oophaga sylvatica. Taxonomy (NCBI): domain Eukaryota; kingdom Metazoa; phylum Chordata; class Amphibia; order Anura; family Dendrobatidae; genus Oophaga; species Oophaga sylvatica. The sequence continues at coordinate 533,116,977 of JARQOD010000005.1, read as the reverse complement.
TCTTCTCCTCACTTTCCCATTATTCTAGGGCTACCATGGCTGCAGGCTCAGAATCCTACCATTAACTGGGAGACCAAGGAATTACACTTTCCAGAGAAACAGATGAGTCCAAAAATTTCAGCTTGCTCTGTTCCTAAAGGAACCATGTCAGTCCCTGAACTACCAGCTGTATACCAGGACTATGTGGATTTATGTGACAAGAAGAACGCTGACCAGCTTCCTCCTCACCGTCCATATGATGTCCAATTGAATTATTGCCTGGAGCAGAGATACCTTTTGGTAAGATCTACCCCCTGGCGGGGCCCGAGCTGAAGGCTTTAAAAGAGTACATAGACGAAAATCTAGCCAAGGGCTTCATACGCCCCTCTTCATCTCCTGCAGGGGCACCCATATTCTTTGTAAAGAAGAAAGATGGATCCCTGAGACCATGCGTAGACTATAGGGAACTCAATAAGGTTACTATTAGAAACCGTTATCCATTGCCTTTAATCCCTGAGTTTATTGGAGAGAGTGCGACATGCCAAAATTTTTTCTAAACTAGATCTTCGTGGGCCTATAACTTAGTCCGTATTAGACCTGGGGATGAATGGAAGACTGCATTCAGGTCACGCTATGGACACTTTGAATATCTGGTTATGCCTTTTGGTCTGAGTACCGCCCC
>JARQOD010000005.1:533044041-533116216 GCA_033576555.1 Oophaga sylvatica | reverse complement strand
TGTTACTGACTGGTCTTATATAAGGGAGTCATTTTCCCATCAGGGTTGCCGGTGATCAATTGTTCTGGTCTGAATCCTTCATTCCAGTTTCCCTTGTAGCCTGCTGTGTCGTGTCTGCATCTCCTGCTTACAGATAAGACTTTTGCTTCTTTTGTGTTTGTGCTATATTTTTGCATTTTGTCCTGCACTTCTTTGGGGGACTTCAGGGTCCCCTCCGGGGGCTTCTGCCCTCTCAGTTTAGTTCAGCCACTGAGTTTTGTTCTTTTGCTTTTTCCAGTTTTTTCAGTGGCTGCTGTTTTGATTTTGTTACACCAGAGAACTAATTTAGGTGGTAGAGGTCGTGTGATCTCAGGTGATTTTGAAATTAGTAGAGTTGGTGCTTTTCAGGGTTTTCTGGGATTGCAGTAAGTACCCTTCCTATCCTTTTCTATTTAGATAGTTTGGGCCCCAGCGTTTGCTCATACTATTTTCTTTCTGTGTCAGTATTTCCTCTTGTCTAACCGCCATTACATGTTTGGGGGCTTTCTGTTATCTTTGGGGTTCTGCTCCGGGGCAGATAGCTTTCCTATTTCTATCTTTAGGTGTAGTTAGTTTCTCAGGCTGTGACGAGGCGTCTAGGACCAACGTAGGAACGCTCCACGGCTGCCTCTAGTTGTGGTGGTTAGTCAGGGTACTGCAATCTCATAGATTCCAACTGCTCTGGTGTATTGCCTTTTTTACCTGCACTCCTCAGCTACCGAAACATAACATGGCCCCCAGCGACGAGAGGTGAGTATGTCTTTTTTTTTTTTTTGCAGCATCTATGGGGGCACAGTCTGTGGAGCATCTATGGGGGCATAATCTATGGGGGCATAATCTGTGGAGCATTTATGGGGGCATAATCTATGGGGGCATAATCTGTGGAGCATTTATGGGGGCATAATCTATGGGGGCATAATCTGTGGAGCATTTATGGGGGCATAATCTATGGGAGCATAATCTGTAGAGCATTTATGGGGCATAATCTATGGGGGCATAATCTGTGGAGCATTTATGGGGCATAATCTATGGAGCATCTATGGGGGAATAATCTAAGGAGCATTTATGGGGGCATAATCTATGGAGCTTCTATGGGGGCATAATCTAAGGAGCACTTATGGGGGCATAATCTATGGAGCATCTATGGGGGCATAATCTATGGAGCATCTATGGGGAATAATCTAAGGAGCATTTATGGGGGCATAATCTATGGATGTAAGGTTCTGTGTACATGTTCCTGAAACTCAGTTTGTTCGTCAGCCATTTTACTTTCTGTCTTGCTGCAGCTATCTTGCCCTCAGTCAATATGGAGTTTCCAGCTTGCATGTTCCCGCCCTGATTCTCTCCTTTTGCTTCTTAAGCAGCCACAGCTGAGCAATCAGTGCTTCAGAATCTAGCCTGCAGTGAACCTGTGACCTGACTCCTGAAGCCTTGGACCTTGTACTCCAGCTATTCCTACTGAGGAACTCTGAAGCACTTGTGGACTCTGAACCCTGCTCTTTGAAAGACCCACGTTTGCATGGACTTACGGTAACAGAGAAGAAGATCCTGAACCTGTTGTGGAGAGTGATTGCTGAGCTTAGATTACTCTGGCCTGCTGTGTCTCCTGCTTCTGTGTCTGCAAACTGTGTGACTATTTTTGCCAACTTGTATGAAGTAATACAAAGACTTTCTATATCAAACCTGTGTCTCATGTATGTTCATCGCACCCAAGCACAAGACGCTATATGAACTGTACTACACACATTACAAGATTCTGAAGCCAAACGTTAGTGTCTGCTGGGTCTGGAAAGGCTGTGTCTGCTGTAACTGTGGATATCGGATGTCCGGTTGTACTTTCTGTGATGACAGTGGTTGTGACTTCTCACAACCATTCCAGGTGAGCAATTCCCTTAAGTGTTTTTTTTTTTCTGCAGTGTTACCACAGGTAAACACTATTGTTTTTTTTTCTTTTCTCTTTTTTGTCTGCTGTAACTGTGGATATCAGATGTCTGGTTGAACTTTCTGTGATGATAGTGGTTGTGACTTCTCACAACCATTCCAGGTGAGCAGTTCCCTTAATTTTTTTTTTCTCTGCAGTGTTACCACAGGTAAACACTATTGTTTTTTTTTTTTCCTCTCCTCTTCTTCCAGTACTCCTGTCTTAAAAGATCTGGAAGATGGAGGCCCGCATAAAGGAACTTTGCGGAGTGACTGATAATATCCTTGCAGATTTGCAGAATATAAAGACCCGTTTTACAAACCTACAGGACCTCACTAATCACAATTTGCAAGTGTTTGGACAGACTGCCCAGGATTTGCGAGCCAGGATTGAGGTTCTAGAGGGGCGAGTTCAGGCTCCTGCCGTAGCCCCGAGTTCTGGGATTCCCAAGTTGCCCCCTTTTCGTTTTGGCGGTGAACGTGAGAAATTCAGGGGATTTATTAATCAATGCAATCTTTTTTTTTCTGCACATGCTTCACAATTTCCCACTGAACGATCTAAGGTGCTTACTATAATTATGTTGCTTACCAACAAGGCTTTGATGTGGGCAAACCCTCTGATTGAGACTGAGGATGATTGTTTGAATCACCTTGATGCTTTTATTTCAGCCATGGGGCAGGTGTTTGATGACCCCAATCGAGGTGCAACAGCTGAAGCAGCCATGTTAGCTTTGCGCCAAGGTAAGCACTCGGTAGCTGAATATGCCTTGGATTTCAGGAGATGGGCCCTTGATACCACCTGGGACAGTTCCGCCAAAAAATCTATTTTTCGAAAGGGGTTATCTCCACTGATTAAGGATGAACTTGCTCGTGCCGACCCTCCCACTGCGTTAGGTGACTTTATTAACTACTGCATCCGTATTGATACTCGTCTGACTGAACGCAGGCAAGAGAGATGGTTCGAAAGCAATCGCACTAACCTTTTCCTACCTTCCTCTCCAGCTAAGGAACCTTTGAGTAGGATTACACGGGAACCTGAACCTGAACCCATGCAGGTAGACTCTTTACAACGACGGGTTAGTGATGCACGCAAGGAACATCGTTTTAAGGAGAATCTATGTTTCTATTGTGGTAAGTCAGGGCACTTCATTATAAACTGCCCCAGCCGTTCTCGTAAGACTACTGCAGCACTCATTCACTGTGAGTGTTGCGAGAGGGGATCTGTCAGGTCCGAGCCTCAGGCTCCAGAGAGATCTGCAGCAACAGATCTTGATTTCTCGGACCTAAACTCCGTTACCTCTGAGGACGTTGACTGTGTAAACGCTGCCATTTTTCAAGTTTCCTCAGCGGTGTCCCAGCTGAGTTGTAAGAAAAATAATTCTCATTGCTTTCTTTCCATCAAACTCTAGGTTGACTCAGCTTGGGTGTCTAGCTCTGCTATGATCGACTCAGGGGCAAGTGGAAATTTTATGGATGTCTCCTTTGCTCTGAAACAGGGGATACGTTCAGTGAAGAAGGCTACTCCAGTACAGATGGAAACTGTGGATGGCTCCCTGCTGACCTCTGGACCAGTGGATCAGGAAACCGAGCCTTTGAGGGTTCTTATGGGTAAAGATCATCAAGAGAAACTGTCCTTTATGCTTATCTCTTCTCCCCACTTTCCCATTATTCTATGGCTACCATGGCTGCAGGCTCAGAATCCTACCATTAACTGGGAGACCAAGGAATTACACTTTCCAGAGATATAGGAAAGATGTGTATCTTCGTACCGTGTTAGCCAGTAGATAGAAAAATATTTAGACTTGAGAGTCCTCAGTGGTTGATACCTTTTAATGGCTAACTGAAACAGTTAGCCATTAAAAGGTATCAACCACTGAGGACTCTCAAGTCTAAATATTTTACTTTCCAGAGAAACAGATGAGTCCAAAAGTTTCAGCTTGCTCTGTTCCTAAAGGAACCATGTCAGTCCCTGAACTACCAGCTGTATACCAGACTATGTGGATTTATGTGACAAGAAGAACGCTGACCAGCTTCCTCCTCACCGTCCATATGATTGTCCAATTGAATTATTGCCTGGAGCAGAGATACCTTTTGGTAAGATCTACCCCCTGGCGGGGCCCGAGCTAAAGGCTTTAAAGGATTACATAGACGAAAATCTAGCCAAGGGCTTCATACGCCCCTCTTCATCTCCTGCAGGTGCACCCATCTTCTTTGTAAAGAAGAAAGATGGATCTCTGAGACCCTGCGTAGACTATAGGGAACTCAATAAGGTTACTATTAGAAACCGTTATCCATTGCCTTTAATCCCTGAGTTACTGGAGAGAGTGCGACATGCCAAAATTTTCTCTAAACTAGATCTTCGTGGGGCCTATAACTTAGTCCGTATTAGACCTGGGGATGAATGGAAGACTGCATTCAGGTCACGCTATGGACACTTTGAATATCTAGTTATGCCCTTTGGTCTGAGTACCGCCCCAGCCACTTTCCAACACTTGGTGAATGACATCTTCAGGGATCTCCTAGATACATTCGTGGTGATTTATTTGGATGATATTCTAATTTTTTCTAACTCCACAGAGGAACATCATGGACATGTGAGAATGGTCTTGGAACGTCTAAGACAAAATCATCTTTACATCAAACTTGAAAAGTGTGAATTCCATAGGACCGAAATTCAATTTCTGGGGTATGTACTGTCTACACAAGGAATTAGTATGGATGGAAGCAAAACCCAAGCCATCAAGGATTGGCCAAGTCCTAGAAATGTGAAGGAGGTACAGCGCTTCATCGGGTTTGCCAACTTCTATAGACGTTTCATTAGAAATTTCTCTGAGGTAGTGTCACCTATCACCCAACTTACCCGGAAAGAGTCTAGGTTCTCCTGGACTCCCGAAGCCCAGGAAGCATTTTCCCGTCTAAAAGATAAATTTACCACCGCACCTATCCTAGTACATCCCAACCCCGAGCTTGCCTTCATAATAGAGGTGGATGCTTCAGACTGTGCCGTTGGAGCTATACTCTCTCAGAGAACAGGTGAGAAGAATGTCTTGCATCCCTGTGCCTTCTTTTCCCAGCAGTTGTCTTCGGCTGAGAGGAACTACGATGTGGGCAATAGAGAGTTGTTGGCCATTATTGCCGCCTTCAAAGAATGGAGACACCTTCTTCAGGGAGCTGCACAGCAAATAGTCGTCCTGACAGACCATCGTAACCTTGAATTTATCAGGTCGGCTAAGTGCCTGACTCCTCGCCAGGCTCGCTGGAATCTTTTCTTAAACCAATTTAATTTTATCATTTCTTATAGACCAGGATCGCGCAATGGAAAGGCTGATGCACTCTCTAGGATTTACTCAGCAGAGACACGTCCAATTACTCCTCCTAAGACTATTCTTCCTGACTCTAGATTCCTGGGAGTGATTCATAATCAAGACCTACTTAAGGACATCAAGGAAGCATACCATGCGGATTCCTTTTTGGCACAACCCCCAAGGGACGTAAGTCTTGTCTTTAAGAATGGTGTGTGGATTCAGGGACAACGCCTGTATATTCCTGAAACAGTCAGATTGAGAGTATTGCAACTCATTCACGATTCCAAGATAGCTGGGCATAGAGGAATTCTAAAGACACAGGAATTTCATTCTCGTTTCTTTTGGTGGCCCACTTGCAGGAAGGATGTTTTAAACTATGTCACTTCATGTGAAGTCTGTGCAAGATGCAAAACACCTCGCTCCTCACCAACTGGTCTGTTACAACTCTTCTCACCCCGTCCCGCCCGTGGGGATCCATTTCTATGGACTTCATTGTGGAGTTACCAACCTCTCAAGGGAAGAACACCATTCTAGTGAAGGTTGACAGTCTAACAAAGGCAGCTCATTTTATCCCTTGTGTCGGCTTACCCACTGCAAAACAGACATCAGATTTGATGATTAAAGATGTGTTTCGCTTACATGGAGTACCGGATGAGGTTATTTCGGATCGAGGGGTGCAATTTACTTCTAGGTTTTGGCAAAATTTCTGTGCAGCATTGGACATTAAAGTAAACCTTTCTTCTGCTTTTCATCCCCAGACTAATGGACAGACCGAACGAACCAATCAAACCTGGAGCAGTATCTTCGCTGCTTTATCTGCCACCTACAGGATGATTGGGTGGATCTACTTCCATTAGCTGAGTTCTCTTATAACAACTCTCAGAGCGCCTCCACTAAGCAGTCTCCTTTTTACTCCAATTAGGTTATCATCCTAACATTCTTCCTACGATTCCCATAGAAACGCCTTTACCAGCAGTGGCTGAAAGAATCACGTCTTTACAGAAGAATATGGATCTTCTAAAGGAGAATCTGGAATCGGCTCAGGAAAGGTACAAGAAAGCAGCAGATAAATTTCGTAAACCTGCACCAGCTTTCAAGGTAGGAGACTTGGTCTGGCTGTCAACCAGAAATCTTAAGTTAAGGATTCCATCGTCTAAGTTGGGACATAAGTACATTGGACCCTATAAAATCAGTAAAATTATAAGTGCCGTTGCTTGTCGTCTTCAACTGCCCAGAACTATGAGAATCCACCCTGTCTTTCATGTATCCCTACTAAAGGCTGCGACACCCAATACGTTTCCTGGACGTTCTTCTCCTTGCCCTGACCCAGTGCTAGTCGATGGTCAGGAAGAATTTGTGGTGGAAAGGATTTTAGATTCCAGGTTGTATAGAAATCAGTTACAATATCTGATTAAATGGCAGGGCTACCCAGTGGAGGACAACTCATGGGAACCAGTCAATAACGTTAACGCTCCTCGCTTGCTCCGTCAGTTTCATCAGAGGTACCCACACAAGCCTGGTCTGAGGTCATCCGGAGGTTGTCCCTAAGGGGGGAGTAATGTAAGGTTCTGTGTACATGTTCCTGAAACTCAGTTTGTTCGTCAGCCATTTTACTTTCTGTCTTGCTGCAGCTATCTTGCCCTCAGTCAATATGGAGTTTCCAGCTTGCATGTTCCCGCCCTGATTCTCTCCTTTTGCTTCTTAAGCAGCCACAGCTGAGCAATCAGTGCTTCAGAATCTAGCCTGCAGTGAAGCTGTGACCTGACTCCTGAAGCCTTGGACCTTGTACTCCAGCTATTCCTACTGAGGAACTCTGAAGCACTTGTGGACTCTGAACCCTGCTCTTTGAAAGACCCACGTTTGCATGGACTTACGGTAACAGAGAAGAAGATCCTGAACCTGTTGTGGAGAGTGATTGCTGAGCTTAGATTACTCTGGCCTGCTGTGTCTCCTGCTTCTGTGTCTGCAAACTGTGTGACTATTTTTGCCAACTTGTATGAAGTAATACAAGACTTTCTATATCAAACCTGTGTCTCAAGTATTTTCATCGCACCCAAGCACAAGATGCTATATGAACTGTACTACATACATTACAATGGAGCTTCTATGGGGGCATAATCTAAGGAGCACTTATGGGGGCATAATCTATGGAGCATCTATGGGGGCATAATCTATGGAGCATCTATGGGGGCATAATCTAAGGAGCATTTATGGGGGCACAATCTATGGAGCTTCTATGGGGGCATAATCTAAGGAGCACTATGGGGGCATAATCTATGGAGCATCTATGGGGGCATAATCTAAGGAGCATTTATGGGGCACAATCTATGGAGCTTCTATGGGGGCATAATCTATGGAGCATCTATGGGGGCATAATCTATGGAGCATCTATGGGGGCATAATCTATGGAGCATCTATGGGGCATAATCAATGGAGCATCTATGAGGGCACAATCTATGGAGCATCTATGGGGGCATAATACATGGGCATCATATGGGGCACAATCTATGGAGCATCTTTTGGGGCATAATACATGGGGCAGCATATGGGGCATAATCTCATTTTCCACCCTAGGCTTATACTCGAGTCGATAAGTTTTCCCAGTTTTTTGTGGCAAAATTAGGGGGGTTGGCTTATACTCGAGTATATATGGTATCTATCTATCTATATCTATTATATATATATATATATATATATATATATAATATATAGCATTATACCCTATGGGGGGGGCAGCATTATACCCTATGAGGGGGGGCAGCATTATCCTCTATGAAGGGGGCAGCATTATCCCCTATGAGGGGGCTGCTTTATAATCTATGAGGGAGGCTACCCCAACTCCTGCTACATAATTAAGACATGTACTACCTTATATTATACCCTGATATTAGTGTGTTTTACTGCACAATTGCTGGTCTTGTATTTATTTCTATGTAGCTACATAGTGGGCCCCAAGAATGATTTTCTCTGGTGGGCCCAAGGTGTTCCAGTCCGACGCTGCATACGCAGACCATGAAAGTTGGGCCTGTGGCCTAGATAGACTCATCAATACCAGATCAGTGTGGGAAAGATTAACAATTAAATAAAAAATATATATTTTACGATCTCTTGGGTGATGTAAAATATGCATACATGTATTAAACATCTGCACAAAAATAAAAAAGAAATAAACAATTAAAAGTTCACAAAAATATGAAAAAGTATTTTTTATGTTTTATTGCATACATATAACAAAAATTAATTAAAAAAAAACACAAATTACTGCAAGGATCCATAATATCCTGGAGAATTCATTCAATAGGTTATTCGGTATAAAATGTAAAAATGAAAAAGTATAAACAAATACTAAAGTAAAAGAATGTTTTTTATTCTATATTTGCATGACAAAAAAAAATTATAAAAAAGATACAGAGCTACAAAATATTACAATTTGACCCACAGAAAACAAAGCCATGTGAATTAAAAAAAAGGCTGCTTAAAAAAAAAGAGGCAAAAAAAAGCTGTGCAGCTGTAGTTTGAAAAACTGGCCACAAGGTGGCATCAGTGTAAGGCATTTTCTACAAGACTTATGGGAACTTGAGAGGTGATAAAGGAGACAATAGTTTGCTGCAGATTAAGAAGTCATTACAGGGAACTATAGAAAACAAAGCTAGTATAGCTTAACCCCTACATGACCAGGCTATTTTTCATTTGGTTCAAATGGTAAAAAAAAAAAACAGCAGTACAATTCTGCCACTCTTTATATTTTTTTTGATTTTTTGTGGTGACCGGGTAACATAATTCTCCAAGACAATATGTGTTTGAAATCTTCACCGCGTCCATTTCTCTTGCGGGACGCTGAGATTTATGTGTGGAATTCCCCCTAGTCCTGCAGGTATAACACGCGTGTAGTCCGCACAAGACTATATCAGAGACATGACGTCAGAGATAAATAGCAGCAAATATCAAAAACAAAGCATATTTATTTGTAGCATGATGCAAAAGAGAGAAGGACGGCAGCATCAAAAAAGCAATAAAATCACATGTAAAAAAACGCACACAAAAACTGTAGACTCCTGGCAGCGGGGCTCTTAGTACCGTGTCAGAACGCTATTAACCTGTCGATTAACCTCATATCTGCAAGTTAATAGAGTTATTTTACATGACAGATTCACATTTTAAAAGGGAATTGGGAAAAGTGGATAATGTGTGTACAGGACGGCCACCAGGAATTTCAGGGCTCCATACTGGCAAAATTTTCAGGCCCCCTTGAGACTCCACCCAGACTCCACCCCGGCTCCACCTCCACCCCTCAAACCTTCCACAGTCCCACCGCCCACTCTTGGAAAAAATACAGGGACCACCTGTGACATTATACACAGGAACTCTGTATATAGTGAACAGGTAATACAGTGATCACCGGTGACATTATACACAGGAGCTCTGTATATAGTGTACAGATAATACAGTGATCACTGGTGACATTATATACAGGAGCTCTGTATATAGTGTACAGATAATACAATGATCACTGGTGACATTATATACAGGAGCTCTGTATATATATATAATATACAGTGTACAGGTAATACAGGGATCACTGGTGACACTATACACAGGAGCTCTTTATATAGTGTACAGGTAATACAGTGATCACCAGTGACATTATACACAAGAGTCTTTATATAGTGTATAGTGTACAGGTAATACAGTGATCACTGGTGACATTATACACAGGAGCTCTGTATATAGTGTTAGTGTACAGGTAATACAGTGATCACCAGTGAACATTATGCACAGGAGCTCTGTATATAGTGTCAGTGTACAGGTAATACAGTGATCACCAGTGACATTATACACAGGAGCTCTGTATATAGTGTCAGTGTACAGGTAACACACTGACCCACGACTGATGTGTCTAGTTTAAGTCCTTCATTTTCATCCAGCACAGACTTCCATCACTTCTTCCAACCAGGACTCATCTCTACAGAAAATAACAGTTATCTAGAGCACATTCCCCAAATTTTACTATTCCAGGTGAAGAAAAAAAAGCAAAAACGTCGCCCTGCACAGTAACAGGACCTCCCCCCCCACTGACAACCATATCCTCAAAAATAACATCACAGCAGTAATAATATCCCTTAATTAGACCCTACAATAATAATGTCCCACATCATGCTCTCGTATGTACTCCATTCTGGACCACATCTGTCTCATTCCTGGCCCCATATGTTCTCCCACCCTGCCAGCATATCTCTCCACCCTGCCACCATAGTGCGTCTTTACAAAAAAAAAGTTTCTCCTTAGCTGACCACAATCCAGCAGTGTCCTCTCCCAAATTCATCTGAGGCACGGACTTGCCGGTGTATGGAAGTGACGTCATATTCCAGCGACGTGTGCGCTGACGTCAGCTGCAGACCTGGGATTGGCTGATGGCTGTTAACTATTGTCATGCAGGAAGCCTTCCCACAGAGCAATATAGATTTTAACCGAACTTACATCCTCGGACGCACGCTCAGTTACTCAACCAGCAGAATCCCACCTCTGGGGCCCGGTGAGCAGAAGCAAGCAGGCCTGGTTTGGGCCAGTAAGGGAAGTAATGCCCTGATGGCGGCTCTGTGTGTGTATATACAGTCACGGCCAAAAGTCTTGGCACCCTTGAAATTCTTCCAAAATCTTCCAGAAAATTAAGTATTTCTCCAAAAAAATTATACCAATTGCATATGTTTTGTTATACACATGGTTATTTCCTTTGCGTTTATTGGAACAACACATACAAAAAAAGAGAAAAAAAGGCAAATTGGATATAATTTCACACACTAACAATAACATAATTGTTGTCACCTTTCCAAAACTGTGGGTAAACAACTTTGTGATGCTCGATTAAACTCACCTGTGGCAAGTATCAGTTGTGGGCAATATGAAAAGCATAGCAAAAGCATTTGACAAAGTATCTCACACAATCCTTATTGAAAAAATGACTAAGCATGGAATGGACAAGGCAACTGTTAGGTGGATTCATAACTGGCTTAGTGATCGGACCCAAAGAGTGGTTGTAAATGGCTGCACATCCAGTTGGAAGAATGTATCAAGTGGGGTACCACAAGGCTCTGTTTTGGGCCCTGTATTGTTCAACATATTTATCAATGATTTAGATGAAGGAATTGAGGGTAAACTGATCAAATTTGCTGATGACACAAAGCTAGGAGGGGTAGCTAATACTAGAGAAGAGAGAGAGAGGATTCAAAAAGATATACATAAACTGGAGCAGTGGGCAGCAACTAACAGAATGGATTTTAACAGGGAAAAATGCAAAGTACTACATCTGGGCAATAAAAATGAAAAAAGCATATACAAAATGGGAGGAATAGGGCTAAGTAACAGCACATGTGAAAAAGACTTGGGTATACTAATTGATCACAGACTGAACATGAGTCAACAGTGTGATGCAGCAGCAAAAAAGGCAAATGCAATTCTAGGATGTATCAACAGAAGCATACAGTCTAGATCACGTGAGGTCATTATTGCCCTCTACTCCTCTTTGGTCAGACCTCATCTGGAATATTGTGTCCAGTTTTGGGCACCACATTTTAAAAAAGACATCAACAAACTGGAGCAAGTTCAGAGAAGAGCCACCAGAATGGTGACCGGTCTGCAAACCATGTCCTATGAGGAACGGTTGCAGGATTTGGGAATGTTTAGCCTGCAAAAAAGAAGACTGAGAGGAGACTTAACAGCTGTCTACAAATATCTCAAGGCTGTCACATTGTAGAAGGATCATCTTTATTCTCATTTGCACAAGAAAAGAATAGAAGCAATGGGATGAAACTGAATGGGAGGAGACACAGATTAGATATTAGAAAAAAATTTTTGACAGTTAGGGTGATCAATGAGTGGAACAGGCTGCCACGAGAGGTGATGAGTTCTCCTTCAATGGAAGTCTTCAAACAGAGGCTGGACAGACATCTGTCTGGGATGATTTAGAGAATCCTGCTTTGAGCAGGGGGTTGGACCAGATGACCCAGGAGGTCCCTTCCAACTCTACTATTCTATGATCTATGATTCTATGAAAATCACATCTGAAACCAGATAATATGGGGAAAAGTTGACTCAATCTTTGCATTGTGTGTCTGGATGTGTCACACTAAGCATGGAGAACAGAAAGAGGAGAACTGTCTGAGGACTTGAGAACCAAAATTATTTAAAAATATCAACAATCTCAAGTTTACAAGTCAATCTCCAGAGTTCTTGATGTTTCTTTGTCCACAGTGTGCAACTGTCACGGGTGTGTCGCTACGAAGATCGTCGCGATTGCACAGCCTGACTTCTCACAGCTGAGTTTCTGGTGCTGGGTGTTTTTCGGCAGTGAGGGAGTTAATTCTCCCTCTCTCTGTGCTAGACGAGGCCAGCCTCGCCCAGCTGCAATTAATGCTGCAGTAATGGGATTCCTTCAAATACCTGCCAGTCTGCTAGGGAAGTGTGGGTGAAAGCATTCCTGGCAGACAAACAGAGCGGCTTGTGGTATTTTGGAGTTTGGAGTGAAGTGTACTTTGTGTGTGGTTTTTTTCCCTTCCTCGCTTTATCATTTATCTCCTTACCCGTTGGTGTTCCCTCTGTTGTTTTGGTGTAGTTTTGTATGCAAGGTGGTTGTTGATTTTCCCCTTGTACTGTCTCGTTCGTCTAGTACTGTGTGTGGGCTTATATTATCCCGTTCCCTGTTGTTGTGATCGGGGTCCTTCTCAGGACTAGATCACTGAGGTTCAGGGATCCTCAGGAGGTAGGGATTACGCTGGCGGCCTGGACCTCTGTACCTTTAACAGTACCTCCAGGTAGAGGGATTAGTCAGGGCCCCAGCTTAGGGTCAGCTTAGGCCCCTAACCTCCAGTACGCAGAGACAGCGTGACATTTTTACCGACCGACAAAAGATTCTCTCCAGCTACCATGGATCCAGTAGCCAGTCTTGCTCGGCAGTTGCAGAGTTTGTCCATGGAGCTGGCGGACGTTAAGTCCAAGGTTTTGTACCCCCCGGAGCAAGCCGGACCAGAACCTAAAGTAGCTCTCCCTGACAGGTTCACTGGGGGGCGGGACAAGTTTTTTGTTTTCCGGGAGGCATGTAAATTGTACTTTCGGCTGCGGCCACAGTCATCGGGGAGTGATGAGCAAAGGGTGGGAATTGTCATCTCGCTCCTACAAGGGGACCCACAATCATGGGCGTTCTCTCTTCCCCCGGGCTCCCCGCCTCTCCAGTCAGTGGATAGGTTTTTTGCAGCTCTGGGTCTTGTATATGATGACCCAGATCGGATCTCTCTTGCTGAATCTAAGTTACGTAGGATCCAGCAGGGAGATCGTCCGGCGGAGGAATTCTGTTCGGAGTTCCGTAGGTGGGCCACGGACACCCAGTGGAATGACCCGGCTCTTAGGAGCCAGTTTTGTCAAGGTTTATCTGACAAAGTAAAGGATGTGTTGGCACAGTATGACCCTCCTGCGTCACTGGAAGCCGCTATGGCCCTTGCTATTCGTATTGACAGACGGCTTCGGGAGAGGTGCGGGGTAACTCCGCCCCCTGTGAGGACTCCACCTTCCTCAAGGGTCCCTTATATGGAGGTTCCCCTGGTCAGTCCAGAGGAGCCTATGCAATTAGGAGGGACATCATTTCGGGGGAGGGGACCGGCGGGGCGCCACAAAACAGGAAGTTGTTTCTTCTGTGGGAAAAAGGGACATTTTATTGGGGTGTGTCCATCTCGTCCTTTGCAGAGTAAAGGGTCGTCGGAAAACTATTGATCCCAGGTTGTGTGGTGGACGGCAATCTGGGAGTAAGTATTTCGTCCTTAAGTTCGTCTCAGTTTCTCGTACCGGCGGAGGTGGTGGTGGGTACGAGAACTGAGAGGATATCTGTTCTTCTGGATAGTGGGGCCGGGGCTAATCTGGTGGACGCTCGGTTTGCCCGGGTTCAAGGTATGCGATTGAGTGTGTTGGCTAAACCCATCCCCATATTCTCGATCGACGCCAGACCTCTCGGTTAGGGAAGTTTTTTGCAAGCTGTGCATAACGTAAAACTTCAAGTGGGGGCGATACATAAAGAACTGTTGTCTTGTTACGTGTTGGAGGGTCTTCCCACTCCTATAGTGCTGGGCCTGCCTTGGCTAACTAAGCATAACCCGGTTATTAATTGGCAATCCAGAGAGATAAGCCAATGGAGTGAATTCTGTAATAAAAACTGCATGAATACGGTCATCGGTGCGGTCACTCCTAGGGTCTTACCTCCATTTCTGGCGGACTTTGAGGATGTATTCTCGGAGAAAGGGTGTCAGGAACTACCTCCTCATCGCGTGTATGACTGTTCTGTAAAACTGCTCCCTGAGGCCAAGTTACCTAAATCTAGGTTGTATAACCTATCTGGTCCTGAGAGGCAGGCCATGAAGGATTATATTGCTGAAAGTCTGGCTAAGGGGCATATTAGACCTTCATCTTCCCCGGTGGCCGCGGGGTTCTTCTTTGTGAAGAAGAAAGATGGAGGCCTACGCCCTTGCCTGGATTTCCGTGAACTTAATCGGATTACGGTCCGAGATCCGTATCCGCTCCCACTTATTCCCGATCTCTTCAATCAGATCGTGGGCGCCAAATGGTTCTCTAAGTTGGATCTCAGGGGGGCGTACAATCTGATTAGGATGAAGGAGGGGGATGAGTGGAAGACGGCGTTTAACACTCCGGAGGGGCATTATGAGAACCTTGTCATGCCATTCGGTCTGACTAATGCCCCGGCGGTGTGTTCTGCATTCTAGTGTTTGTTTTTATGCTGCACTCACTGTTGTTCCTGAGGCCACTGATGGGTTTACTGGCAGATATATTCTGCCAGTAAACCCAACAGTGCCCTATGGTTCAACACTGACTGCCCTGTGTATGCTATTGCAATGTGTTCTGCATTCTAGTGTTTGTTTTTTATGCTGCACTCACTGTTGTTCCTGAGGCCACTGATGGGTTTACTGGCAGATATATTCTGCCAGCAAACCCAACAGTGCCATGTGTTTCAACAGTCACTGACCTGTGGTTTCTTATGTGTTGTGCATTCTATTGGTTTTTGTTATTGCCCAGTCACTCTTGTTCCTCATGGTAATGTTGGTTTTGCTGCCAGATATATTCTAAAAGCAAACACAACAGTGTCATCTGGGTCAACAGTCACTATCCTGTTTTTTCTTGAGCTATGTGTTGTGCATTCTATTGGTTTTTGTTATTGCCCAGTCACTCTTGTTCCTCATGGTAATGTTGGTTTTGCTGCCAGATATATTCTAACAGCAAACACAACAGTGTCATGTGGTTCAACAGTCACTATCCTGTGTATTGTATAGCTTTTTATAATGCTGCATTGACAGTTTGACATTTTCATTCAGGTATGTGTGTTGAGACTGATTTTGCCCTGACTGCATTCTATAATTGTTTTCTTTTTTTCTCAACAGTGAACAAAGTCCGCACACGATGGCGCTCGATGAAGGACCGCTTCAACACTGATGTTCGAGCAGAGGGACAGGTTCGCAGTGGTTCTGCAGCAAGGCCCAGAAATAAATATCGTTATTATCGCGAGTTGGCGTTCCTGAGACCGGTCCTTGCTAGCAGAGCGTAAGTTTTTTCTTTTTTTTTTTCTTTATTTTCTTTTCTACAGCTGATGCTTCTTGTTCATGCATTATAGTAATGTTTTGTTTTTCTTTCCACAGCACCTGGAGCAGCACCATGCAGCCTGTCCCTGAAGCGGTCCTTCCTCGGACAACCTTGGACTCGTCCCAGCCATCCGACAGCCTGGAAGCAACTTGCAGGTCAGCAACACAGACAGCTGGTGACCAGGAAGCTGGTCCATCAGGTGTTCCCCTCTCCCAGGTCTCTGCCACTGGTTTTGCGGGCACTTCCCGGCAGCGGCAGAGGGCCATGGAGAGGAATGTCTTGCCCGAGTTTGTTCACTTGAGCGAGTCCTTTCAAGGCAATATCAAGACGCTTGGAGGCAGAGTTGGAAGCGGTTTTTCACTGATGGAACGTGGTTTTACCCACATGGATCACTGCTTCAACAGTGTCGAACAGCGTCTTGATCGCCTGGAGGCCGACCTCAACAGACCAGCGCACCATTTTTTCAGTAAAATAGAACGGGGCATGGCGGAACACCTTACTCCTGAGCAACAGCTGTGTGTGATGCAGGCCTGCAGCAATGCTTACTTGCAGCAGAATCGGTACGTGCAGCAGTCAGTGGTTGCATATCCAACAGTGCCACCACTGATTCGCCACACATCACTACCGACTTCTGCTGCATACCACTGCACGGCCACCAGCATTCCGAGTCACCACTACACCACCACAAGTCCGAGTACTGTTGGACACTCCACCGTCGCCACCACCATGGCAAGCGCTGCTCCTGTGTGGAGCAACACCCCCACAGACACTGGTCCACAGTCATGGACTCAAGCCACCGCAGTACCTGCTTGGGCCACGGCACCCACTTCTCCTTCTAGGAGTACCGCCACCAGTCAACAATTTCCCACAACAGCACCCACTGATCCTATGAGTACCGTCACCAGTCAGCAACAATCCATTTCAAGGGCACCCACTTCTCCTTCTAGGAGTACCGCCACCAGTCAACAATTTACCGCCACAGCACCCACTGATCCTATGAGTACCGCCACCAGTCAGCAACAATCCATTTCAAGGGCACCCACTTCTCCTTGGAACACCGCCAACCCTTTGGTTACTCCGAGCACTGCCAACACTTCCACCGCCACTGCCACCACCGAGCATGAGAGCGGTGACCCACATTCAGTCTTTTTTGATTCAAGGACAAGGTCAACCAGCTCAAGGCGGACAAAGAGAAGTCGGTCCATGCATGTTACTCCTGTCTCCAAGAAGAAAAATAAAAAATCTTTGTTTGTCCATCCACCCTCTCCTCCTAATGTGTCTCAAAGTGCCTCTCATTTGATGTGTGATCTTCCTTCACCCACTACTTTTGTTGCCCCTTCCCCTGTAACCCCTTCATCGGTTTCCAGCCGCTCTTCATCTCTGCACACCCCCAGATTATCGAAATCACCACCAAAACGTCCAGTAGCAATAAAAATTGGTAATAAAAAGCACATTTTATAAAACTATCTGTGGCAGTGATGATACATATGGCATCTTGTACACATTGTAGTAATCTGTTTTTCTATTACTACTGGGCAGTGACTACCAATTTCATCTTGTACAAACATTGTACTAATCTGTTTTTTATATTACTACTGGGCCAGTGTCTACCAATTGCATCTTGGACAAACATTGTACTAATCTTTTTTTCTATTACTACTGGGGCAGTGACTACCAATTTCATCTTGTACAAACATTGTACTAATCTTTTTTTTCTATTACTACTGGGGCAGTGACTACCAATTCATCTTGTACAAACATTGTACTAATCTTTTTTTCTATTACTACTGGGCAGTGACTACCAATTGCATCTTGGACAAACATTGTACTAATCTGTTTTTTCTATTACTACTGGGCAGTGACTACCAATTTCATCTTGTACAAACATTGTACTAATCTGTTTTTTCTATTACTACTGGTGCAGTGACTACCAATTTCATCTTGTACAAACATTGTACTAATCTGTTTTTTCTATTACTACTGGGGCAGTGACTACCAATTGCATCTTGGACAAACATTGTACTAATCTGTTTTTTCTATTACTACTGGGGCAGTGACTACCAATTGCATCTTGTACAAACATTGTACTAATCTGATTTTTCAATTACTTCTGGGGCAGTGACAATACCATGCTCATGTTGGACACAAATTGTACTAATGTGATCTTTCTAAAACCTTTGTGTGAATATAAATATTTTATTTTTTTAATAAAAAAAAATTATAATGTGATCTATACAAATGTAATCCAAAAAATCATTGCCAATTCAAATGTTTTCCTGTTGTACAAAATAAATGTGCCAATCTTCTTTTAGTAATTTTGGTTTGCTTTGTGTTTATTTTGCCACCTACACACTGCGACGTACACACACTGCGATGTACACTTTGCGTTTTTGACTACACATAACTACAGGAATGACACAAGTTTGTGTACTTCATGGAGATATGTTTAGTCCAAAACACAAATATATTCATTTTTTTGCACCAACAGTCTGTCTGTCTGCTAATATTGCACAGACTGAATAGAGGATGGTGTTGAGTGCAAGGCATATCTATTTAACCTTGCCAGATATACTAAAAAATTAAATGAGTGTGGTGTGTTTTTGACATTATTTCACTTTGTGATAGAAGGCCAGGGATTCTAGATATAGCTTGTAATTGAGCACATCCTCTATTCAGTGTGTGTTGAAGAAACAGAGGAGATGATGGTGAAAATACACTTTATATGTACAATACCCTGACCTTGTATCATTACTATCACACCTGGCCAGGTGAATAGACATGAGTTTTAACCAGCAGCGTTGCTTCAGTCTGCATTAACTTGAAGCATACTGTAGCGATGCTGCTGTTTAGAAGTCATGTGTACTCACCTGCCCAGGCCTGATACATTCTGAAGTGACGATGCGTTATTTGGTGCATCACCACTTCAGCATGCCACCAGGCATTGGTATAGAACAAGATGTATAATCTTTATTATCTCTGCGTTCCAAATAAAGTCACAGTGACACAAATAATTGTTGTGTTAAATAAAGGTCATACAACTTGTGTACATGTATATTTAACTACCTAGTCAGGATTACAAATAAATTCATGATGCACCCAAAAATATGCATAATGAATTCACTGGTAACCTGGCCATTTCTTAATTGTTTTTTAATTTAAAAACAGACTGCACGTGGTACAGGTATAAACAGAGGTATTTTATTTAAATAAAAAAATAAAAAAAAATTTGATTAACATACAGACAAGAACATTATTTTACACCATTTGTTCTTGCCAATCCACCCGTCCTACATCTGAGATGAAGTAGGCCGCAAATTGGTCTCTCATTTGCCCTACTTCAACAGAAGACCTGAGAGGGTGCTGAGTGAACTCAGGCAATGGGTTAGGAGCTGCATCATCAAGTTCAAAGTTTGGGTGCCAAAGTTATGTAGCACCACACATGCCTTCACAACTTCATCCACTGTTTGCACTTTCAGATGAATGGCTGTGCCCAGAATGCGCCACCTGGAAACCAGTATACCGAAGGCACACTCTACAGTTCTTCTTGCCCTGGTCAGCCTGTAATTGAAAATTTTTTTGTTGTGGTCCAAGTCCCGGCTGGAGTAGGGTTTAAGTAGGTGTTGGCTCATCTGGAATGCCTCATCCCCAACCATTACAAATGGCATTGCTGGACCTTCGGTGTGGGGAAGAGGCCGTGGCATGGGGAAATTAAACTGGTTTCCATACAACCTCCGTCCCATGTCCGAGTTCTTAAACGCCTGTGAGTCATTCCCACGGCCAAATGCCCCAATGTCCACCGCAACAAACATACAGTCTGCATCTGCAATGGCCATAAGAACTGTAGAATAGTACTTCTTGTAATTGTAGTACTCCGAGCCTGTTCTTTTAGGTTTGATGATGCGGATGTGTTTCCCATCAACTGCTCCCAAACAGTTGGGGAAATTGCATGTTGTCCAGAATTTTTCTGCTATTTCTAGCCACTTTTCGGTGGTGGGCAGGGGCATAAATTCCGGACAGAGAACAGTCCACAATGCCCGGCAGGTGTCAACAACAATTCCTGACAACGTGGAGATACCAATCCGGTACTGGAAGTGGAGTGAAGACAGGCTCTCTCCAGTAGCAAGGAATCTAGAGAAAGAACAAAAAAATTATTATTGTATATGTTTTTGTAAAACATTAATAATCCAAAAAATGAAATAAAAATAATTCTGCAGGTCTTTGTTTACTAGCTGTCAGAACAATAATTCTGTCATCTTTGGAATAGTACATGGCATTAGTAATACAATGATGCAGGCATTTGTTTATCAATAATAATACGTACCGTAATGTCACCAGGAGTCTCTCCTCTGGAGGAATCGCCCGACGGAGCTGTGTGTCCTGTCTCCTTATTAATTGTTGGACCCGAGCAAGTAAATCCATGAAGGATTGTTGTGACATCCGGGTGTAGTCGGTAAATTTCTCCGGGTTTGACTGCAGCTCACTGTAGAGGGTGTGATACGCTCCACGGCTCTCCCGGAGTTCAACAATGGGATGTACCCACAAA
Source organism: Oophaga sylvatica (assembly GCA_033576555.1). Taxonomy (NCBI): domain Eukaryota; kingdom Metazoa; phylum Chordata; class Amphibia; order Anura; family Dendrobatidae; genus Oophaga; species Oophaga sylvatica. Next base: position 533,095,798 of record JARQOD010000005.1, on the reverse strand, counting down.
CGCCGCCGCTGCCGTCTCCGCTGTCTATCTCTCTTCCTTTGTTCATGGCAAGCAACGGCATAAGACTGAGCCATAGCCATGTCCACATCAAGGTTGAAGAAGAAAGTCTCCATAAGCTGATCCATGTTCATCAAGGCAAATGCAAGCAAATGTAAAAAAGGGCTGTGAACAGGCTCTATATAAAGATTTTCAATAAGACGCGCCCACTGGTGTCCCATTGGTGGGTTCTGTTGCAAGAAGATTTTATTCAAGGATTTTCACTGAGGACTCTCAACTCTAAATATTTTTCAAGGATTTTCATCATGTGTTTTGGCCAGAAAAAACGCAAACGCATACAAAAACGCTTTAAATCGCATACAATCGCTTACAATCGCTGCGTTTTTCCAAAGCAATGCGCACTATTCGACTGCAAAATATCGCAGCGATTACACGCGTTTGCACGCGGATTTTTCATGGTTTCATGTGCGCTCGATACGCAGCGCTAAAAAACGCAAGTGTGAAAGTAGCCTAAAGGGACTAAAAAAAAAAATAACAAAAAAATGAAAAATTTAATGAAACATAAAAAAAAATGGAATCACTCTCCTTTAAAAATAAATAAAAATAAGCATATTCAGTATCGCCGCATCTGGAGAAATCCCAGCTATAAAAATCTAAAGTTATTTAACTGTATGGTAAATGTCGTGAAGAAGAGAAAAATGATTAAAACACCAAAATTGCTGATTTTCGGTCACATCACCCAGATAAATGCATTAAAAGGCGTTCAAAACGTCAGATGGGCCCCGATATAGCACCAGTTAAAACTAGAGCTCTGCACGTGGGGAAAAAACCCTCGTAAACGGAAAAATAAAAAAGTTCTGGGTCTCAGAAAATGGATTTTTTTTTAAAGTCATAGGGGGACGATGACGGAAAAATAAAAAAAAAAGTTATGGCTCTTGGAAGAAGAAAAAACGAAAGAGTAAAGAGGAAAATTGGCTGCAGAGGGAAGGGGTTAAAGTAACTGCTTGCTGTCAGTGAATGGGAATATTTATTTCTTATATTTACAGGCAGTTCGTCACCATGTTTTTAGCGCTGCTACAATGTTAGGACACGGTTTCAGTTATAATGATTGTTTCCATTCATTGACAACAAGCAGATAAATTGTAGGCCTCTGTCTTTGTTTTCCATAGCAACCAATCAGAATTCAGCTTTCATTTCTTAAACTGCGCTGCAAAAATGAAAGCTGGGCTGTGTTTGGTTGCTATTGGTAACAAATACACAGATTCCTATTAATCCATAGCAATCAATCAAAGATCAGCTTTCATTTTTCCAGAGCAGTTTTTAGAAATAACAGCTGAGCTCTGATTGGTAGCTATGGGCAACAAAAGACAGATGCCCACGCACGCATGTTTTGACAAATCTGCCACAAAGAAAGATGGCGGAAAACACAGCAGTCTTCGATCATGTGACTTTTTCCAATCGCCATGGAAACAGAAAAGCTGCAGAAGACTGGATTTTGGTACCAGGGAAGCAGGGTGGACGTTTGAGCATGCGCAGAAGCCTCTTGACTTCAGTCTGACAACTCACCAGAATGACGCAGTTCCGGTGGAGGCGCTCCGCAGCTGGGAGAGGAGACAGGAGCCGCTGCCGGGAGGCTGACAGGCGGCGAGCCTGAGCGGAGGCGGAATGGCGTGCACCCTGCTGGAGTTCTGCCGCTTCCAGGACATCAGGCAGGTCCGGGACTTCCTGTTCCCACAGCTGCGAGAGGAGAAGAAGAACCCGGGTCAGTGGCGGTATACAGAGTGTCCGTGGGAGGCTGTGTGTCACCTGTACTGTGTGTCACCTGTGCTGTGTGTCACCTGTACTGTGTGTGTCACCTGTGCTGTGCAGTGTGTCACCTGTGCTGTGCAGTGTGTCACCTGTGCTGTGCAGTGTGTGTCACCTGTGCTGTGTGTGTCACTTGTGCTGTGTGTGTCACCTGTGCTGTGTGTGTGTCACCTGTGCTGTGTGTGTCACTTGTGCTGTGTGTGTCACCTGTGCTGTGTGTGTCACCTGTGCTGTGCAGTGTGTGTCACCTGTGCTGTGTGTGTCACCTGTGCAGTCTGTGTCACCTGTGCTGTGCGTGTGTGTCACCTGTGCTGTGTGTGTCACCTGTGCTGTGTGTGTCACTTGTGCTGTGTGTGTCACCTGTGCTGTGCAGTGTGTGTCACCTGTGCTGTGCAGTGTGTGTCACCTGTGCTGTGCAGTGTGTCACCTGTGCAGTGTGTGTCACCTGTGCTGTGCAGTGTGTCACCTGTGCAGTCTGTGTCACCTGTGCTGTGCAGTGTGTGTCACCTGTGCTGTGCAGTGTGTGTCACCTGTGCTGTGCATTGTGTCACCTGTGCTGTCGGTCACCTGTGCTGTCTGTGTCACCTGTGCTGTCTGTGTCACCTGTGCTGTGTGTCACCTGTGCTGTGTGTCACCTGAGCTGTTTCTTGTGTGTGTCACCTGTGCAGTGTGTGTCACCTGTGCTGTGTGTGTCACCTGAGCTGTTTCTTGTGTGTGTGTGTGTGTGTGTCACCTGTGCTGTGTGTGTCACCTGAGCTCTTGTGTGTGTTTGTCACCTGTGCTGTGTGTCACCTGAGCTGCTTCTTGTGTGTGTCACCTGAGCTGCTTCTTGTGTGTGTCACCTGTGCTGTGTGTCACCTGAGCTGCTTCTTGTGTGTGTCACCTGTGCTGTGTGTGTCACCTGAGCCGTTTCTTGTGTGTGTCACCTGAGCTGTTTCTTGTGTGTGTGTGTGTGTCACCTGTGCTGTCTGTGTGTGTCACCTGAGCTGTTTCTTGTGTGCGCGCGTGTCACCTGAGCTGTGTGTGTGTCACCTGTGCTGTGTGTGTGTGTCACCTGAGCCGTTTCTTGTGTGTGTCACCTGAGCTGTTTCTTGTGTGTGTGTCACCTGTGCTGTCTGTGTTTGTGTCACCTGAGCTGTTTCTTGTGTGTCACCTGTGCTGTCACCTGAGCTGTTTTTTGTGTGTGTGTGTCACCTGTGCTGTCTATGTGTGTGTCACCTGAGCTGTTTCTTGTGTGTCACCTGTGCTGTGTGTCACCTGAGCTGTTTCTTGTGTATGTGTGTCACCTGTGCTGTGTGTGTGTCACCTGTGCTGTGTGTGTGTCACCTGAGCCGTTTCTGTGTGTGTGTGTGTGTGTGTGTCACCTGTGCTGTCTGTGTATGAGTCACCTGTGCTGTGTCACCTGAGCTGTTTCTTGTGTGTGTGTCACCTGTGCTGTGTGTGTGTCACCTGAGCCGTTTCTTGTGTGTGTGTGTGTGTCACCTGTGCTATCTGTGTATGTGTCACCTGTTCTGTGTGTCACCTGAGCTGTTCTTGTGTGTGTCACTTGCTGTGTGTGTGTCACCTGAGCTGTTCTTGTGTGTGTGTCACCTGTGCTGTGTGTGTGTCACCTGAGCTGTTTCTTGTGTGTGTGTCACCTGTGCTGTCTGTGTGTGTGTCACCTGAGCTGTTTCTTGTGTGTGTGTCATCTGTGTGTGCGTGACCGACCTGTGCTATACATGAACAAAGGGATACATTTTAAAAAAAGCCTGATTTTTATTGTTCCCCTACTATGTGTTTAGTTTGAAGTGTTGCTTGGAGTCACAGACACATTAAAGGAGTTGTCAGGCCTAAAGCCTTTAAAAAAAAAATCATTCCTTTATTCACCTTTGCAGATCAGGGTGAGCGGTGCACCCTTGGTGTGGCCAAGCGCCTCCTTGCACCATTTCAACTTTTTTTTTTTTTAAGCAAACCTCCTCCTCCCTCTCTTCTGATTGAGAGTGCTGGCATTCTCCGAGACAGCTCTCTTTGCAAGTGAGTGCACACTCACACACAGCCCTCTCTCCGGTCTCCTGAAGTCACTCGCTATACCCAGAAGTATAGCGGAGCTGCCTCATGACTGCATGTGAACGCGCACTCTCGTGAACGCGCACTCTCGTGAACGCGCACTCTCGTGAACGCGCACTCTCGTGAACGCGCTTTCACTTACGGACAGTTCTGGCTCGGGGAATGAATGCTAGCGCTGTCTACCAGAAAAGATGGAGGCGGATATATAGGGTAAGGAAAGGGGGAGGAAAAGTGCACCGAGGCGCTTGGCCACAACGAGGGTGCACCATGCACCTTTAATTTTTATAGCTGAATAAAGTTGTTTTTCTGGACAACAAAAAGCGAGCGGCAAACAGAATGACTGTAGAGGGGTTAAGGTCTGGCAGACTCACTTTAAAGGGGAAATAATGAGTGAATCGATTTGCAGGACCCTGGACCATTGCCCAGGTCAGCATTTCATGTCTGATGTATGAGAGCCCTGCCAGCATCAAAGTCAAAAAAACTCAACGTGTGCATGACACTTCAGGTTTCTCATTCGCTTTGCTGGCATCAGGATTGCTTCAGGTTTTGCTAGCAAATCTGCACACCGAAAACTCGCTAATCTGCAACGTGTGCATGAGCCCCAATTATAAAGAAAAAAAAATGCATTGCATTGTGTAAAGTTATGACGACTGTGGTCTGGAAGCGTAAACTATATACACTAAAAAGAAATAAAGGGGTGAAGAATACCAGTGCTAGCCCAATCGGCTCCTGTACACTAATGACCCACAATGTCACATCCATATACCAATTACCTTTTTATGGACTGGTGGAATTTTATGCTTATCAAATAAGAAACGTAACAGACAGTATAATAATTGTATATAAAAAGCCCCATGAATAACAAAGACGTAAAAATTATTTTACTAAAAAAAAATCAAGAAAATTATGATCTTCAAACCTGCATTCATTAAAAAAATCAACAAAAAACACAAGTGCAGATCGTCATTAATGGGGAAATTGGATACTGAGTCTTTGTGATGGGTAATGCTGAGTATCTAGTAATATTATGGGGTCACGAGAGGATCCTGACCGATGATGGTGACGTCTCCCCGTCATAGCACTCAGCCATACGTTACTATACATTGTGGACAGATCGAGCGTTTCCATAGAGATTGGAGATGTAATGTATCCACGTAGTGAAGTCATTAATGATGTGCGTAGTAGTTGAGGATTCCTCTGGTAGTTACATGCTGGGCTGCAGAGCGTTTCACATTACCCGCTGTTACCCTGGGAGCGGAGTACAGGCCGCTGTACACACCAGTATGCAGTATTGTAATTGAGACGCTTTATTATGGGATTTCTATATAAGCATTTCTACAGAAAAACATTAAACTGTCTGCTAAACTGCACTGACAGCAGCTGTCATCTCAGAGAGTGTGGGTGTCACTTGCACCGCTTGTCTCCTGCCATTAGACGGCCTCCATTCATCCGGCAGCGGTGGGAGCTAATAAATATTATTTACTGTGTGATGCAAAATCTGCAATTTTCGAATATATTTGTCAAGTCTTTCGAATTCATCTGTAAGATCCCTGCTTGCTGTTATTGAATAGAAAACGTGCTGTGACTGCGACACTAGCAGAGGCGGCGTCTGGTGCCACAGCTGGGGTGGGACCTACCGTGTGGGCACTAACTGAGGCTTTAGCCATTGTGTGGGCAGACAAGATGGACTGATATCACAGCAACCATTGGATGTACGGTGGCATATAAAAGTTTTGGCACCCCTGGTCACAATTCCTGTTATGTGAACAATTAAGCAAGTTGAAGATGAAATGATCTCTAAAAGGCCTAATGTTAAAGATGACACATTTCCTTTGTATTTAGGTAAAAAAAAAATATTTTCATCTTTAACATTTTAAACATTACAAAAAGGAAAATGTGCCAATGCAAAAGTTTAGGCACCCTGCATGGTTAATACCTAGCAACACCCTCTTTTGCAAAGCTTGTAAACACTTTTGGTAGCCAGCCAAGAGTCTTTTAGTTCTTGTTTTGAGGGTTTTTTATCCATTCTTCCTTGGAGAATTCTTCTGATTCTGTGAGATTCCTCGGTTGTTTTGCATGCACTATTTTCGGGTCTGGCAACAGATTTTCAATGATGTTCAGATCAGCGGACTGTGAGGGCCATTGTAAAACTTTCAGCTTGCGCCTTTTGAGGTCGTCTATTGTGGATTTTGACGTGTGTTTAGGATCATTATCCATTTGTAGAAGCCATCCTCTTCTTCTTTTCAACTTTGTTTTTTTTTCTACAGATAGTGTTATGTTTACATCAAGAATTTATTGAAATTTCATTGAATCCATTCTTCCTTCTACCCGTGAAATGTTCCCTGTGCCATTGGCTGCCACACAAACCCAAAGCATGATTGATCCACCCCCATGCTTAATGGTTGGCTAGATGTTTCTTTTCCTGAAATTCTGTACCTTTTTTTCTACACACATACCTTTGATCATTGTGGCCAGAGTTCTTTTTTAACCTCATTGGTTCACAGAACTTGTTTCCAAAATACATTAGGCTTGTTTACATGTTCTTTTGCATACTTCTGATGCTGAATTTTATGGTGAGGACACAGGAGAGGTTTTCTTCTGATGTTTCTTCTATAAAGGCCATATTTGTGCAGGTGTCTCTGAATGGTAGAACAATGTACCACAACTCCAGAGCAGGGTGGATAAAAATCATGATTTTTTTAAAAAAATCAAAAAAATCGGATTTTTTTTATTTAAATCGGATTTTTTTGATTTAAATAGGATTTTTTAATCAAGTTGTACACAAGCAAAACTTTGTCTTTTTGCAAATCAAATTATTTTACACAAATAAAAATATTAAAACAGTTGATGATTATGAAACCTAATAATTTTTATTTGCACTATTAAACAATCAGAATTGAACTACAGAGAGTAAGTACTTTTTAACAATAGCCTATCTCTAACGTTTGAAGTAAGCAAACATCTTCAGTGAATACATCAGTCCTTTAAGCCTACTGTTTATTTAGGACTTTTAATAGGAAAACTAGTTGTCCTGCTTTAGCAGTTCCTAAGCGGTTTCGGACTGTTGTGTGCACAAAACCAAATGAAGAAAACAATCTCTCTACTCCTGCCGATAAAGCCGATGCAGTCAGTAGCTGAGTAGCTACATTTATTATCTTCGCTGGAAGAACAAGTGTTTGCGACTTCCACCAGTCCAGTGGTTTTAGTTCATTAACGACGTTATCTGCAAACATGTATTTTTGAAATGGTGCAGATTCACACTTCAATTTCAGCACAGTTGCCACAATGTCATGGTTAGTATTGGCGAGCCACTCCATTGCAGAGTTGATTTCCGCCTCAGATAGTTTTTTTCCCTCTGTAGAAGGGATGCAAGATATTGGCTAAATAGTGTTCTTCTTTTAATGCTTGGTCCTTGCGGTGGTGTATTGCAACCTTTACATTGTTTGAGAGGTTCAAGCGATCTAGCGAACCTTCTAAATCTTTCCAAACTTCTGTGGCATCAGCTATGGTTGCAGTATCTTTCTGCATTTTATCCAACGCAATAGATATTGGCTTTAACCTTTCCAAAAGGTCCTCGGCATTTCTCTTCACACCAAGATTTAATACTTTGCTTCGTATATTAGCATCAATTTTATCCCGATGTGTTTCGCAAATGGACACTAATTTTGACCAGTTGTTAATAAACAGTTCCAAGCATTCAGCCAAGGTATTCCATCTAACATCTTGTGGTAGAACCAACTTCAGTCCTCCCATTTCCTTGTAGGTTGCATGTGCAAAATGATTATTGCGGAAATATTTAACAATTTCTACAACATGTTCCTTGACACCCGAAATATGCAGGTCTTTTGCCAAAAGATGCAACAAATGGGCAGAACAACCGTATGTAATGACATTTGTGTCATCCTCATGTGCCAGTTCCGCTCGCATTTTTGCCACATTGCTTGCGTTATCAGTAACTAAGCTCCTTACTTTACATCCAAACTGTTCTTGGCATTGGTGAATTGAGTTCTTAGCAATTTCAAGTAAATATTCAGCAGTATGTGAATTTCCAGATGTGTCGATTGTGTCTGTAAGGTAAGTTTCACCATCTTCTGTTGTGACACAAGTGCAAATTATGGGGTCGTTGTGGATGTTGCTCCAACCATCCAAGCTCATGTTAACAACTTTGTCTTTCAAATATTTTGTACAAGCCGCTTTTCTTTGTCGTATACAGCCTGAAGATGTTTTCCTGAGATATCAAATCTACTTGGTGGTTTGTAGCCTGGTCTTATTCCTTTCGATCATTTGTACAAACAATGGGTGTTCAACTATTCGGAAAGAAGAATTGGTTGCAAATATGAATTTAGCAATTAATTCATCAAAATGTTCTTTCTGGCTCGTCGTAGTCTTTAAGAAGAATTTTTCTACACTTTGCACGCAAAGTTTTTTGTTGGGCTGCTTTGTTGAAGTTGTACCCAGATATTGATTGTCACGTGCAGCACAAGCCATATTTGACCCTGAAAGCACAGTAATTAAAAATATAATTCGACTGCGTATTTGAAGAAATATAACGAAAATATTTTGAAACAAACTTTTTGAACAATGTAATGGTCCTCGTCCTATAAGGGCTGTCTCAAAAGTTATGCTACTCAAGTTTCCGGTGAAGTTGCTGTAATACTAGTAATATCAGAGCAACTGAAAAAAATTATGTCACAAAAGTTTTAAAAATGTTTTTTAAAAAAATGGTCAATTTGGCAGACTTCAAAAGTGAATTGTAGCCTACAAAAAAAAAAAAAATAGGTATACACACCTTTTATTTTTACTTAACGTTAATCTTCTGTGAAATATTGCCTTAACATAAATTTAAATTTTATACTCCAGAACTAGTGCTAGAAATTTTTCTTTTCATAGACTTTAACCATCCCAGTAAAACGTCTGTTAAAATAGGTTGTAATTGCCAGACTTACCACTTGTGCTAGGGTCCTGGTGCATAAGAAGCTGTGGGGGTTCATTGACATTAGTTGTATCACTATCAACATCTTCATTTCCCTTCTGGTTGCAGTTTTCATAATGTGATTTCAAACGGCAAACAAGTCCTTGGATATCCTTTTGACAGTATTTGCACTTTGCTCTCCCACCTTTCTTTCCAAGCTCTGCTGGCATCTCAACAAAATGAACCCAAATAGGGTCTCTCTTACGACCTGCCATGGCTCACGCAGATCACTTCTGAAGTTTGATTGTTACTACAGCCAAGTACTGCTGACTGACTATCCAACAAGTTTGGGCATGTCAACTGAATGGAAAAAGAAACTGAAACCAAGCTACAGAAAGTGAAACCAAGCTAGAAGTGTGGAGTTAATTGAACAATGATTGAAAGTTTTAGATTTTAATCATGATTTATATTAAAAAAATCTTTTGATTTAAATCAGTGATTTAAATCATGATTAAAATCACGATTTAAATCGATCTGATTTAAATAGAAAAAAAAAATTTGATTTAAATCATGATTTAAATCGTTGATTTAAATCGGCGTGATTTAAATCAATCCACCCTGCTCCAGAGTCTGCTAAATCTTTCTGAAGGTCTTTCGCAGTCAAGCTGGGGGTTCTAATTTTCTCTCTAGCAATCCTATGAGTAGCTCTCACTGAAATTTTGCTTGGTCTTCCTGACCTTATATTGATCTCCACTGTTCCGGGAAACTGTCGTTTCTTGCTTACTTTTCGGACTGAGGAAAGGGCATCTCGAAAACACTTTGCTATCTTCTTATAGCCTCCTCCATCATTTTCATTTTCAGAGTGCTTGGCAGCTGCTTAGAACAATCCATGGCTGATGTTTTTTGGCACAAGGTTAGAGGATTTTGGGTTTTTATAAAACTGGGAAATTTGCATGACCTGGCCTTCCCTAACGATGATGGTGAACAAGCCATAACCCTAACAGGCTAATTAAGATCTGAAACCGTGGTCAAATTTATCTGCATACACGAATCTCCAAGGGTGCCCAAACTTTTGCATTCAACCATTTTCATTCTTGTAATTTTTAACATGTAAAACAAGAAAATATATATTTTTTCCTAAAATACAAAGGAAATGTCATTTATAACTTTAGGACTTTTAAAGATAATTTAATCTTCAACTTGCTTAACTTTTCACAATAACCGTAATTTTGACTTGGGGTGCACAAACATTTACATGCCGCTGTAGATGTCATGGTGGCAAGAATTAAAGGAGTAGTAGTTTTCCAATCTTTGGGGTACCCAGATGTCAGACCGCCGCCTATCACAAAGTAATGGCATTACCTATCAATATGGCATCGCTGTATAGGATGGGGAAGAGGCTTTTATTTTATTCTTTTGACATTCGCTAAACTTTTAGTATAAAGGGCAGTGAACTATTGGCCCCTGGATCGGATCTTGTGGACTGGGGACACTGCATTGTGACCATCTACAATACACTCGGCTCTGCTGCTGCGATTCCTTGTTATGGAGTAGTGAAAGGCCCTATATAAGCAAGATTGTAGGATGCTCAGCCGATCCTCCGTGCCTCCCGCTCTGCCAGCACTGCTGCTGCTATCCTATGTCTGGATTCACATTGCTGTGAGCTGGTGACTCACTGCCCGTCCTATAATTAAGCAAATAGTGTATATGATGGCGAGCGACTGCTGTATAACACCTTGATGGCAGAACACGTGGTGACAGTGACGCCATCGGGGCTGAAGATAAAGTGACATTGACACTGCCTGCGTCACCGTCACAAGGAGATGGATGCCTGTGTTTAGCATCACAACGGGAATGTTAGTCTGGAATGACGCGGGCACGAGATTTCAGTGTTTCATTCAAAGACTTGGGCCCATTTGATGTAAATATTAAAGTACTCTTTAATCTGCTAAACTTTGAAGAGAAGGTTGTACTGGATAATCAGAAATTCTGGATTATTGGCCAGAATAAAAAGGCTTCTAAAGCGCTAGCAGCATAGAAAGGTTGGAGAAGTTTCTTAATATATTTGGGAAGCCTCCAATATACAGGATGAGCCCCCCACATAGCTTCCAGATATACAAGATGAGCCCCCCCCGCATAGCTTCCATATACACAGGATGAGCCCCCCGCATAGCTTCCATATACACAGGATGAGCCCCCCACATAGCCTCCAGATCAGGGTGGATAAAAATCATGATTTTTTTAAAAAAATCAAAAAAATCGGATTTTTTTGATTTAAATCGGATTTTTTTGATTTAAATAGGATTTTTTAATCAAGTTGTACACAAGCAAAACTTTGTCTTTTTGCAAATCAAATTATTTTACACAAATAAAAATATTAAAACAGTTGATGATTATGAAACCTAATCATTTTTATTTGCACTATTAAACAATCAGAATTGAACTACAGAGAGTAAAGCCGGGTCTCACATAGCGATACACCAGCGATCCCGACAACGATATGCACTTGTCAGGATCGCTGGTGTATCGCTACATGATCGCTGCTGAGCTGTCAAACAGGCAGCTCAGGGCAGCGATCAGCACAGCGACACTGCTGGGTAACATCGCTGTTACCCGCAGTGTACGTTGGATACCAGCGCCCTGATGCAGGGAGCTGGTAATCAAGGTATACGTCGGGTTTCCAAGCGCTGCGCGGTGCCTGGAAACCCGTTGTGTACCTTGGTTACCAGCTCCCTGCATCAGGGCGCTGGTATCCAAGGTACACAACGGGTTTCCAGGCACAGCCCCGCGCCTGGAAACCCGCTGTGTACCTTGATTACCAGCGGATCGCTGGTCTCCCGCCTGTCACACGCAGCGATGCGTGCCTGTCAGCGGGAGACCAGCGATCAAAAAAATGTCCTGACATTTCAGCGACGATCAGCGATACCCGGCAGGGGGGCTGATCGTCGCTGAATGTCACACACAGCGATATCGCTGCTGAGCTCGCTGCTGCGTCACAAAAACTAGTGACTCAGCAGCGATCTCGGTAGCGATATCGCTATGTGAGACGGGCCCTTAAGTACTTTTTAACAATAGCCTATCTCTAACGTTTGAAGTAAGCAAACATCTTCAGTGAATACATCAGTCCTTTAAGCCTACTGTTTATTTAGGACTTTTAATAGGAAAACTAGTTGTCCTGCTTTAGCAGTTCCTAAGCGGTTTCGGACTGTTGTGTGCACAAAACCAAATGAAGAAAACAATCTCTCTACTCCTGCCGATGAAGCCGATGCAGTCAGTAGCTGAGTAGCTACATTTATTATCTTCGCTGGAAGAACAAGTGTTTGCGACTTCCACCAGTCCAGTGGTTTTAGTTAATTAACGACGTTATCTGCAAACATGTATTTTTGAAATGGTGCAGATTCACACTTCAATTTCAGCACAGTTGCCACAATGTCATGGTTAGTATTGGCGAGCCACTCCATTGCAGAGTTGATTTCCGCCTCAGATAGTTTTTTCCCTCTGTAGAAGGGATGCAAGATATTGGCTAAATAGTGTTCTTCTTTTAATGCTTGGTCCTTGCGGTGGTGTATTGCAACCTTTACATTGTTTGAGAGGTTCAAGCGATCTAGCGAACCTTCTAAATCTTTCCAAACTTCTGTGGCATCAGCTATGGTTGCAGTATCTTTCTGCATTTTATCCAACGCAATAGATATTGGCTTTAACCTTTCCAAAAGGTCCTCGGCATTTCTCTTCACACCAAGATTTAATACTTTGCTTCGTATATTCGCATCAATTTTATCCCGATGTGTTTGCACTTTGCTCTCCCACCTTTCTTTCCAAGCTCTGCTGGCATCTCAACAAAATGAACCCAAATAGGGTCTCTCTTACGACCTGCCATGGCTCACGCAGATCACTTCTGAAGTTTGATTGTTACTACAGCCAAGTACTGCTTACTGACTATCCAACAAGTTTGGGCATGTCAACTGAATGGAAAAAGAAACTGAAACCAAGCTACAGAAAGTGAAACCAAGCTAGAAGTGTGGAGTTAATTGAATAATGATTAAAAGTTTTAGATTTTAATCGTGATTTATATTAAAAAAATCTTTTGATTTAAATCAGTGATTTAAATCATGATTAAAATCACGATTTAAATCGATCTGATTTAAATAGAAAAAATAATTTGATTTAAATCATGATTTAAATCGTTGATTTAAATCGGCGTGATTTAAATCAATCCACCCTGCTCCAGATACACAGGGTGAGCCCCCCACATAGCCTCCAGATATATAGGATGAGCCCCCGCATAGCTTCCATATACACAGGATGAGCCCTCCCCCGCATAGCCTCCAGATATACAAGATGAGCCCCCCCACATAGCCTCCATATACACAGGATGAGCCCCCACATAGCCTCCAGATATACAGGATGAGCCCCCCGCATAGCTTCCATATACACAGGATGAGCCCCCCGCATAGCCTCCAGATATACAAGATGAGCCCCCCCACATAGCCTCCATATACACAGGATGAGCCCCCACATAGCCTCCAGATATACAGGATGAGCCCCCGCATAGATTCCATATACACAGGATGAGCCCCCCGCATAGCCTCCAGATATACAGGATGAGCCCCCCGCATAGCCTCCATATACACAGGATGAGCCCCCCACATAGCCTCCAGATATACAGGATGAGCCCCCCCACATAGCCTCCAGATACACAGGATGAGCCCCCACATAGCCTCCAGATATACAGGATGAGCCCCCCGCATAGCTTCCATATACACAGGATGAGCCCCCCACATAGTCTCCAGATATACAGGATGAGCCCCCCCACATAGCCTCCAGATACAGTGGTGTGAAAAAGTGTTCGCCCCCTTCCTGATTTCCTATTCTTTTGTATGTTTGTCATGTAAATGTTTCAGACACCAAACAAATGTAAATATTAGACTAAGGCCTCTTTCACACTTCATTTGTGCGACGTTAGTCAAAATCCTCCAAAGTGTGAAAAAAACGGATCCGCCATTTTTTTTTTGGCAGATCCGCTTTTTTCCCATTGACTTGCATTAGTGGCGGATTTTGACGGATGGTCGTCCATTAGATCTGTTTTTTGACTGACCTGCCATAAATTTGGCGCCCGCCAATTTTGGAAAACGTCCAATGCAACGTTTTTTGTGTGCGTCAAAATGGCGGACTATGGCGGATCCGTCAAAAAACGGATCTAACGGGCGACCATCCGCTAGCGAATCCGTTGCTCCCATAGAAAATGCATTCAAAATGCCCAGAACACTGTCCCGGGGTCTGTCTCTCTCTCACCTGCATTTTTGCGGGTTGAAAAGTTCATAGGGAATCCGTCAAAAAACGGTTCCGTTTGCATCCGTTTTTCACCTTTTCTGGCGGATCTGCTATTTTCACACTTTGGTGGATTTTAACTGACGCCAAAAGACTGAAGTGTGAAAGAGGCCTAAGAGAACACAATTATCACAAAATGCAGTTTTTAAAGGAAAGTCTTTATTATTAAGGTAAAAAGAAATCCAAACCTACAGGACCCTGTGTGAAAAATGATTGCCCCCTAAACCTAATAACCGGTTGGGCCGCATATATAATGTTTCAGCCCCCCCCCCCACATAGCCTCCGTATATACAGAATGAGCCCCCCCCACATAGCCTCTGTATATACAGGATGAGCCCCCCCACATGGCCTCCATATACACAGGATGAGCCCCCCCACATAGCCTCTGTATATACAGGATGAGCCCCCCCACATAGCCTCCGTATATACAGGATGAGCCCCCCCACATAGCCTCCGTATTTACAGGATGAGCCCCCCCACATAGCCTCCGTATTTACAGGATGAGCCCCCCCACATAGCCTCCGTATTTACAGGATGAGCCCCCCCACATAGCCTCCGTATATACAGGATGAGCCCCCCACATAGCCTCCGTATATATAGGATGAGCCCCCCCACATAGCCTCCGTATATACAGGATGAGCCCCCCACATAGCCTCCGTATATACAGGATGAGCCCCCCCACATAGCCTCCGTATATACAGGATGAGCCCCCCCACATAGCCTCCGTATATACAGGATGAGTCCCCCACATAGCCTCCGTATATACAGGATGAGCCCCCCACATAGCCTCCGTATATACAGGATGAGCCCCCCCACATAGCCTCCAAATACACAGGATGAGCCCCCCACATAGCCTCCGTCTATTCAGGATGAGCCCCCCACATAGCCTCTATATATACACGATTAGCCCCCCCCACATAGCCTCCATATATACAGGATGAGCCCCCCCACATAGCCTCCATATATACAGGATGAGCCCCCCCACATAGCCTCTATATATACAGGATGAGCCCCCCCCACATAGCCTCTATATATACAGGATGAGCCCCCCCCACATAGCCTCCATATATACAGGATGAGCCCCCCCACATAGCCTCTATATATACAGGATGAGCCCCCCCCACATAGCCTCTATATATACAGGATGAGCCCACACCCCACATACATAGCTCTCTATATATAACAGGATGAGCCCCCCCACATAGCTTCATATATTGACCCCCCACATACTCATATTACATACAAATATCCCATACACATGAAGAATAACCACCACATACTCGCCTTGCTCCCGTTCCCCCGGTGCTCTGCTCCTGTCTCCGTTGCACTGAGTCTCAGCAGCGCAATGAAATGACGTCATCATGTCGGCTATCTCACACAGTGATTGGTGGAAGATGGAGCTGACGGCCCCTCCTCCATCAATGTAATCACCGTGGTCTGCATCCTGAGGATGACAGCGGATGGACGGCGGGCGGGGGAGGACATGGTACAGCCCATGGATTACGTAGGTGAAGCCGCCGTTACTGTAATACTCGGGAGATTTTCCAAATGCAAATCCACAAAGGATAATCTGAATACTTGCAATTTGCGAACATTGTGGCATCATGTCAGATGATGCTGCAGATTTCACCCTTTGCAATGTTGGGGGTAAAATGCGCAGTAACTTTTGGATTTTGGAGCCAATTTGTGTGAGATTTTTCTCACTGCAGTTTATGTTCCCATGTGGGAGAATCTGGCAGGTATGTGTAGAATCTGGAACGTCTGCATGAAGGGATCGACGTATATATTTATTATGCAGTATGGAAGGAGTCATTTTGACCTCCAGTGAAGAGACAGATTTCTGGTCGTGATTTGTGGCGCTGCGTCCAGCAGATGGCTGGCTGTGGGTACGCAGATTTCGCTCTCATCTGATCAGTGGGCACGCACGGCTGTGGGGTAAGGAGGATGCACGCCGGAATAGCGGTGACTCATTCCTGATGGAAATGTCAGTCTCTCCGCCACACATGAACTGCTGGCTGGGCCCTCCGAGCCGCGGTGCAGGGGACTGTGCATTATCGCTCTCTCCAGCAGATCGTTTGCTAATGAGACTACACTTGAAAAATCAAGATTTTTCCAAAATTTAGGGCTTTAATGCAGTGTGCGCAGAGCCTAGGTTTGGCGTAGGCACCCAGAGCTTTAATTTATCAAAGCTCCATTCATCCTTTTCACCCTCCTTGGGGGCAACTGTGTCGCCCTAACATTAAAATCTGTTCCCTACATCTAGGCAGCAGTCTATAGTTTGACCAGAAGATTAATAGAATTGATCTGATATTGTTTAATGGAGTCCATTAAAGGGTTATTCCCAACATTGAGCACTATCGTCTGTTGGTGGGGGGTGAGCCGAGTGCTGGGACCCCCAACTATCTTGATAATGGGACTCTAATGGTGTCAGTATCGAGTGTTGGCCGCACATATCGACCTCCGCTTCATTCATTGTGTATAGGACTGCCGGAGAGAGCAGTAAAAAGCGCGTGCTAATCTCCATCCATCCTATAGACAATGAATGCCTGTACGGCCGCTACTCTGCTCCACCGGGGCGTTACAGATCTCCTATCTCTGGATGTGCTGCCGACAATATGCAAACTGTAGTGGGACCCAACGATCGCCGATCATTTGTCCCTGTATAGATTGAATTAATAGGAGAAGAGTAGTGGCTGTGCGGGCTCATAGCTGCTGAAAATGACAATTTTTTTTCGGACAACACAGACTATCTGATTATCTGCCACACGAGCCTTTTTCTATTCCAATGGCTGATCGCTGCCATGTTAACTAATGGTGTAAAATTAACATTGCTGCAAACGCAGAGGATAAGTGATCAATGACGCAGAGCCCATGCCTCCTTTTTAATATCCCTTTAACGGAAAGTGAAATTCTAGGGAAGGTGTAAAGATTTTGGTGACCTGTGCAATCACAACTGCAGAAAGTGTGATACAAGATGTGCGGGATCAGGTAGGCGGCTGGTTAGGCAGGTAAACACTATGAAGGAACATGCGGGAGGCAGGACCGGATTGCAGGATTTCCTGATGGGTGTGATCAGTTTTTACTTCACTGTTGGGGGTTATGGATTTAAAGGGGCTGTCCAAGATTTGTAAAAATCGAAAAAGTAGAGTTTGTGAATATAGGACCCCTACTGTTCTGATATTGATGGATCCTAAGGATCGGTGATCAGTAGCGAAGTCTAACTAAACCTCTAAGTGCCGTCACTGGTTGGGGGGCACCTCAGCGGTCGTATATTCTAACGGTCGGACGTCCTTCATCCGCACTTTTGTGCTCTATGCTGTTTAGTGTGGTGTGTGACCTAATCACAGCTCCGTTACGGGTGACATGTGACATTAAACACTGGGATGGTTAGGAGTTTCTATGGTTTGCAAATCAAACATCACTAAAACGTTAGCGCATTTAGAAAATCCACGGCAAAGCAGGGTACAATGCGGATCGTACGCATGACAATATGACGCTCGTCATCAAAACCCGACCACAAATCCAATAAAATCTGCTGTGAAATAAGAGTGCGGATGCTCAGGGTGCAGCGGAGAAGCCGCAGTCTTACTGTCATTGTCACTGCACAGGAGAGAAGCTGCAGGATCTGCACGTCGGATGTCTGGGAATTGCCATGACTGCAACGTCAGGTTTAATGTGCATTTTTGTGGGACATTTTTCAGTGAACCTTGCTGTCTATTCTTTGAAACCCTGGTGTTTGTATGTGTATGAGTCCACAGGGCGGTCGCTGTATGACTGTGCTTGCGGAGACAGCTGTCAATCACTGAGCAGCACCGCCCACTGGACTCCTCTGCATACAAACACCTGGGATTTCAATGGATAAACTGCAAGTTATAAGGAATATTTTCCCACAAACCCATATATCATTCTGCTCAGCTTCTCCTCTAAAACCCTGCTGTCCACAGATCGGACTGAATTTACAACATGACAGTTTCCCTTTAAGTGGAAGGCATATTCCGTGAAAGAACATGCCACCTTGTTTTTTATTTTGGTGACTAATGTTGACGTTTTGTTGGCAGCTATTTCTTCTGACTTCCCCCATACACACAAGCAATTATCTGAACATTCGTATGTTTTCCATAGGGAGAGAGGAGAAAGTCTCTGCCAGACACTTCTGGCAGTGACTTATCTCCCATGAATATAAAAGGATCAGGTGTAGAAAAGCCTGACCCATCTCTCCTTTGCCATTATTTTTTTTTAGATAGATACCAGTAATGAGCATATGTGCTCGTATATTGTGTTTTCCGAGTATCTTGGGCGTGCTTGAATAATATGTTAGAGTCCCTGCGGCTGCTTAATTCTTGGCTGTTAGACATCCTCACACATTCGGTTATTGCCTGACATGAAGCTGCAGGGACTCGAGCATAACTGATCACGCCCAAGATACATGGGTAACACCGGAGCATGTTTGGATAATACACATCAGTTGGGCAGCCAGTTCTTTTTCCCCAACATTTGTTTTATAATTGGAGCGTTCAGACTACACAGGGTTTGTTTGTAGTCTGTCACCATGGAGACACATAGATCTTCATGGGAGCTTTTGCAAGCTTTATTTTTGTTTTTTGCAACCAGTGTTACAGATGTGGAAGCGAGGACCTTTCATCCACACTTATTTCAAAGAGGTGCATAAAATCATGCACACAGCCATGCAATCTCCATACACTGTGTGCATTGTACTCTACAGCTTAGTCATCTTATATGTGATGCCGTTACAGGATGAGACATTAACCAAAAAGCACTTCATAAGTTTTCTGATCTGCTCCGGTCATCGGTGAAGGGGAGCATGGATGATTTACAGCCTTAGTGCAACACGAAGGGTTAAGGGGAAGGAAACCCAACACTAGGGAAGGGTGAGTGGAGACCGCTAGGCAGATCTAACGTCACCCTGTCTGCCCTAAGTGTCCCTGTATAGGTTCCGCACCTACAGCTGAGCAGGATACCTAACCCCTACCTGACCCTGGCGATAAGTCCTGCATAAGGTAGGACAGGATGAGGACTAGTCAATCCCGACTACCACTAAAGACAGATGAGATACACAAACAAGGGGAACACTTAGCTTGAGTAGACTCAGAGAGAAACACAGTTGTCCTCCAAAGAGGAAGATAGCCTCAACAGGGAAATGGAAATATTACCGGCAACTTCCAGCAGCAAGCTTGCAGTTATAAATACCCCTGTCCAGGTGTATGAACTAGAGGCGGGGAGGTTGCCACTGGGTCCTAAAGTCAAAAGGGCCAGGAAGAAGTCTGCAAAGCAAACTGCCGAGACCTTCTACAGCTAGATGCAGTGTGACTGTCTGCAGCCTCTGACACACCCGTGACAATCGAAGTTCGCATAAGGAAGCCCCCGAGTGCAGATGCATGTGGAGAGTAAGCATCTCCTATTCTTTGTGGCATCGCTGGACACAGAGAATAGTGCCGCCACTGAACGTGACATCAGTGCAAGATCTGTGTGTGTCAGACGGATTTCCATTGTGGAGCACAAGCCTTTATTTCACCAAGCACAATGTCACCTGGTGGAGTAATGTGAAGTATGTCTTTGTTTGCCATGTATTGTGTTACTGTGTCGGTTGTCTCTCGTACCCTATAGGGACGCAGACATTTATTGTACTTTTTTTTTTCTTTTACACAGATAATTTATCCAGCTGGGAAAATGAAGACTGGGGATCATGGGAAGAGCATGAAAGCAAAGAAGTGTCGGTAAGTTTCAATCCGTCATTATTCTGTGTGCAGAAGCGGACTGAAGCAAATCTTATAGGACATGGTCATTATTCTTCGTCCATACATTTGTGAAATGCACAGGGCGTCATTACCAAGATAGAGGAGACCCTCATCTGTTGGACATTTATGGAATACTATGTGTAAGTGCCATACGTGGCCCAGATACGAAAGCCCTGGGGGACTTATGCTCATGTGCTCCCTAGCACTTGAAAGACACAAGGAACATTTGACATGAATTTTGACTTTTTTTTTTAAATGCTTTCTCTAATCAGAAATGCAATATGCCATATGTCATAGAGAAAAATTAAAATTCATAAGACCTCTCCAGAGAGTCGACATATCACCCTCACATTGAACATATTAGATTAATTGTGGTTAGGAAAAAAGAAACAAATCATACCTACAGTAGTGAGAAAAAAGAATAACACTTCAACCACCATTGAAGTAGAGACCTTCTGCAGTGATCAGGTAATTACAGCAAGAAATGCTTTTAGAAAAATACATCAAGTCTGAGAATTGCTTAATCAGAGGCGAGAAAGTACGCTTCTCAGGCATAAGGTTCCTTTGATCAAAGTCAGGATCGCAAACCTTGTGGCGTCTGTAGTCCGTGATTAATATTGGGGTTTTGCATCAATCCAATATTTATGGGAGATATATTTTCTCCTTCGTCTCATTGGGGGACACAGGACTGTGGGTGTATGCTACTGCCGCTAGGAGGCTGACACTAAGTAAACATAAAAAAAGGTTAGCTCCTCCTCCGCCGTATACACCTCAGCACTGGCCGCAGGCAAACCCAGTTATTGCTTAGTGTCTGATGGAGGCACACGTCTGGTTCTTTTTCCAGACCATTTTTTTTTTTTTCTTTCCCACGAAGATGAGATAGGGGCGACGGATCCTATTGAAAGGGTCCGATCTCCCCAAACCATCAACGGGCGAGCACGTGGAGTAAAGCCTCCAACGTATCCTCTCCCGCAACGTGGGACATAAATGCCGGACTCAGCCCTGACCACCCTAAGGTATTGAAGCCCTAGGCTGTACAGAGGCAGGAGTTAGTCCGTGCGGCCCCCACTGCACCACCAATGCTAGACTGCGGTGCTGCAAGGTGGCGGACGGTCCCTCTCCTCATCCCTGAAGGGGTGATGGAGTTAGGGTGCCTGCACCGTCCCTCCTTTTTTTGCTGCAAGCCCCCCTCTAAAAGACGGGAGACGCTGGACTAATGTCTGGGAGAGCCGCAAGTCCACTGCAGCAAGGAAGACCCACCATTAGAGGTCATGGAGCTGGAGCCTGCACCGTTCCCCATTTTTTTGGTAGAAGACTGCAAGCAGGAGAACCCACCTTCAAAGCTCCGGAGAACAGTGTCGGACGTCAGGTAGCGTCTGGGGCGGTCGAGATTGGTGGAGCGGTCCGCGAGGCTGTCTGTGAAACCCCCGGAGAGCGCCATCCCCTCTCTGCGTGTGACGGTCCGCCTGGCTTCTAGGCGGCCGCCGCCAAAAATCTAGCTCCCGGCTTCGGCCGGTGCTAGGCCGCGGGCTGAAATTTAGTCCCGGCTTCGGCCGGGAACCAGGCCGCATGTCTAATTTTGCTCCCGGCGTCGGCCGGAAGATAGGCCGTGCTCCGCTCCCGGCAGCGTCACTTCCGGCGGGCCCGCCCCCTGTTTTTTCGGGCGGCCACCGCCAAAAATTTAGGCCGAGGCTTCGGCCGGCGCTAGGCCGCGGCCGGAAATTTAGTCCCCGGCTTCGGCCGGAGACTAGGCCGCGGCCGGAAGTGGCGTCTCCGGCATCTGACGGCGCTAGGCCGCGCCTCTCGACCCCGGCCCCTGTGATCAGCTATATGAGCCACGCCTCCCAGACAGGGAGCGCTCTTTTTGAAAGTCTGGAGCCTTTGCTCTTTTCCTTTTGCGCTGTCAACGCTGCTTAAGGGCGTCCGGGGATACAGGACTGGGGTAAGTGCTGCTACCTCCAGCCCGGCTCCACTTCGCTGCGCCCCGCTACCATACCTCCGCATCGTCACAGAGCTCTGAACAGATACAGTATGTCCAGAAGAACTAAGGCTCACACGGTGCTGTATACCGCATGCATTGCCTGTAAATCCCCTTTTCCGCATGCCCAGACTAATCGGGTCTGCGAAGCCTGTGACTCTGAACGGGCTCAGGAGCCCTCACCTATAGCCCAGCCCAGTGCGTCAGGTCCCCCGGAATGGGCCCTGTCTCTGTCTCAATCTGTGGCATCATTAACAAGAGCAATCGAGTCCCTTCAAGCTCCTGATAGGAGCAGGGACAGTGGTTCACCCGTCTTGGCGACGTCTCAGGAACCTCCGGCCTGCAGGGGCCGCGCTCTCACCAGGCAGACGCAGGGAAGCGAACCCACACTGCGTCGCCTATGCCGTCCAGGGCTTCGGCATCCTTCAGCTCAGCTTCTCGCTCTCCCTCACCTTTAGAGGCAAGTGATCAATATTCGGATTCCGATACTGAAGGGTCCCTCAATTTGGAAGCTCCAGGTTGTCAGGAGACAATTGACAGTCTGATCGAAGCTGTCAATCAATCTCTGGGGGTAGACGATGAATCCACCTTGGCCTCTGGTCATAAGGTGTCTTTCAAACGAGCCAGACAGACCCATAAGGTTTTTGGTGCTCATCCTGAGTTTGAGGAGCTTGTGCAGCGCCACCGAGAAAAACCGGATAAGCGCTTTACAGGACAGAAGGCCCTCAATACCAGGTATACTTTTGCTCCTGAACTTCTTAAGAAGTGGGCGGAATCCCCAGTGGTCGATCCTCCGGTGTCACGCTTGGCATCTAAGACGCTTCTCTCCCTTCCTGATGGTTCCTCGATTAAGGATCCAACGGATCGTCTGATTGAAAGCCTGGCTCGCTCGGTGTTTGAAGCATCTGGGTCATCTCTCTCTCCTTCCTTTGCAGCGACTTGGGTTGCTAAGGCCATGATTTCCTGGTCGGAGTCTCTGAACAGAGCTCTTCACGGTGTAGAAGTGCCACCTGAGGTTTTGGAGATATCTAATCAGATGGCTCTCGCAGGTGATTTTTTGATCAACGCTTCTATGGATGCGGCAAATTGCGCAGCATTAGCTGCTGCTAATGCGATTGCCATTAGGAGATCCTTGTGGTTGAGGACTTGGCGAGCAGACTCGACTTCAAAGAAGTCACTTACGTCCTTGCCTTATCAAAGCGGTCGTTTATTTGGTGAAAAACTGGATCAGCTTATATCTGATGCGACAGGAGGGAAGAGTTCTTTTTTGCCTCAGCAGAAGGTCAAACAGCCCTTTCGCCGACAGCTTCAGCCTCGCTTTAGAGCCTTTCGCAACCCAGGTTGGGCTGCAACAGCCAGTTCCAGCGGCTCAGGTCGACCTAATCAGGCCAGAGATCGTCAGGCCTCTTACAAGACCAACCCGTTGGGAAGAATGCGGTCTCAACAACCGAA
Organism: Oophaga sylvatica; assembly: GCA_033576555.1. NCBI lineage: Eukaryota > Metazoa > Chordata > Amphibia > Anura > Dendrobatidae > Oophaga > Oophaga sylvatica. Next base: position 533,072,523 of record JARQOD010000005.1, on the reverse strand, counting down.
ATCTAGAGGGTCTAGGCCCCAAAGATTTTCGGATAAATGACTGGAGGCAGAATCCGGTCGATTCTTCCAGAGTAGGCGGCCGTCTACTCTGGTTTCGTCCCACTTGGCTATCAATTACTCAAGACGAATGGGTCAGAGAATTAGTCACCTCGGGGTACAAGATAGAATTTACCAGCCTTCCCTCAAATCGTTTCTTTCCCTCGCGCCTTCCCAAGGAGGAGTCTCGGGTTCTCGCCTTATTCAAGGCGGTCGAGTCTCTTCGACACAGCGGGGTTGTCGTACCTGTACCAGAGGTCGAAAGAGATCGGGGGTTTTATTCCAATCTGTTCATTGTACCCAAAAAGGACGGTACCGTAAGGCCCATTCTGGATCTAAAAAGACTGAATCGGTTCGTCAAAATTCGACATTTTCGAATGGAGTCTCTCCGCTCGGTCATTGCTGCCATGGAAAAAGGGGAATTTCTAGCATCAATAGACATCCAGGATGCCTATCTTCACATCCCCATATTTCCCCCTCATCAAAGGTTTCTTCGGTTTGCCATCGGCAAACTTCACTTTCAGTTCGCTGCCTTGCCATTCGGGCTAGCCACAGCTCCCAGAGTGTTCACAAAGGTCATGGCTATTGTTGTATCCATTCTACACTCCAGGGGATAGTCATCTTGCCTTACCTAGACGACCTTCTCATCAAGGGTCCGTCTTTCCAAACATGCGAGGAAAGTGTCAGCATTACCCTAGACACTCTTGTTCGCCTGGGTGGCTGGTGAATATGAAGAAGTCATCTCCCGTGCCATCTCGAAAGATCACCTTCTTAGGGATGGATTTCGACACCGCTCAAGGGTTGATAATCCTTCCTCAGGACAAGGCCTTAGTTCTCCGTCAAGAGGTACGGATCCTTCACAAACCGATTCCTCATACCATCCGGTTTTGCATGAGGGTCCTAGGAAGGATGGTGGCAACGATCGAGGCGATTCCATTTGCCCAGTTTCATCTTCGCCCCCTTCAGCATGCACTCTTGGCAGTATGGGACGGGAGCCTTTATTCCCTCAATCTTCGGTGCCGTCTGTCCCTGAAGGTCAGACAGACTCTTATGTGGTGGACGAGGAGTTCCACTCTTCAACAGGGCCGTTTGTTTCCTCCGAATATCTGGATGGTAGTCACAACGGATGCCAGCCTGCTCGGATGGGGAGCAGTGTTTCGTCACCACACAGCCCAGGGGACTTGGTCTCAGCAGGAGTCGATCCTCCCGATAAATATTTTAGAGATCCGAGCTATTTGGCTGGCTCTGAGGCATTTTCACCAGCATCTGGCAGGCCGCCCAGTCCGAATTCAGTCAGACAATGCCACGGCGGTGGCATACATAAACCATCAGGGAGGTACCCGCAGCCGGGCGGCTATGCACGAGGTAAAACAGATTCTGTCCTGGGCAGAGGTAAATCACTCCGTGATTTCAGCAGTCCACATTCCGGGCGAGGAAAACTGGGCAGCGGATTTTCTCAGCCGTCACGGCATAGCTTCAGGGGAATGGTCACTACATCCCGAGATTTTTCAGCAGATATGTCGACGCTGGGGAACCCCAGATGTGGACCTGATGGCTTCCAGGATGAATGCCAAGGTGCCCAACTTCGTCTCCCGGTACCGGGATCCGCAGGCAATTGCGGTGGACGCCCTGGTTCTACCGTGGAATCAATTCCATCTTCCATACTTATTTCCACCAATAGCTCTTCTCCCAAGGGTGATCAGAAAGATCAGGATAGAGGGGGTTCCAGCGATATTAATCGCTCCGGATTGGCCGCGTCGCTCTTGGTACGCGGAGCTGGTACAGTTGCTCGCCGACGCACCCTAGCGACTGCCAGAGCGTGTGGACCTTCTCTCCCAGGGCCCAGTTTACCACCAGAACTCAGCGGTCCTGTGTTTGACGGCCTGGCCGTTGAATCTTGGATCCTGACCAGGGCTGGATTCTCTAAAAAGGTCGCCGCGACGATGGCTAGCGCCCGAAAGCCCGTCTCGGCTCACATCTACCACGGTACTTGGAAGGTCCTTTTTTGCTTGGTGCAGGGAACATGGTTGTTCCCCGCTTAGGTTTTCAATTCCAAACATTCTGTCATTTCTCCAGGCAGGCCTAGATTCAGGTCTAGCGCCAAGTACGCTTAGACGGCAGATATCAGCCTTGTCTGTGCTTTTTCAGCGAAGGATCGCGTCTAATTTTCAGGTTAGGACCTTTATTCAGGGGGTTGTCCATATAGTTCCTCCCTACAAGACTCCTTTAGAGGTTTGGGACCTCAATCTAGTCCTGGGAGTTCTGCAAGAGTCTCCTTTTGAACCTTTGCAGGAGGTTTCTCTGTCGTTTCTTTCCTGGAAAGTGGTGTTTTTGGTAGCCATAACATCCATAAGGCGGGTTTCGGAGCTGGCTGCACTGTCTTGTCGAGCTCCGTACTTGCATTTCCATCAGGATAAGGTGGTGCTCAGACCTACTCCACCTTTTTTGCCTAAAGTCGTGTCCTCATTTCATATTAATGAGGACATTGTTTTGCCCTCATTTTGCCCAGCTCCGACGCACCGAGTGGAGAAGGCTCTCCATACGCTGGATCTGGTGAGAGCACTCAGGAGATATGTATCTCGGACGGCGTCCTTTCGACAGACGGACACGCTGTTTGTCCTCCCTGAAGGTCGCAGGAAGGGACTCGCTGCCTCTAAATCAACCTTGGCTAGGTGGATTCGGTTAGCCATTCAGGAGGCTTACCGCATCAGAGGCGCGGTGGTTCCTGCAGGGATCAAGGCTCACTCCACCAGAGCGGTGGGTGCCTCCTGGGCCCTTCGGCATCAGGCTTCAGTGGAACAGGTTTGTAAAGCAGCAACCTGGTCCAGTCTGCATACCTTTTCCAAGCATTATAATGTCCATACCCAGGCTTCTGCGGATGCCAGTCTGGGTAGAAGGATTCTTCAGGCGCGGTTGCGCACATATAAGCAATGCTTGATTATAAATTACACTGTGGAGTCGGTTTCCCACCCAAGGGACTGCTTTGGGACGTCCCACAGTCCTGTGTCCCCCAATGAGACGAAGGAGAAATACGGATTTTTGTGTTACTCACCGTAAAATCCTTTTCTCCGAGACGCTCATTGGGGGACACAGCTCCCTCCCTATTAGCCGGATGGCTTCGATTTCTAAGTTAATTTTATTTGCTTGGGTCTATATCAGTAGATTTACTTCTGGATATATTGTACCTGTATTAACATTAATTTATTCTTTAGCCTCCTACTGCTTTTTGCACTAAACTGGGTTTGCCTGCGGCCAGTGCTGAGGTGTATACGGCGGAGGAGGAGCTAACCTTTTTTTATGTTTACTTAGTGTCAGCCTCCTAGCGGCAGTAGCATACACCCACAGTCCTGTGTCCCCCAATGAGCGTCTCGGAGAAAAGGATTTTACGGTGAGTAACACAAAAATCCGTATTTTGCCGTCATAGCAAAGGGGCGTACATAAAGCATTCACTCACATCACTGTAAGAACATTATAAGCCCTCCAACTTAATAACGGTCTGATGGATGTTGCTATCCAGGCCATGGTTCATTTCTATGGACAGTTAAAATCATGATAAGAAACATGACAACAATATCTAATGCCCGTGACCTCCAGGGGCAAATATATCCTGTAAATTAGGATCTCATGGAATTCTGAGAGACCTAGCGCATCCCACAATCAGCCTCCACGTGAGCTCATCAAAGTGGGGGGGTATGTGAGCATAGCATTGAGCTAATGAAAATGAAAGTTGAGGTCTTTGTCTTTGTTCATTCGGAAGTCAGAGTTCGCTGTGGGCATGGCCCATTTTTCTAATCTGAGTGCTTCCCTCATCTAAGCTCTGAGCAAATTCCGTGACCCGGATATAGTAATTTTCTTTTGTTATTCCTTTTTATTTCATGTGTACTGTATATATAATTATCTTCCATGTGTTGGAATCGGAGCTGTATATGCCATACACTGAGTTCCCCAATAACCGGCCTAGTAGTAGAAGCAGCCGCAGCTTCGTCAGTCAATTGCGTAATTGTCCTGGTGATTGGAGGCAGCAAAGTTTTTCCCCTGACAACTGGAGGCAACGGTGGGATCTTCATGATCTCCCCGGTGTCATCTGTGATGAAGTGATAACAGCGGCGGGATCTGTGTGGCCCCCTCAGCTGTTCCTTGAAAACTGTTGGAGCGGTGGATTTGTGTGGCCCCCTCGCTGTTCCTTGAAAACTGTTGGAGCGGCGGGATCTGTGTGGCCCCCTCGGCTGTTCCTTGAAAACTGTTGGAGCGGTGGGATCTGTGTGGCCCCCTCGGCTGTTCCTTGACAACTGTTGGAGCGGTGGGATTTGTGTGGCCCCCTCGGCTGTTCCTTGAAAACTGTTGGGGCGGTGGGATCTGTGTGGCCCCCTCGGCTGTTCCTTGACAACTGTTGGAGCGGTGGGATCTGTGTGGCCCCCTCGGCTGTTCCTTGACAACTGTTGGAGCGGTGGGATCTGTGTGGCCCCCTCGGCTGTTCCTTGAAAACTGTTGGAGCGGTGGGATTTGTGTGGCCCCCTCGGCTGTTCCTTGAAAACTGTTGGGCGGTGGGATCTGTGTGGCCCCCTCGGCTGTTCCTTGACAACTGTTGGAGCGCTGGGATCTGTGTGGCCCCCTCGGCTGTTCCGTGACATCTGTTGGAGCGATGGGATCTGTTCGAACTCTCACCCACCACAGCTGTTGTTTTTGACAGCTTCTTTTCCATTTATTAATTGTATCCACTACTACCTACTATTGTAAGCAATACGTCACACAGTTTTTACAGAAAGTTGGGGGTAAAAATTGTCAATAGCTGAAATAATGGCAGGATTGGCTCATTAGAGTCATAATTCGTCCCTGCAGAGATTCAGGGAAATTGTCAAATGTATAGTCATAATTTTAAACTGATTTTAAATGTTTTGAAGCTAAAAAAAAGAGAAATAAAGCAGCTGTATGAATGGATTTGATCATATACTAATTTGTGTGTACAGCGCTTATGCAGACCTACGTGTCTCTATGGCGACAGACTGCAAACAATCGCTATGTAGTCTGATCCTCCAGTCAAAATTATTTTTGATCTAAACTTTGCTACTTGCTGACATGAATACATTCAGTAGGTTGTGTTGCTGCATATATGTGTAGGGCTGGGCTTCTACAATGTCATCACCATCTGCAGTGGATACTGTGTGTATAAGTGTAAGTCTGTGCCTAGTTAACCTCTAATATACCTGTATAGGGGTCTCTGTTTTCCTGCTACACAGATCCCTCACTTCCCTTCATACAGTCTTTGGTACACGATGACGCTCGTCCGCAGACCCCACATTAGCTGCACCTTATTATTTTGTGAAAATAAAGTTCTTCTTCGTTTATTGCATTGTGCGCAGGCTGAAGAAGAAATCTCAAGTAAAGCTCTGTCTGTCTACTGGCTACAAGACTGCGTATTGTCCCTGTCACCCACCAACGATCTGATGGTGATCGCCCATGATCAGAAAGCCGTATTTCTAGCACGTAAGAGCATCTCACCTTCTCCTTAAAAATGAGTGACTGGGGCGGAGGTAAAGGGGAAGAAGTCTGTCTTTTTTCTATTGCTTGAGAGACAGGTCACTCCCTCGCTCTCTCTCTCTCTCTCTCTGTGGTCGCTCCCTCTTGCTCGATCTCTCTCGCTCTCTCTGTGGTCGTTCGCTCTCTCTCTCTGTGGTCACTCGCTCTCACCCAATCTCTCTCTCTGTGGTCGCTCCCTCTTGCTCTCTCTCTATTTCTCTCTCTCTGGTCGCTCCTCTCTGTGGTCCGCCTATTCTCTCTCTCTATGGTCGCTCCTCTCTTGGTCGCGCGCTCTCTCTCTCTTGGTCGCTCTCTCTCTCTGGTCGCTCCTCTCTCTCTGGGTCGCTCTCTCTTGTGGTCGCTCGTCTCTCTCTCTCTGGTCGCTTAATCTCTCTCTGTGGTCGCTCGATCTCTCTCTCTCTCCTGTGGTCGCTCGCTCTCTCCGGGCCCATCTCTATCTCTCTCTCTCTCTCTGTGGTCGCTCCCTCTTGCCCAATCTATCTCTATCTCTCTCTGTGGTTGCTCCCTCTTGCCCAATCTCTCTCTATCTCTCTCTGTGGTTGCTCCCTCTCACCCAATCTCTAACTCTCTCTGTGGTTGCTCCCTCTCGCCCAATCTCTATCTGTCTCTCTCTGTGGTTGCTCCCTCTTGCCCAATCTCTCTCTATCTCTCTGTGGTTGCTCCCTCTCGCCCAATCTCTCTCTATCTCTCTCTGTGATTGCTCCCTCTCGCCCAGTCTCTCTCTATCTCTCTCTGTGGTCGCTCCCTCTCGCCCAATCTCTATCTATCTCTCTCTGTGGTTGCTCCCTCTCGCCCAATCTCTATCTATCTCTCTCTGTGGTTGCTCCCTCTCGCCCAATCTCTATCTCTCTCTCTTTCTCTCTCTGTGGTCGCTCCCTCTCGCCCAATCTCTTATCTATCTCCTCTCTCTCTCTCTCTCTCTGTGGTCGCTCCCTCTCGCCCAATCTCTCTCTATCTCTCTCTCTCTGTGGTCGCTCCCTCTCGCCCAATCTCTATCTATCTCTCTCTCTGTGGTCGCTCCCTCTCGCCCAATCTCTCTCTATCTCTGTGGTCGCTCCCTCTCGTCCAATCTCTATCTCTCTCTCTGTCTCTCTGGTTGCTTGCTCTCGCCCGCTCACTCTCTCTCTCTGTGGTCGCTCGCTGTCGCCCATTCTCTCTCTGTGGTTGCTCCCTCTCGCCCAATCTCTATCTCTCTTTCTGTGGTCGCTCCCTCTCGCCCAATCTCTCTCTCTGTGGTCGCTCGCTCTCGCCTGCTCATTCTCTCTCTGTTTTCACTTGCTCTCGCCCCAATCTCTCTCTCTCTGGTCGCTCGCTCTCGCCCAATCTCTCTGTGGTCCCTTGCTCTCGCCCAATCTCTCTCTGTGGACCCTCGCTCTTGCCCAATCTTTCTCTCTGTGGTCGCTTGCTCTCTCTCTCTGGGTCGCTTGCTCTCTCTTTCTGTGGTCGCTCTCTCTCTCTCTGGTCGCTCTCTCTCGCCAGCTCACTCTCTCTCTGGTCACTCTGAGTTTTTGGCTGTCATTTTCTTTCCATTGTGCATTGCTTTGATTTCACAGCTAAGTGGAAGGCTGATGGGAAAGGCCGGGAGGAGATGCAGTATGAAGTGGTCTGGAGCGGCTCTCTAAATATTGAAGAGAAGTAAGTTTTCCCCCAAAATGTTTGACTTATAGGACATAACAGCCTTACGTGACATTTTATAGGCTTCTTTTACTTTAATATTACCTTGAAAATATCAACAAGCTGCCATTGACTGATCTAGAATTATTTCTGTATTTTCTATTCTTGGGCTCAGTTGTTCTAGATATCGATGCACGAAGCAATTATACTAATTGTCATTATTGAAAACAATCCATAAACTCGTGATAATATTACAATAGACTTGATGAAGTGTAAAGCAGTAATAATATCATATAAAATCATTATCTCCCTCTATGTTCTCAGTGTATTGTATACATTAGACTTCATCATATTTGTGTAGTTTGTGCTTCGATGCGATCGTAGCTCAGGAAGAACTTGTCATGGAATAAGGTATCACTTTTTGGACTTGTAGCATCCGTCTAATGCTGTGAAACCCTTTTGCTTTGCAGCGAATTTATCAGTAGTGCACTGTGCATCCCGTTGGCGAGCCAGAAAAGGTAACACATACGGCATGGCGGGTGTCTGTCTCCATGGCGGGTGTCAGAGGCGTAACTTATAGTGCGTGCAGTAGAGTTATACCCAGGCGTTGGTGCCTAGGGGCCCAAAGGGTCCCTTTTCCACATGTTAGAAGACTAATGCTGTTTAAGACCCATGACAATTGGGGGGGCCTTGTTGATGATTTTGGATTGGGGTTTACAACTTCAAGTTTACACCACTTCATGCAGCTATCATAACAGCAAAGTAAGCTTTTCACCTATTTTAAAGAATTTGGATACCCATTGTGGGCTTTATTTTACGTAAGTGCATGTGAACATTTTTGTAATAGGATTTCGTAAAAAATTTAGGACCATTTTTGGTTTCTACATCCTCTATGTATTACAGTACATAGCAGACTGCAGAATGAGATACCATTGAATCTGTGACTGAACTCGTTCTGACGTCAGACTCCGTAACCCTAATCTTTCTCTTCAGACTCCGTAACATTTACCGTATCTTTCTCCTAACCTGTGATGCATAGAGGCTGTAGAATATTTTAAATAACACCCATTACAAAAAAGGCTTTTTAGCCAAAATACATGCTTTTAAGTAGCAAAATCTGCCCAATATACATTAACAAAAAGTAAAAGAAGATTAAAGGGCATGTACTTTTGACTAAAACAAAACATTTTTGTAATAGAATTGCAATTAGGGTTTTAGACCACTTGGCTTCTACAGCCTCTGTGTATCACAGGTTAGAGGATTACACGACACATGAGTGAAGGATTACTGATTTGAGAAAGCGATCACTGATGATTTTGCTGGTAACTCATTCTGCAGTCTATGTACCGTGATATATACAGTCATGGACAAAAGTTTTGAGAATGACACAAGTATTAATTTTTGCAAAGTCTACTGCTTCACTTTTTCTAATGTCAATTTGCATATACTCCAGAATGTTATAAAGAGTGATCAGCTTAACAGCAATTACTTGCAAAGTCAATATTTGGCTAGAAAATGAACTTTATCCCCCAAAACACATTTCAACATCATTGCAGCCCTGCCTTAAAAGGACCAGCTAACCTCTTTTCAGTGATTGCTCCATTAACACAGGTGTGGGTGTTGATGAGGACATGGCTGGAGATCAATCTGTCATGATTAAGTAAGAATGACACCACTGGACACTTTAAAAGGAGGCTGGTGCTTGGCATCATTGTTTCTCTTCTGTTAACCATGGTTATCTGTAAAGAAACACGTGCAGTCATCATTGCAATGCACAAAAATGGCCTAACAGGGAAGAGTATCGCAGCTAGAAAGATTGCACCTCAGTCAACAATCTATCGCATCATCAAGAACTTCAAGGAGAGAGGTTCCATTGTTGCCAAAAAGGCTTCAGGGCGCCCAAGAAAGACTAGCAAGCGCCAGGACCGTCTCTTAAAAGTGTTTCAGCTGTGGGATCGGGCTACCAGCAGTGCAGAGCTTGCTCAGGAATGGCAGCAGGCAGGTGTGAGTGCATCTGCACGCACTGTGAGGCGGAGACTCTTGGAGCAAGGCCTGGTCTCAAGGAGGGCAGCAAAGAAGCCACTTCTCTCCAGAAAAAACATCATGGACAGACTGATATTCTGCAAAAGGTACAGGCAGTGGACTGCTGAGGACTGGGGTAAAGTTATTTTCTCTGATGAATCCCCTTTTCGATTGTTTGGGACATCAGGAAAACGCCTCATTCGGAGAAGACAAGGTGAGCGCTACCACCAGTCTTGTCTCATGCCAACTGTTAAGCATCCTGAAACCATTCATGTGTGGGGTTGCTTCTCAGCCAAGGGAATCGGCTCTCTCACAGTCTTGCCTAAAAACACAGCCATGAATAAAGAATGGTACCAGAATGTCCTCCAAGAGCAACTTCTCCCAACCCTCCAAGAGCAGTTTGGCGATCAACAATGCCTTTTCCAGCATGATGGAGCACCTTGCCATAAAGCAAAGGTGATAACTAAATGACTCAGGGAACAAAACATAGAGATTTTGGGTCCATGGCCTGGAAACTCCCCAGATCTTAATCCATTGAGAACTTGTGGTCAATCATCAAGAGACGGGTGGACAAACAAAAACCTAAAAATTCTGACAAAATGAAAGCATTGATTGTGCAAGAATGGACTGCTATCAGTCAGGATTTGGTCCAGAAGTTGATTGAGAGCATGCCAGGGAGAATTGCAGAGGTCCTGAAGAAGAAGGGTCAACACTGCAAGTATTGACTTGCTGCATTAACTCATTCTAACTGTCAATATAAGCTTTTGTTACTCATATGTTTGCAATTATATTTCTGTCTGTGATAAAAACATCTGTCAAACACACATAAAAACCAGAGGGCAGCAGATCATGTGAAAATATAATATTTGTGTCATTCTCAAAACTTTTGGCCATGACTGTAGAGTATGAAGAAGCTAAACCTTCCAAAATTTTTTCTGAGACCCATTACAAAAAATATTTAGTTTTTTTTTCTAGCTCAAATATCAACAAAATGGCATATTTAATAAAAACAAAAAAGGAATTTGCATTTTTACGGGGAGTGGGTAGAAAACATTTTTTGTATAGGTCTCAATGAAAAAAATTTGGACTGTTTGTCTTCTACAGCTTCTATGTATCACAGTTTATAAGATCAGAGGAGAAGAGGAAAGATAAGGGTCAGAAGAAGCTCTCTAATACATTCACTGGTCCCTCATTTTGCAGCCTGCCAGGTACTGTGATACATACAGGATGTAGAAGCCAAACGGTACAAAGTTTTTCATGAAACTATTACAATATTGCTTTGAGAATGAGGCTGTACACTTTAGACTAGCATTGGCCAAACCCTCCTACTTGAGCAGGTCGGCTTACTGTGTAGTATTCATAGTGGATTCCCATTTCTCCCCTAAATGTTGAGTGCGAGAAGGATTGGGATGTAGGACTTCAGAGGAGAAAAGCAAAGTGTTCCCTCTCCGCATTCAGAACACATGCACACTCGGTGTAGTGAGCATGCATGTGATTAGAGACAAGGGAGAGTTAGTGGTCCGCTTGGATGAGCGTTCTGATGACGGGTATCTATAGTGTATGGCCAGCGTTACTGTGCATCCGTGTACATGTGTGTGTACTGAGCCTCCCATATCTCCACCGTACAGAAGTTCTACCGGGAGGCCGGACTGGACTTGCATCGTCATTGGCTTCACTTCTGGATACGTGCGCTTCTACACTGAGGTTCGTTCTCAACATCTTTTTATATGTATAAAATATATAAATATATATATATATATATTTTTTACAATTTTCTAGTGTACCTCTCTCTAATGTAAATTTCTTACAGTATTTTAGTAGAAACTTTTCAGTTACCTACAGAGGATAAAACTTATTCCTGATCATGCGATGGACCCAAGGTGCGCATCTCGTCACTAGACGCCATTCTGATACCTGTAGTGAAGCCGGCCGGGCCCCCGTGTGTCCAGCCGGCCGGTCCCCGTGTGTCCAGCACATGATCCGGGTGCAGTGTTGCCCATTTGAACAATGTTTCTTGTGGAATGACAGCAAGCAGAGATCTCGTAAACGTCGAGAAATTGATACAGAAAGTATGTTACAAACTTGTTTTAACTTTGCTCCAATTGGAATAAATCTTTGTTTATTAAATTGTTACCATTTGCATGAAATGATTCTTTGTTATGTCTGGGCTGCTCAGTATTGTGTGCTGTATATTTCACTCTTTTTTTATTTTTTATATTATTATTAGATATTATTATTTAATTTTCTTTCACTTATTTTTATATATCTGACACATTTTTTTCCCTACAGAATGGGTCTAGTAATAGCAATTTGGATTGATACTAACTTTTTTCCATATTTATTTTTCACTTATTTCACATACTGTGCGCTTCCTCCCCCCATAAGGTCATAACGAGAGACCTTTTTGGGGACATTATATGACCTTATGTGGTTCAATGTTTATTTAAAATAATATACGGAGTTGTACTCGCCTTCCAGCTCTTCTATGGATCCACTGCAGGCCGTTCCACTTGTCTGCACAGACTCCAGAAGTGGTGTCTGCTCAGCTCAGAAGTCATAGGACCACTGCAGCCGGTGATTGGCAGCAGCAGTCCGGTGTCTAGCAGAGAGCACCATCAGAGAAACATTCAATGATGCTCTCTTCTAGTCGCCTGATTACTGCAGCGATCCTGTGAGTTTCGGACTGAGCAAAACATTGCTTCAGAAGCGTGGCCTGCGCTGGATCCGCGTGGGCATTGGAATTTGTTTATTATTTTAAGACCATCCATGTATTAATTTTTATTTTTTTTATTTCACTGTTGAATAGCCCTTTTAAGAAGTCATTCAGGTGTTCTGAAAGTGGAAATTAATAAAAAATTTCTAATGTACTTCATCAAATCTGAATTGATTTTCCAATTTCAGCCCCTTCTGCCGGTCCAGGAGGATCGACTTCTGCTTGTCACAACACAGGCAGGAAGCATCAACAAGTGATAAAGGGGGCTGCCTGCCTGGATCCATTCATTAGAAAAGATAGCCTGCCTCTCAGTGTATCAGCCATACTCAAAAAAACCCTTTAATGAACTCTACTTTCTTCTTTTCTTTCTTTCCAGAGCGGAGTGCTGCTTCTTTCCCAACTATTAAATGAAGACCCCATTCTTCAGCTGAAGTGCAGGACCTATGAGATTCCCCGACACCCGGGAGTCACGGAGCAGGTAACGCCTCTGTCTGCCATTGTCTGCACATTCGTAGCTGCTCTGTGAATGTCCCATCACAGTCCTGGTGTATCTGATTTGCTGGTGAGCTCCTTGCTTGGCTTTACTTTCGGCAACGAGAGTGGAGACCTCCAGGCACAGTCCCCCTGCTCGTGTTGGTAGATCAGCTATAAATAAGGAAAACAAACAGAAATTAAAAGCAGAACATTGTCAAATGACTCCCAAGACAATAACATGACTGATTATGTGTCTTATGACAGCAGTCCTGGGTGCCAACCAGTGATTTGCGTAGTAACCGACGTGACGGCACTTGTGAAATCTAAGCACCTGCAGTCCTCATAGACCTTCTTTTTAACAGTCGATCCATGATCCTAAGAAGTTGACAGTTTTTATTTTTTTACCGTTGATTTGCAGTGTTATAAATGCATTGCTCAAGATCGGCCGAAGTTATTTGCATCTTGAATACAAATTCTCAGTGAACCCCTTTTCTAGCCAAACATTTCTGGTGGATCTTGACATTTCACTGTGTGTATGATTAGTTTTCGCTGTTTTTCCTCCTGAAGCATGAAGAGATGAGCATCTTGTACCCGTCGGCTTTTGTGACAATCGATGGCTTCAGCCTTTTCCAGTCACTCAGGGCTTGTCGTAATCAGGTAGCACGAGGTACGTTGGATTGCGTCTATAACCTGCGCTTCTTAAATCGTCTTTGTCATGTAGATGTAGCAATGTGGGGTTTGGCACAGTGCAATGATTGTTATATGTTAATAGTTTTACATAGGACTGCAGGTAAGCCTGTTATAGGGTTGAGGTTATGTTTGTCATAGAGCTTTTAAGGCTCACGTAGTGAGATGGATTCTCAAAGCCGTAGGGTGAGAGACACAGATGGGTGAAAATGGAGCGGTGCGAATGGACATCGCGTGGATCAGCGATGACCAGGACAACAGGGTTTGCAAAAAGGTAGATATGAAAGCAAAGAAGAAAGTTATCTCCTATCTTTTAAATATGTGATAGCTTGTTTTCCCCAGACAATCCCTTCAACTATAGGATAAGCAGAGACATATATGCAGTCGGGACCTTGCAGCAGGAAAATGGCTAACCACAGAATAATAAGATACATATATGCACTCAGGAACTTGCTGTAGAAAGATGGTTAACCACAGGATTAGTAGAGACTGCCTGAGCCGGCCTTAAAATGCCTTGGTTGGTGACATAAGAGATGCTTCCTAGGTTACCAGAGTTAAACCGTTCAGAATAGTACAGAGGGAGCCGGGCATAGGAGAAGGGTACTCGGCTCTGGAGGGACAGGTGAGTAACAAGTGCAAATCTGTTTTGGATTTGTCAAATCCATGTGAAAAAAAAACAAGCAAAACAACCTGTGAACAAACGTTAACAGGTAAAACTTTCAAGACCTCTCTTTGCTCTTGTTCAGGCTTGTATCACCTTGAAGTCCAGACTTTAACTCAGACGATAGTTTAGGTCTAGATATAAAGAAGAATGTTCTCATTCACTGACAACAAGAAGAATTCTTGAAAATGTTGGAAAACTGAAATACCATAATTGACCGAGATTTATTCTAGTGATCACCGTTCAAAAGAAATCCCGAAACTGTTCATATACAAATGCTGCACCCATCATCCCGATGTCTCACGTCTGATACCTACTTTCTCGATGATGAGTCTGTTCTTGGATTTTTCCCTTACATGCCCATAGTGCGGTGTCCGTCCATTTGTAGGCGCACGGGCGGAAGTTATTTGTAGTGATGAGCGAACTGGCACGGATGAGGTGTTATATGAGCATGCTCGGGTGCTAACAAAGTGTCTTCGGCATGCTTGAATACTATGTTCAAGTCCTCGCTCCTGCATGTCTCACGGCTGTTTGACAGGCGCAACACATGCAGGAATTGCCTAACTAACAGGCAGTCACTGCATGTGTTGCGGCTGTCGAACAGCCGAGAAACGTGCAGGCGCAGGGACTTCAACATATTTTTTGAGCATGCTGAAGTCACTCGGTTAGCTGCGAGCATGCTCCTATAATGCCTTATCTCAGCACGTTCGCTCATCAAAAGTTATTTGACAACATCTCACTAGTTGTAATATGTTTTTTTTTTCTTTGCATTGCCAGGGGCAGAAAGAGGCCGAGAGGCTTGTGCCATATCCTCACTATTCTCACGTCTTCAGGATAATTAGGAGGTTTACTTATCTGCACCATTTGCGTGATTAAGAAATGCGTTTCGTACTGAGCTACGTCTGAAAGAAATATGTCGTCTGCCAGCAGCACATGCATGCCTTGGTTGTAATGTTCTGCAGGGTTACACAGTCCTCCATTTACTTGCCGCCCCTCTCTTCCGGCACGTATGCTCTTCAGTACTGGCGCTGCTTTACTGGGTCTTATACCATGCTGGACGCGGTGCAGCCGACGAGGACCCGTCTCAGTGGAGATTAGCTGTAAGCAAATGGAGGATAAACTATGGGTGAATTGAAGGACCCCCCTATAGCTTCAGCGATGCAGCAACATCTAATACCAGTGGACCAGTGTCTGTAGGACAGGTAGTTCTGTTCATGATACAGTTGGATAATCCTATATCTGATGGTAAATTACTTTTTTTTTTTTTCCTTTTATTTTTACCCAGCTGCTGCATCTGGCAATGAAAATGTCCAGCCCCCTCCTCTGGCGTACAAGAAATGGGGTCTGCAGGATATTGACTCCATCGTGGATCATGTCAGCGTTGGTGAGTAAATCCGCTTTGTATACAAAGCCTTTGTGCTCTCTTGTATCACAGGGGACATCACTATTGGGGAGATCATCCTCCGCCATGATTTGTTCAGTCTAGACTGACTTCTATCTTCTTTCTATGTCTCCAGGTGTCATGGCGCTCTCTCCGTTTGATCAGATGAAGACTGCCTCCGTTTTGGGAGGCTTTAACGCCTCCATAAAGAGCAGCCCCCCCACCATGTCTCAGTATATTACTGTGGGCTCTAACCCATTCACTGGCTTTTTTTTTGCCCTGGAGGTCAGTATCTCAGTATTGCAACGGTTCAGACATTTTTGATGTACTTTTTGGATGATTTTTTTCTTCCCCCCTCATTGTGTCACACATCTGTCGTTACAGGGCAGTACACAGCCATTATTATCCCACGTGGCTCTCGCCGTGGCCAGTAAACTGACCTCAGCCCTCTTTAGTGCCGCCAGGTATTTCTTGCACATTTTCCGTATTATTTGTCACAATGCGGCGGTTACTATAGGTGTCCACACTTGTATCATCTGTGAATAATGTCCATCACTCTACATTGTAGTGGTTGGCTGGGCTGGAGGAACAAACACGAGGAGGAACCACAGCAAAAGCAAAAACCGAAGGTCGAGCCTGCCACCCCCCTGGCTGTCCGGTAACGTCACCTTACTGTTCCAACGATGGCGCTGCTCTTTCTCCGTATTATTTAGGGATCTGGGTCTGAATAAAGGTAGAGGGGTTCTTATGGGGTCAATGGTGTGGGCTACCATCTTCCCAGCATGCTCTGCTCTTATCAGCTCAGGTCCATATAAAAGTTTCGCAGAACTTTTTTTTTAAATCCTAACTTTTCTATTTCAAGTTCAACATTTGCCCCTCACACACACATTGCCCTGTTGGGTTCCTTGTTTTAGCCATTTATATGGTTTGGTTAGCCCATTCCTATAATCGTCATATAATGGGTAGTTGGAAATTTCTCTTGTGGTTTCTAAAGCTGAGCTGGTTATATCAAATGTCTCCAAACTTCACTTTCAGATTTGGCCTCCCAGATTCCCGACGTCACGGAGAGAGCATCAGTCTGTCGCCCTGTAACACCCTGGCCGCAGTGACCGACGACTTTGGGAGAGTGATCCTGCTGGATGTAGGAAGAGGAATTGCAGTACGCATGTGGAAGGGTAATGCTGCCGGCGTCTCGCTCAGTAAATTGGTGATGGGTCTGGATGAGAGCACACTGTCTGTCCATGTCCTGTATCTGCAGCGTTATTTCCACCGGGTTCTGTGACAACAGAGCTTGCAATCTGATATTCTTACACATAGATATGACGCACATGTAGCAATATTTCACTCATTGTTTTCATGACTCCACAAATAACATTTTCTACATTTGTTTGTTTCAGGTTATCGCGATGCTCAGATCGGTTGGATGCAGATAGTGGAGGATCTACATGAGAGAGTGGCTGAGAGAGGACACTCCTCTCCATTTGGGAGTACACAGGGTCCCTGTAGAGTCGCCCAGTTCTTGGTCATTTACGCCCCCAGACGGGGAATCTTGGAGGTGTGGAGCACTCAGCAAGGACCCCGCGTTGGGGCTTTCAATGTGGGGAAACACTGCAGGTGAGATCTAGCTGTGGCATCTATGGTCACACCACATTTGGGCTGAAGAGTTGATGTGCGTGTTTATATGCCAACAAAGTATGAAAGTAAAGAGGACAGCAACAAGAAACAAGCGAGGGTCAAGGACCGTTCACACTGGTTCCTGAACGCCAACTGTGTAAGAAAATGGTCCTGCCATATAGATGAAAGAGGATGCGGCCTGACCCCTAGCAGACTGTACGTCTTTTGTCTCTGTACCACAGATAAGCCTAAAGGAGAAAAGAGGAAAAGCTTAGCTAAAAAAAATACCATAAGCAGAGACAGGGCTTCATGCTGTGTTTGCCTCCCTACGTGACACTAACCTACACGAGTGTAGTCCGGTGTCTGCCTCCTACGTGACACTAACCTACACGAGTGTAGTCCGGTGTCTGCCTCCTACGTGACACTAACCTACACAGTGTAGTCCGGTGTCTGCCTCCTACGTGACACTAACCTACACAGTGTAGTCCGGTGTCTGCCTCCTACGTGACACTAACCTACACCAGTGTAGTCCGGTGTCTGCCTCCTACGTGACACTAACCTACACCAGTGTAGTCCGGTGTCTGCCTCCTACGTGACACTAACCTACACCAGTGTAGTTCGGTGTCTGCCTCCTACGTGACACTAACCTACACTGGTGTAGTCCGGTGTCTGCCTCCTACGTGACACTAACCTACATCGGTGTAGTACGGTGTCTGCCTCCTACGTGACACTAACCTACACCGGTGTAGTCCGGTGTCTGCCTCCTACGTGACACTAACCTACATCGGTGTAGTACGGTGTCTGCCTCCTACGTGACACTAACCTACACCGGTGTAGTACGGTGTCTGCCTCCTACGTGACACTAACCTACACCGGTGTAGTCCGGTGTCTGCCTCCTACGTGACACTAACCTACATCGGTGTAGTACGGTGTCTGCCTCCTACGTGACACTAACCTACACCGTGTAGTACTGTGTCTGCCTCCTACGTGACACTAACACTAACGTGACACTAACCTACACCAGTGTAGTCCGGTGTCTGCCTCCTACGTGACACTAACCTACACCAGTGTAGTCCGGTGTCTGCCTCCTACGTGACACTAACCTACACCAGTGTAGTCCGGTGACACTACGTGACACTAACCTACACCGGTGTATACGGTGTCTGCCTCCTACGTGACACTAACCTACACGGTGTAGTCCGGTGTCTGCCTCCTACGTGACACTAACCTACTCGGTGTAGTACGGTGTCTGCCTCCTACGTGACACTAACCTACACCGGTGTAGTACGGTGTCTGCCTCCTACGTGACACTAACACTACGTGACACTAACCTACACCAGTGTAGTCCGGTGTCTGCCTCCTACGTGACACTAACCTACACCAGTGTAGTCCGGTGTCTGCCTCCTACGTGACACTAACCTACACCAGTGTAGTCCGGTGTCTGCCTCCTACGTGACACTAACCTACACCAGTGTAGTTCGGTGTCTGCCTCCTACGTGACACTAACCTACACTGGTGTAGTCCGGTGTCTGCCTCCTACGTGACACTAACCTACATCGGTGTAGTACGGTGTCTGCCTCCTACGTGACACTAACCTACACCGTGTAGTCCGGTGTCTGCCTCCTACGTGACACTAACCTACATCGGTGTAGTACGGTGTCTGCCTCCTACGTGACACTAACCTACACCGGTGTAGTACGGTGTCTGCCTCCTACGTGACACTAACCTACACCGGTGTAGTCCGGTGTCTGCCTCCTACGTGACACTAACCTACATCGGTGTAGTACGGTGTCTGCCTCCTACGTGACACTAACCTACACCGGTTGTAGTACTGTGTCTGCCTCCTACGTGACACTAACACTAACGTGACACTAACCTACACCAGTGTAGTCCGGTGTCTGCCTCCTACGTGACACTAACCTACACCAGTGTAGTCCGGTGTCTGCCTCCTACGTGACACTAACCTACACCAGTGTAGTCCGGTGACACTACGTGACACTAACCTACACCGGTGTAGTACGGTGTCTGCCTCCTACGTGACACTAACCTACACCGGTGTAGTCCGGTGTCTGCCTCCTACGTGACACTAACCTACATCGGTGTAGTACGGTGTCTGCCTCCTACGTGACACTAACCTACACCGGTGTAGTACGGTGTCTGCCTCCTACGTGACACTAACACTACGTGACACTAACCTACACCAGTGTAGTCCGGTGTCTGCCTCCTACGTGACACTAACCTACACCAGTGTAGTCCGGTGTCTGCCTCCTACGTGACACTAACCTACACCAGTGTAGTCCGGTGTCTGCCTCCTACGTTACACTAACCTACACCAGTGTAGTTCGGTGTCTGCCTCCTACGTGACACTAACCTACACTGGTGTAGTCCGGTGTCTGCCTCCTACGTGACACTAACCTACATCGGTGTAGTACGGTGTCTGCCTCCTACGTGAAACTAACCTACACCGGTGTAGTCCGGTGTCTGCCTCATATGTGACACTAACCTACACCGGTGTAGTTCGGTGTCTGCCTCCTACGTGACACTAACCTACACCAGTGTAGTCCGGTGTCTGCCTCCTACGTGACACTAACCTACACCAGTGTAGTCCGGTGTCTGCCTCCTACGTGACACTAACCTACACCGGTGTAGTTCGGTGTCTGCCTCCTACGTGACACTAACCTACACCAGTGTAGTCCGGTGTCTGCCTCCTACGTGACACTAACCTACACCAGTGTAGTCCGGTGTCTGCCTCCTACGTGACACTAACCTACACCAGTGTAGTTCGGTGTCTGCCTCCTACGTGACACTAACCTACACTGGTGTAGTCCGGTGTCTGCCTCCTACGTGACACTAACCTACATCGGTGTAGTACGGTGTCTGCCTCCTACGTGACACTAACCTACACCGGTGTAGTCCGGTGTCTGCCTCCTACGTGACACTAACCTACATCGGTGTAGTACGGTGTCTGCCTCCTACGTGACACTAACCTACACCGGTGTAGTACGGTGTCTGCCTCCTACGTGACACTAACCTACACCGGTGTAGTCCGGTGTCTGCCTCCTACGTGACACTAACCTACATCGGTGTAGTACGGTGTCTGCCTCCTACGTGACACTAACCTACACCGGTGTAGTACTGTGTCTGCCTCCTACGTGACACTAACACTAACGTGACACTAAACCTACACCAGTGTAGTCCGGTGTCTGCCTCCTACGTGACACTAACCTACACCAGTGTAGTCCGGTGTCTGCCTCCTACGTGACACTAACCTACACCAGTGTAGTCCGGTGACACTACGTGACACTAACCTACACCGGTGTAGTACGGTGTCTGCCTCCTACGTGACACTAACCTACACCGGTGTAGTCCGGTGTCTGCCTCCTACGTGACACTAACCTACATCGGTGTAGTACGGTGTCTGCCTCCTACGTGACACTAACCTACACCGGTGTAGTACGGTGTCTGCCTCCTACGTGACACTAACACTACGTGACACTAACCTACACCAGTGTAGTCCGGTGTCTGCCTCCTACGTGACACTAACCTACACCAGTGTAGTCCGGTGTCTGCCTCCTACGTGCACTAACCTACACCAGTGTAGTCCGGTGTCTGCCTCCTACGTTACACTAACCTACACCAGTGTAGTTCGGTGTCTGCCTCCTACGTGACACTAACCTACACTGGTGTAGTCCGGTGTCTGCCTCCTACGTGACACTAACCTACATCGGTGTAGTACGGTGTCTGCCTCCTACGTGAAACTAACCTACACCGGTGTAGTCCGGTGTCTGCCTCATATGTGACACTAACCTACACCGGTGTAGTTCGGTGTCTGCCTCCTACGTGACACTAACCTACACCAGTGTAGTCCGGTGTCTGCCTCCTACGTGACACTAACCTACACCAGTGTAGTCCGGTGTCTGCCTCCTACGTGACACTAACCTACACCGGTGTAGTTCGGTGTCTGCCTCCTACGTGAAACTAACCTACACCGGTGTAGTCCGGTGTCTGCCTCCTACATGACACTAACCTACACCGGTGTAGTCCGGTGTCTGCCTCATATGTGACACTAACCTACACCGGTGTAGTTCGGTGTCTGCCTCCTACGTGACACTAACCTACATCAGTGTAGTCCGGTGTCTGCCTCCTACGTGACACTAACCTACACCAGTGTAGTCCGGTGTCTGCCTCCTACATGACACTAACCTACACCAGTGTAGTCCGGTGTCTGCCTCCTACGTGACACTAACCTACACCGGTGTAGTTCGGTGTCTGCCTCCTACGTGACACTAACCTACATCAGTGTAGTCCGGTGTCTGCCTCCTACGTGACACTAACCTACACCAGTGTAGTCCGGTGTCTGCCTCCTACATGACACTAACCTACACCAGTGTAGTCCGGTGTCTGCCTCATATGTGACACTAACCTACACCAGTGTAGTTCGGTGTCTGCCTCCTACGTGACACTAACCTACACCAGTGTAGTCCGGTGTCTGCCTCCTACGTGACACTAACCTACACTGGTGTAGTCCGGTGTCTGCCTCCTACATGACACTAACCTACACCAGTGTAGTTCGGTGTCTGCCTCCTACGTGACACTAACCTACACCAGTGTAGTCCGGTGTCTGCCTCCTACGTGACACTAACCTACGCCGGTGTAGTCTGCAGGGAAAAGCCGACTTTTCTCTCCTTCCATGAGCCATAATTTTTGTTTTTGCGTTTGCATAGCCATATAAGGTGTAGTTTGGAATTACATCATTCACTTTACCAGTTGAAGTTCAGAAAAACACGAAAGAAAAATTTTAAGTGGGGTGAAGTGAAAGAAAAATGTGATGTCATCATTGCTTGTGGAATTCTTTAATCTACGGCGTTTATCGTGTTGTAAAAATGACCTGGTATCGTGATCCTTCAGGTCAGTGTGATGACGGCCATGTGTTTTTTTTTTGTGTTGTGCTTTTAATTGAAAAAAAAAATCTTAACTAAACTTTGTAATAACATAAATAAAATACAAATAAATACTAAAAAAAATAGTTATGTTGCTGTTTTCTGAGACCCCGGGACTTTATTTTCCTGCCAAAGGAGCTCTGTGGAGATGTGTAATCTTTAGTGATACTATTTTGGAGTCAAGTTGGTATACAAAAGAGGAGCATGTTCATACTGGCCGAAAAACGGACACAACCCAAGAAAGAAACAAAATAAATGAATACCCTGCTATAAGTAAAAGCAATAGCGGATACAAATAACATTGGTACTTCGTTTTTGATTTTTTAATAACGTTTTATTATTTTTCACTTATTTATTTTTTCCCCTTTCGGAGTCTTGCACTTGTGATGGTTTGATTACTTGTACTATATAGTGCAGTATATCAGTATTGCAGTGTATAGTAAAAATCACCATGTTTTATTGTGCTCAGTCACAAGATGGTATTTCCTACTGCGGGTTAATATGAACTTAACGGCATTTACTCCCATATAGTTTGTGTGACCGACCGTATGAATCCTTGAGCGACTCTCCGTTTACACCCCTCCTCTGTGAGGGTAAACGAGGGGACTCGGCCCCCTTTAAGGTATGCCCATCTGATAACTTGATGGCGTATCACTAGGATATGTCACCACTTTATGATTCGTAGCAGTCTGACCTCTGGGATCTCCACTGATCCTGAAAATAAAGGGTCTACAGCACTGAATCAGAGCATGGTCTTCATGGTACTTACTGAGCCCTACAGAACACGGACATCTGAATACACACACACCTCCATATAGCACCGTCCCTGCTCCATGGGAGGAAAGTGTGCAAGCGAGACTAACGGGATTCTCTCTTGTAGATTGCTGTACCCCGGGTATAAGATCATGGGTTTAAATAATGTGACGAGCCAAGGCTGGCAGCCGCAGACCTATCAGATCTGTCTGATCGACCCAGTGTCCGGATTTGTCAGGACCGTCAACATCCCGTTCCATCTGGCGCTCAGGTAAGTGGAGAGCGTCCGCACTGGTGCCGTGTGCTGCAAACCTCCATACACAGCTATACTTCAGTTTTGTTGTATATTCCTGCTCGCAGGGTGCAGCGTGTTTAGTGTCGGGTTTGGTAACATATTTAGCAATTTTTCAGGACTACGGGTGACTTGTTTTATTGGCCATAACCATTTATAATCCGATTCAGCTTCAGATTAGTCGTCGTCCCCTACACCCCTATCTCTGGGAACCACATTACGCAGCATTCTGAGAAATTACATTCTTTTTATACCAAATGATCACATTTTATTTTTTACATTTTTATGTGCCTTTTTATTTTTTAACAATGTAGCCGCATACTTCTGCATGCTCAGACGTTATTCCCCGTGGCACTACGACTTGCTTTTTCTAGTACTCCCCTAAGTGTGCAGGGCTCATTCAGTCCCATAATGAGGTCACTAGGAAAAGCCAATGACCCAGATTTAAAAAGGGGGAGGAAAACGTGTTTGAGCAAACTATGGTCACACTTGAACATGGCAATCAAAGGGTCAAATAGCGCATCAGCTTAAGCAGCAGAAAAGAACCCTGAAAGAATCGCAGAGCCGTAAAAACAAGGCGTTATAGTATAAAACTCCCTGAATGTGACCGTATAAAGCTGCACCTGCAGTCGGCAGGGGTAATAAGATTGCTGAGCTTGTGACTGAACCAGTAGAAGACGGGGTTCACTATCAAGCTTAGACCGGTAATATTATAGTAGCTCGCTGGTCAGGTATCTGTCTCACTAATCCCGCTGGACTTGTGAGATGAGCGGGACTCAAAGATTTCTAGGTTTACTCCCAAAAATAAACCGCAATCTTCACTGCTTCTCTGTCAAAATGTGGTTTTCCATCACGGTATCTCCAGATGTGGTATAAGGTGGTCGCATTGTACCAGAATAAAATGTGATTTCTATTCCAGTGATAAAAAATGTGAAAGGGCAAAAGATCTGCATTTAGTGAAGAAGCTGTCCACATTGTTAAAGGCCAAAGCCCCAAATCACGGTAAATATGTTCTGTTCTGATATTTCAAAGAACTCAAAATCTAAATGCAAACATGAGAAATGGAATCAAAGGGCGGCACACACCTCCACCCGCCACCTCCGGGGACCATACAAGGGCGGCACACACCTCCACCCGCCACCTCCGGGGACCATAAAAGGGCGGCACACACCGCCACCTCCCGGGAGCATAAAAGGGCGGCACACACCTCCACCCGCCACCTCCCGGGAGCATAAAAGGGCGGCACACACCTCCACCCGCCACCTTCGGGGACCATAAAAGGGCGGCACACACCACCACCTCCGGGACCATAAAAGGGCGGCACACACCTCCACCCACCACCTCCCGGGAGCATAAAAGGGCGGCACACACCTCCACCCGCCACCTCGGGGACCATAAAGGGCGGCAACACCTCCACCTGGGACCATAAAAGGGCGGCACACACCGCCACCTCCCGGGAGCATAAAAGGGCGGCAAACACCTCAACCTGCCACCTGGGACCATAAAGGGCGGCACACACCTCCACCCCACCTCCGGGGACCATAAAAGGGCGGCACACACCACCACCTCCCGGACCATAAAAGGGCGGCAACACCCCACCCCACCTCCGGGAGCATAAAAGGGCGGCACACATCGCCACCTCCCGGGAGCATAAAAGGCGGCACACCTCCACCCCCACCTCCGGGGACCATAAAAGGGCGGCACACATCGCCACCTCCCGGGAGCATAAAAGGGCGGCAAACACCTCCACCCGCCACCTCCCGGGAGCATAAAAGGGCGGCACACACCTCCACCCGCCACCTCCGAGGAGCATAAAAGGGCGGCAAACACCTCCACCCGCCACCTCCGATCAGGGGAGCATAAAAGGGTGGCACACACATCCACCCGCCACCTCCGGGGAGCATAAAAGGGCGGCGCACACCTCCACCCGCCACCTCCGATCAGGGGAGCATAAAAGGGTGGCACACACTCCACCCGCCAGCTCCGGGGACCATAAAAGGGCGGCACACACCTCCACCCGCCACCTCCGATCAAGATCAAGGGAGCATAAAAGGGCGGCACACGCCTCCACCTGCCACCTCGAGGACCATAAAAGGGGCGGCACACACCTCCACCCGCCACCTCCGGGGACCATAAAAGGGCGGCACACACCTCCACCCACCACCTCCGGGACCATAAAAGGGCGGCACACACCTCCACCCGCCACCTCCGGGGACCATAAAAGGGAGGCACACACCTCCACCCGCCACCTCCGGGGACCATAAAAGGGAGGCACACCTCCACCCACCACCTCCGGGGACCATAAAAGGGAGGCACACACCTCCACCCGCCACCTTCGGGGACCATAAAAGGGCGGCACACACCTCCACCCCCCACCTCCGGGGAGCATAAAAGGGCGACACACACCTACACCCGCCACCTCCGGGGAGCATAAAAGGGCGACACACACCTCACCCGCCACCATCGGGGAGCATAAAAGGCGGCACACACCTACACCCGTCACCTCCAGGGAGCATAAAAGGGCGGCACACACCTACACACCCACCACCTCCGGGGAGCATAAAAGGGCAGCACACACCTCCACCCGCCACCTCTGATCAGGGGAGCATAAAAGGGCAGCACACACCTACACCCGCCACCTCTGATCAGGGGAGCATAAAAGGGCAGCACACACCTACACCTGCCACCTCTGATCAGGGGAGCATAAAAGGGCGGCACACACCTACACCTGCCACCTCTGATCAGGGAGCATAAAAGGGCGGCACACACCTACACCCGTCACCTCCGGGGAGCATAAAAGGGTGGCACATGCATACACCCGCCACCTCCGGGGAGCATAAAAGGGCAGCACACACCTACACCCGCCAACTCCGGGGACCATAAAAGTGCGGCACACACCTCCACCCGCCACCTCTGATCAGGGGAGCATAAAAGGGCGGCACACACCTACACCCGTCACCTCCGGGGAGCATAAAAGGGTGGCACATGCATACACCCGCCACCTCCGGGGAGCATAAAAGGGCAGCACACACCTACACCCGCCACCTCTGATCAGGGGAGCATAAAAGGGCAGCACACACCTACACCTGCCACCTCTGATCAGGGAGCATAAAAGGGCGGCACACACCTACACCTGCCACCTCTGATCAGGGGAGCATAAAAGGGCGGCCCACACCTACACCCGTCACCTCCGGGGAGCATAAAAGGGTGGCACATGCATACACCCGCCACCTCCGGGGAGCATAAAAGGGCAGCACACACCTACACCCGCCAACTCCGGGGACCATAAAAGTGCGGCACACACCTACACCCGCCACCTCCGGTGACCATAAGAGGGCAGCACATACCTTCACTAGCCACCTCTGGGGACCATAAAATGGTGGCACACACCTCCAGCCGCCACCTCTGGGGACCATAAAAGGGCAGCACATACCTTCACCATCCACTTCCGGGAACAATAAAAGGGCGGCATCCACCTCCGGGGAGCATAAAAAGGTGGCAAATACACTTACCAGTCACCTCCAGGGCATCATAAAAGGACGTCATGCACCTCCACTAGCTGTGTCCGCTCCAGGGACCATTTAAGGGCAGCAAACAACTCCACCCGTCACCTCTGATCAGGTGAGCATAAAAGGGCGGCACACACCTCCACCTGCCACCTCCGATCAGGGGAGCATAAAAGGGCGGCACACACCTCCACCTGCCACCTCCGATCAGGGGAGCATAAAAGGGCGGCACACACCTTCTACCTGCCACCCTCAAATCAGGGGAGCTTAAAAGGGCGGCACACACCTCCACCTGCCACCTCCGATCAGGGGAGCATAATAGGGCAGCACAAACGTTCACCATCCACTTCCGGGGACTATAAAAGGGTGGCACACACATCTAGCAGCCACCTCCGGGGATCATAGAAGGACGGCATGCACCTCCACAACTTGGTAGTTGTCTGTCTCAGAAGCATGATTGCTTCTGTCAGATATTAATGGCTGTGGATTTGCCATAAATCTTAAAGATCTTTTTAAAGAGAAATTTGTTGCGGTGGCCACCTCTCTATTTAACCTTTCAGCCTGATGTGTAAACCGCCTTATCGGGCAGGATTGGTTTGTGAGACTCCATTTCTGGGGATAGCTGCAGACCCCATTGCTGGGGTACACCTATGTCAGACATTTATGACATATTCTGTGTATTTATATCTAAAGGTAGAATTACCCCTATGAACTGTAAAATTCTGCTCGCCTACAGTCACCACTAGGGGAGCTACTGTCATACAGAATTCAGTGTAGAAATTGTATGCAATGAGCAAATTATAATAAAAAGCTAAATCCTGAGATTTGGGGCTAAAATAGTGATAAATGATGGAATTACTCAGTACAAATGTTTGATAAAACTTACAATTAATAACGTCTTATTTTACTAATTATCTTCTCTATATTGTAGAACGCTTGGAAGCTGAAGCAAAGGAGATTCTCCTCGATATTAAATATCCTGCCACTAAGAAACAGGTAACGTCCTTGGTCACATTATTTATTTTTTATTTTTTTAAAGATCCCTGGAGTTTTCTGTGCCTTTGCATTATTACACGGGGAATGTTGACATAATGTTGATTTCTCCTTCGCCTCATTGGGGGACACAGACCATGGGTTGCATGCTGCTGCCGCCAGGAGGCTGACACTAAGTAATACAAAGAAAGTTTGCTCCCCCTCTGCAGTATACGCCCTCCTGCCGGCTCCCAGAGAACCAGTTCTTGCTTAAGGCACTGTCACACTTAGCAATCGCACCAGCGATTACGACAACGACACGACTTGGCGAGATCGTTGGTGCGATCACTATATGGTCGCTAGTTAGTTTCCAAACACAAAGATCTCATCAGAGATCATAGATCTGTATAACGACCTCTGCGGTCGTTGGGAAAACTAGTCCCGCCTGCGCCGCTGGTAAAGTCGTTCATAAAGGGTGTCACACTCAGCGATTCAGGCTCACCAGCGGGACACCAACGGCCAAAAAATGGCTCAGAACGTTCATGTGCGATCAGCGACATCGCAGCGGGGGCCACATCGCTGCTACATGTCATACACAGCGACGTCGCTAACGAGATCGCTACTGCGTCATAAAATCACTGACGCTTAGGCGATTTTGTTAGTGATCTCGCTTAGTGTGACAGTACCTTTAGTGTCCGTAGGAGGCACACGGGTCTGGTCTTAAGACCAAAAACACTTTATTATTTTATTTTTACATTTTTGAGTTTACTTTTTCCTCGGATGAAGGGGCGACGGATCCTTTCAAGGCTCCGATCTCACCGAACCATCAACAGGTAAGCACGGGGAGTGTCACCTCCCCGTATCCTCTCCTGCGACGTGGGATGCCATGCCTGGGCTGATTTTTAGGGGTGACGGGTCCCTTAAAGAGCACCGATCTCCCCGCACCCTTATCGGACGAGCACGTGGAGTGTCCCCTCAACGTATCCTCTTCCGCAGCCATGCCTAATGCCGGACATCAGCCCTGTCCCATCCTAGAGGATTTAACCCATTGGATGTACAGAAGCCCTTTTTGGCGTCCGAGCAGGACCACCACTGTTAAAGCGGATGGTACAAGGAGGCGGACGGTCCCTCTCCACCTCCCTATTAAAGGGATGGTGGATTGAGGGTTACCCCTTTGGAAAGGATCCTTCGCCCCTTCATCTGAGGAAAAAGTAAAATCAAAAATGTAAAAAAGTAAAAATAAAATAATAAAGAGTTGTTGGTCTGAAGACCAGACCCG
>JARQOD010000005.1:533019375-533043941 GCA_033576555.1 Oophaga sylvatica | reverse complement strand
GGTGTAATAGAGGAGGAACGTCTATGTCCAGATAAGCGTTTTCATGGAACGCATTTCTTTTGATACACTTTATCCTTGCTCTACGGAGTTAAAGGCTAATTGGACTTCTGCTCCTGAAGTGGATGTGTCTTTGTCTCAGCTTAGTAAATCCTCTCTACTCCCTATTAAGGGAAAAGCGAGCTTACAGGAGCCTTTGGATAGAAAGGCAGAATTGGCGGCAAAAGCAAGCTATGAGGCTGCGGGTCATGGATTTCGAGCAGTGCTAGGATCCATGTGTGCTGCTAGAGCTTCTCTAAGCTGGTTGGCACGTCTGAAGACGGAGTTGCAAAATGAATCTCCGTTATCTGAGATACGGGAAACTTGTGAATGGTTAGAAACGGCAGCCTGTTATATCTTTGATGCCGGTCTGGATACGGCATCTCTGCTGGCCAAAGCGCAAGCTTCAGCGGTCACAGTCAGAAGAGCTTTATGGCTCAGACAGTGGGCGGGGACGCAGTTTCCAAACAAGGGTTGTTGGCCTTACCTTACAAGGGTGGCCATCTTTTGGATCCGACCTCACAGAGCTGATTTCCAAGGCTAAGGCGAAGGAATCAGCATTACCACAGCGAAGGGCCATGGCCTCGGTGTCCAGTAAGCCTGGTGTTTATAGTGGTCGGCGGTCCTTTCGGGGCCGAGGACGATCTAGTCACTCCTCGTGGGGATCGGGTCGTCCTTCTTTCTCAGGAAAGAAATCCTCTCAGAAAACTCGTACTCCCTGGAAGCAGAGTTTTCCGCCAGAACAGCGGGAACTTGACAAGAAACCCGCAAAGTCGGATTGACGCCAGGGGTCCACTCGAGGATTCTCGAGTGGGGGGTCGCCTGCTTCTTTTCAAGGAGACTTGGATGGCTCGCGTTCCAGATTCCTGGGTAACGCGGATAGTGTCGGCAGGCTATTTCATAGAGTTTGCTTCTCAACCCCAAATGTTTTTTGTCAATCTCGCGTTCCGTCGGAACCCGAGCTTGTTGTCGCTCTACAGCGAGAGGTCGAATCGCTACTACAAAAGGGTGTAGTGATACCGGTTCCGTCAGAGGACCGAGGGAAAGGTTTTTATTCCAACCTTTTTATAGTTCCCAAAAAGGAGAACAAATTTCGCCCGATTCTGGACCTCAAGCGATTAAACGGCATGTCCATGCCCGGAATTTCGCATGGAGTCGCTTCGTTCCGTTGTGGCAGCTCTGTCACAGAACGATTTTCTGGTGTCAATCGACATTCGCGACGCCTATTTGCATATTCCCATCGGAAAGGCTCATCAGCGCTTTCTTCGATTTGCCATAGGTCAGAATCATTACCAGTTCGTGGCTCTGCGTTCGGCTTAGCCTCAGCGCCAAGGGTCTTTACAAAAATTCTGGCGCCTCTCATGGCAATCCTTCGAAAACAGGGGATTACGATTCTCCCTTATCTGGACGATCTTTTGATCATGGCTTCCTCGGAGGAGGAGGCGTTGACGGCTCGGGATTTGTCCCTTCAGTTTCTGAAGGACTTCGGTTGGCTGGTCAATTGGGAGAAGTCGTCCCTGGAACCATCGAGGACAATCCTCTTTTTGGGAATGCATCTCGACACGTTTCGGTCGGTAGTTTCCCTACCACCAGACAAACAGTCATGTCTTCTTCGACATGTGCAGATTATGAGATCCTCAACGGCAATGTCTCTACGGAAGTGTATGCGTCTTCTAGGACTGATGGTGGCGTCCATGGAGGCAATTCCTTTTGCCCAGTTCCACTCCAGGACTCTTCAAAGGTTCATCTTGAGTCGATGGAATCAGTCGCAATCGCTGGATTGCAGTGTCACCATTTCTCGCGCGGTGCGGGATTCTCTAGAATGGTGGTTACGTCCAGGGGCATTCTCCCTGGGGAAGTCTTTCCTCCCTCCAAAGTGGTCAGTCATAACCACCGATGCCAGCCTGACGGGCTGGGGGGGTGTTTGGAACAATCTCTGGATTCAGGGGGTATGGTCATCGGAAGAGTCTGTGCTTCCGATCAACATCCTGGAATTGAGGGCGATTTTCCTTTGCCTCCAACATTGGACGGTCCCTTTGAGCGGTCTGCCAGTCCGTGTGCAGACAGACAATGCGACGGCTGTCGCGTATATCAATCACCAAGGTGGGACAAGGAGTTCCAGACTCATGGTAGAGGTGTCCCGAATTCTGATTTGGGCAGAGGCCAATGTACCAGCCATTTCGGCGATTCACATTCCAGGGGTTCGGAATGTTACAGCGGACTTTCTCAGTCGCAGAAGGATGGATTCCGGGGAATGGAGCCTCCATCCGGATGTGTTTGCACTACTGTGCTCTCGCTGGGGAACCCCCAAGTGGATTTGATGGCATCCAGGTTCAATGCCAAGTTACCGACATTCATGTCCAGGTACAAGGATCCGAAGGCGGTGGCGGTGGATGCTCTAGTGGCTCAGTGGGATCAGTTCGAGCTGATCTATGTATTCCCGCCGATATCCTTACTTCCTCTAGTACTGCGTCGGATCAGACTAGAGAGAATTCCAGCTATTTTGATAGCTCCAGACTGGCCAAGAAGGGTGTGGTTCTCGACAATAATGTCGCTGTTGGCGGCACCTCCTTTTCCACTCCCTCTTCAACCGGACTTGTTGACTCAGGGGCCCGTTTGTCATCCGGACTTGATGTCCCTGCGTTTGACGGCGTGGCTCTTGAGACCGAAATCTTGACCCGTAGAGGTTTCTCAGCCGAGGTCATTGCTACCCTTCGTGCTGCAAGATGTCCGGCTACTACTAGGATTTACCACAAGATTTGGGAAACCTTCTTTTCGTGGTGTTTGGGGTCCTCTCGGAACCCGAGAAAATTTTCCATTCCCAACCTGTTGGCTTTTCTACAGCATGGGCTAGACAAGGGTTTGGCAGTAAGCACTCTGAAAGGTCAGATTTCTGCTCTGTCCTTATTGTTTCGGAGAACCATTGCTTCAAATAGAGACGTGCTTTCCTTTTTCCGAGGTATATCTCGTAAGTTTCCGCCGCGGAAGGCACCCGTGTCTCCTTGGCGGCTCAACCTTGTTTTGGAGGCTCTTCAGCATAAACCTTTTGAGCCTATGGTTTCTGCTAGCCTTTCTTTACTTTCTTGGAAGGTGGCTTTCCTTGTTGCAGTCACTTCCTTGAGGAGAGTTTCTGAGTTGGCAGCTCTTTCTTGTTCGCCTCCTTTTCTGGAGTTTTTTCCGGATCGTGTAGTGCTTCGCACTCGGGGTGATTTTTTGCCTAAAGTGGTGTCACAATTTCATGTCAACCAGGATATTGTGTTGCCTTCATTCTGCCCGGATCCGAAGAATGTGAAAGAGCGAGCTTTACACACATTGGATTTAGTGCGGGCCTTGAAGTTTTATCTATCTATTACTCAAGGTTTTCGTAAGACGGACTCCCTGTTTGTGGTTCCAGCAGGTCGTCGGCGTGGTCAACGAGCTTCCAAGGATTCTATAGCTCGTTGGATCCGGTCAGCTATTTTGGAAGCTTACCGTCTTCGGGGTGAATCTTGCCCGATTAAGATTCGAGCCCATTCTACGAGAGCTGTGGCCTCATCGTGGGCTTTTCATCAAGGTGCCTCGGCAGTGCAGCTCTGCCGAGCGGCAACTTGGCGCTCTGTCCACACGTTTACAAAGTTTTATAAAGTGGACGTCAGTGCTTCCGCTGATGCAGCCCTCGGACGTAGGGTCCTGCAGGCAGCTGTAGTTTAAAGTTCTGGATGAACTTGTGTTTAGCGCTGGTTGCGCTTTGTTGTTAAGGTTGTTGGGTTTCTGCCTCTTGTTGGTTTTTCCCACCCTTATTTTTGAACTGCTTTGGGACGTCCCATCAGTAATGAATTCCTGTGTCTCCCTCCCTTCCATTCTGCAGCTGAAACACGGATTTTGGTAAGAACTTACCGGTAAAATCCTTTTCAGCGAAGGAAGGGAGGGAGACACAGCACCCTCCCAAGGCAGAAGTGTGTTGATGTTTTCAGATGCAGCGCGACCCTTATCTGATAGCGATTATCTGGGCTGAGGTCAGCGCGCTAAGGCTCTGTTCCAGCATCGCCAGCTCATCGCAGTAGTCAGGTTCCGTGAGTAGTACCTGGAACTCTGTGGTTTTTGGCTTTCTTTGCATGCATAACCTGTATCCTTGTGTTTTTTCTCTGAAGTTCCTTCAGAAGGGGTTATGTTGCTCCGCTGGTGATCTTGGCTCTTTTTCCTAAAAGCTTTGGTACGACTGGAGCTGAGTAGGAGGAGCCCGAGCTGGAGGGGCCAGCCAGTCATCACTCTTTTGATCTGAGGTAACATCCTGATCTGGGGCTCCGCCTACCCATCAGTAATGAATTCCTGTGTCTCCCTCCCTTCCTTCGCTGAAAAGGATTTTACCGGTAAGTTCTTACCAAAATCCGTGTTTCTGCGGCATGTGCACACCATTTCTGGATTCCCATAAATTAACATTGGCTGGGCACTACATTGTGGATTTGGTACAATTCTGCTCGTCCAAAAACGTTGCAGATCCGCAAAGTGTGCACATAGCCTAAAGCACCTGTCTCTAATGTTAAAAAAAAAAAAAAAGTTCATGACACCAGGACAAACTTAGACAGACATGGTTGCCCTTTGTCTATGTATACAATATCTTATAGTCCTTCCCAATGTAGCTCCTGCAGATTTCTGTACATTTCTTCCTTTAGTGGCTCCCTTCTTATTCTCTATTTCGGTCAGGTATCCAGAACCCAACCGCAGCAATGGAGTGTTTTTTTTTTTTTTTTTTTTTTTTTTTTTTTTCTCCCTATGCCCATCGGCTTTTCCATCCATGGGGAATTAGATTTTAGGTGCTATAGGGATAGTAGCATTAGTGTTCGGTCCCCTACCCAGTGAGTATGATGTACCTTTTACCACGTACCTCATGGTCGATCACAGCTGCAGTCCACATTTTCTGACCACTATTTAGTGTATCAGATGCTCCATTTACCATGTATCTCCTGGTCGATTGCACCAGTCGTACTAGTGTTCTGTCCACCATTCAGTGAGTCAAATGGACCATCTACCACGTACCTCATGGTCGATTGCTGCAGTGGTCCATGTCTCATGCCTACTATCCAGTGAGTAGTCAGCTGTACCATTTATCACGTATGTCATAGTCAATAACAGCAGCAGTGGTCCAGGTTTCCTGCCCACCATCCAGTGACTCAGATACACCACTCTCACGTTCCTCATGGTCATTTGCAGCAGTGGTCCACACTGACACACCCAACCCTCTGCTGCAGGGGTTTTTACCAAAGAACATGTGGCTGTAGGCCACCTGGAAAACCCGGGCTGGGAGTAAACAGACAGCCCCACTACCTTCCTGTAGTCCGTTTAAAAAATAAAAGCCCATGGCAGATTTTTCTAAATAAACAAATAGCTTGCCCAAGACCAACTTACTTTTATTCTGCATTGCAATCACAGCTATGCCCGTGACTGCAGTGCACTCCTACGGCATCAATATGCTTCTTTGCGCATCCTGGGGACACATAGTGGCCCTCGCATATGACCCCGGTCACTGCCTCACATACCCCCCCTCTGTTCAAACTTGTGAGTTTGAAAATTTGTCACTATACATGACAGAGCATCCGCATTCCACTGTGACTTCGTTGCCCGATGTTTCACGGTAAAATTGATTTTTTGCAAAGACAGGAACCATCGGGTGACCTGAGCATTCCTATCCTTGGCATTGATCATCCATACCAAGGGCAAATGATCGGTCTCCAAGCAAAACGGTAGACCGAGCAAATAATGGGGTAGAGACTCCAAGGCCCACTTAATGGCCATGCACTCCTCCACTACGCTATAATTTTTCTCGGCCGTGGTGAGTTTCCTACTTAGGTAGGTGATCGGATGCTCCTCTCTGTCCACCTGCGACAAGACCGCTCATAGGCCCACGTTACAGGCATCTGCACAATGAAGCGTTTCTGAAAGTTGGGGCTAATGGGGATGGCCTGTCCACCTTCATGGATTGGTATGCTTTCTCCACCTTGGGGTTCCACCGAACCATGACCGACTTTCCCTGGAGGAGATCGGTAAGGGGTGGTGTTCTCCCCGAAAAATTAGGTATAAACTTCTGGTAATACCCAATGATTCCGAGAAACCCTCTCACCTGTTTGGTGGTAACAGGTCGGGGCCAGTTTTGAATGGCCTCGATTTTATTTATTTGGGGTTTGATAACCCCACGGCCGATCACGTAACCCAAGTACCGGGCTTCCTCGAGCCCTATCGCACATTTCTTGGGCTTTGCTGTCAAGCCCACAGCTCTGAGCGAATCTACTACCGCTTGTACCTTAATCAAGTGGGTATCCCAGTCAGTACTAAAGATGAAGATGTCATCTAAGAACGCTGACGCATACTTCCGATGGGGTTCCAGCACTATGTCAATCAGCCTGTGGAACGTGGCAGGGGCTCCATGTAGTCCAAAGGGCAGGACTACATAGTGGTAAAGAAAGACCCTATGGTGTTATGAAGGCTGTCTTTTCCTTTGCCGACTCTGTAAGAGGCACCTGCTAATAACCCTTGGTCAGATTGAGCGTCGTGAAGTACTGGGCCTGACCAGGGTGCTCGATCAGCTCGTTCACCCGGGGCATTGGATAAAGGTCGAACTTCATTCAATTTTTTTAATGTCATTACAGAACCGTAATGATCCGTCCAGCTTTAGGATTAGCACAATGGGGCTAGCCCAGTCACTCTAGGATTCCTCAATTACTCCCAGCTGGATCATTTGTCTTGCCTAACTCGCGATGGCTAATCTTCGGACCTTGGGTACTCAGTATGGTTTCATTCGTACCCTTACATGAGGCTCGGTGACAATGTAATGCTGGATGACGTACGTATGACCAGGTAATTCCGAGAATACATCTGCATTCTTTTGGACTAATTTTCGAACCTCTCAGACCGCCCAGAACTAGCTTAGCACATCCGTCGCCGAAGACTGTCTGAAAGTGAAAGTGGAAGGAGTCTGGGAGAAGGGGGCAGGCGCAGCTACACATGTAGACTGCGCAGGCGCCAGATTTCCTGCCCCGCAGTGTGAATACATAACACACTGTGGGGAGGGATCAGGGGAAAGGCAACGACGCAGGCGCTATAGTCTTCACACAGTTCCTGGGACTGATACAAGAGCGCAGGCGCCACACAGAAACAAAAGGAAAAAAAAAAAACCTGGAGGAGGTACGGTATCAATGAAGGGGCTTGATGGACGGCTGGGGAGGGTAAGTCATGGGAACAGGACATAACTCAGTGACCCATCTAAGGAATGGGGACCGATTTTTAAAACTGAATATTTCAGCGTTCCAGGGGCACAGAAGTAAAAGAGCCACCTTCACAGACTGCTCCTTAGTGCTGCTGAAGGTGGCTCTTTTACTTCAAAACAGCGAGGGGGGTGACGAGTTCCCTTTAAGGAAACCCTGGCTATGCCTGACCCTGCGAGTCACAGGGTCAGCACTCTTGCCTAACTGGTCACGTCAGGGACTCTGTCTCCACCTTTTTTGTTTCCTATACAAGGCATTCGCTGGAGCTCCTCAAGGATTCTTACCCACTTCCTTACCAAGATGGTCCGAATCGATCAAGAACTACCAAGATACCTGAGGTTATCGGTACTAATTTCCATTAACTGGACCAGTCGTCCTCAAAGCAATTTAGAGTCCACATCAACATCGTCCTTTTTTCGCCGTTCACGGTTTTTATTCCGTCTCTCTGCTCCACACTGTCGTTCCTTGGCACCTGGATTCTGAGTTCAGCTCTCGCCACGGATACTTTTCCAAGTAGTTTGTAGCCCTTTTCCCATAATTGCACTCTGGTCACCTCTACCGTCTAGGTTGGGTTGTCAATATCCCGAAGTAGTCTCGGATCCCAGTCCTACATATTGATTTTTCCGTGAATGCTGTTTGACATGGCACCATCAAGAGTTTTTTTTTGCCCAAGGAAAAACATTCGATCCTATCATGCGGGACTTTCTGAGGCACATTTGCACGTTTGCTCCGCTTCTGCATGAGCGTCTTGGGTAGGATGGTTGCGTCAATGGAAGCAGTTTCATTTGCCTACTTTCATATGCGCCCTCTTCAATTTTTGTCTGCCATCAAGATGAGACCAGTCAATTTACTCCCTGTATTGACTAATCACGCCCCTCTACGGATAAATAAGTCTTTAGAATAATGGACTCAATCTCCCCTAGTCAATTGCGGAAGATTTTTCCCATACCATGTCGGAAGATCGCTACAACAGAAGCCAAGGTTCTCAGTTGGGGAGCAGATTTTCAGAACTTAACAGTCCAGGACCCATGGACCACCCAGTATTTGTCTTTTCCCATCAACATTCTGGATTTTGGGTCCCTCCCTCTTGCTCTACTTTTCTGGCAGGACCCTATTCTCTAACATTAGTCTCTAGTCCAAACCGA
This sequence comes from Oophaga sylvatica, assembly GCA_033576555.1. NCBI lineage: Eukaryota > Metazoa > Chordata > Amphibia > Anura > Dendrobatidae > Oophaga > Oophaga sylvatica. The sequence continues at coordinate 533,035,522 of JARQOD010000005.1, read as the reverse complement.
CAATGCCACAGCGGTGACATACATGAACCTTTAAGGAAGAACCTGAAGTCAAACAGTATTGCCAGAAGTGCCACGGATTTGGTTATGATCTCAGCACTGCACATCCCAAAAATGGAGATCTGGGCCGCCGATTTTCTAAGCCAAGAGGGTCCCGCTGCCGGCGAGTGGTCCCTGAACCAGTCTCCCACGACTTGTGGCTCCTTTGAGGGATTCCTGATGTCAACCTGATAGAGTCCTGTCTAAGTCACAAGATTCTTCATGTGGTCTCCAGCTCACATGTCACGCTAGCAATCGGCACTGAAGCTTTGGTAAGTCGTCTGCCTCAGTTCTTCCTCCTGTACCTGTTCCCTCCCTTGCCACTGATCTCTAGGGTGGTCAAGAGGATCAAGACAGAGGGAGTGCCCATCATTCTCGTCGCCCCAGAAGACTCTGGTACGCAGAAGTATTCAACTCCCTCATGGGCACTCCTTAGAAACTCCAGGATCTTTCAGATCTTCTCTCGCAGTGTTCTCTATTCCACCAGAATTCTCTGTCGTTCTATTTAACGGCATGACTAAGACCGTGTTTCTGAATCAGCTGTTTTCTCCAATCAGGTTATCCATACCATGTTCAAAGCTATGAAGTCTTCCTTTTCTCGCATTTCCCACCGTTAGTGGAAAGTCTTTTTCCGCTGGTGTGTAAATAATCAGACCTCTCCAAGGGTCTTTCATCTGTTTTCCATTTTGTCCTATCTACATTTGGGGCTGAAATCTGACCTGTCCTTCAGTTTTTTCAAGAGACAGGTGTCTGCTTTTATCATCCCTTTTCGACAGATTATAGCATCTCGCCTGCAGATCAAGACCTTTCTGCAGGGAGTTGGGCACTCTGTTCCCCCCCCCACTACCGGCCTCTGGTAACACGTTGGGATCTCAATTTAGTGCTCAACGTTCTTCAAGAATCAACATTCAAACCTCTACGAGAAATCTTTCCTTTCCTGGAAGGTTGCTTTCCCGGTCGCCATTTCTTCTATCAGATGAGTTTCCAAACTTGCAGATTTCTTGTCATTCCCCCTTATGTAGGGTGTCACCAGGGCAAGGTAGTATTAACGTCCGATGACATCCTTTCTCCCTAAGGTGGTTTTTTGCATTTCACCCCAATGAGGATACTGTGTTTTTTTCCTTTATCCATTTTTGTCCCCTTTCATCAAGAGTGGTTTCTAAACAAACTGGACCTGGTAGAGTCCTCCTTATATACCTTCCTAGGACAGCAGCCATCAGATGCGCAAAGTCACTGTCCTTAATTCTAGAATGTACTCGTAAAGGTCTTGGCTGTTTCCAAGTCTATTGAGGCCTGCTGGATTCACTCTGCCATTCTGAAGCCTACCGACTAATGGACAGAACGCATCCATTTAAGGTCACTGTGCACTCCACTCGCTCAGTGGGGGCCTCCTCTCACCCACCACCAGACGTTGGTCTTATAGATTTGTTAGACTGCTACATGGTCTTCCTCTCATACCTTTGTTAAGTTCTACAAGGTTCACATGTAGGCTTAGTCTTATGCGAATCTCTGTAGAAAGGTTCTGCAAGCAGCAGTGACCCGAGCTCTGATTTGACGGTACTACTTTTACCTACCCTTGGGACTCCTTTTGGACGTCCCATAGTTTCCTGTGTCGCCCAGTGAAGCGATAGAGAAATTAAGATTTTGGGTCCTACCGTAAAATCTTTCTCAGAGTCTTCATTGGGGGACACTGCACTCACTCTTGTTTATTGTTCATTGTGGTTATGTTATGATAGTTGTATACCTGTTGCTTTTCCTACTGCTTTCTCACTAACTAATTAGCTTCAGAGATTTTACGGTAGGTACTCAAAATCTTCATTTTCCCCATTCCCCAGCTCATTTCCCCTTTAACTGGGACTGGTATATTAGCTTCAGGTATTGAGCAAATTCAGCCACTTGGCAGCATGGCAGAGCTGAATGAGTCTCCTAGGACCCAGCAGCTCCTGTTCCCTCCCTACAGCCAGTGATAACATTATCACTGGGTCCTGAGGAGGAAGCACTGTCAATACCTCCTAATCTGTATACACTAGTACTGATTCAGCTTGTGTATAAAGCCATGCAGATGGTAAAGATGTTAATAAATCATGTTCGTATTCCCTGGGAAGTCAGGCTGTATCTTACAGCTGGCTCCCACCTCCTACTACAGGTGCATGATCTTGTGCAAGCTGCTTACTCTGCACTGACATTCTAAAATGTCACTTCAGAGTAAAGTGTGGACCGACTGAACATTTAAAGTCTACAAGCTGTCTAGAAGTAGTTAATGTGATATAAACAGATAAGTGTAAAGTGTGTTATGAAGGATGTCTAATTTTGGTGATTGTGGGATTTTGAAATGATCACTTTACTCCACTAGGATCCGCTGAACATAACCACCATTTTGATTCACAGAACAGGACTATTGAGAGCTGAAGTTCGTTGTGTGTAAGAAATCCCCTGCCCTTCAACCTTGAGTTCTAAACTTGGAACACTCTTTGCAGTCATTTGGAATATATGCATTGAGGAGGAGCAAGCTTTTGAGACCTGTTCTAATGAATCATGGTGGTTCTCTCACAAATCAAACATCTATCTCCGATCCTGCAGATGTGGTTCTGTCCTCCATGAGGCAAAGCCTATAAATCCTACTTGCGTTCACATTCTGTGTGCTGCACACTTATCTCTACTCTAATCTTGAGGGTAATATTTGTCTGCTTACCCATGAATATATATTGCTATGAGTGTCATTACACTGCTGCAGTATAGCAAGATCATTAAACAGAGCAATCTGATCTTTATCACATCACAGATATCTGATGATAGTTGCTCGAAAATTAGATAACTTGTACCTAGGAGGAAGTATTTTAATAATCTTAAATATAAATGGCAGTATTATAGTAGTTATATTCTTGTACATGGGAGGCAATATTATAGTAGTTACAGGTGTTTCACACAAAATTAGAATATCATCAAAAAGTTTATTTCAGTTCTTCAATACAAAACGTGAATCTCCTATATTCTATAGAGTCATTACACACAGAGTGATCTATTCTATAGTCATTACACACAGAGTGATCTATTCTATAGTGTCATTACACACAGAGTGATCTATTCTATAGAGTCATTACACACAGAGTGATCTATTCTATAGAGACATTACACACAGAGTGATCTATTCTATAGAGACATTACACACAGAGTGATCTATAGTGTCATTACACACAGAGTGATCTATTCTATAGAGCCATTACACACAGAGTGATCTATTCTATAGAGTCATTACACAAAGTGATCTATTTCACGTGTTTATTTCTGTTAATGTGGATGATTATGGCTTACAGCTAATGAAAACCCAAAAGTCATTATCTCAGTAAATTAGAATACTTTATAACACCAGCTTGAAAAATGATTTTAAAGTCCAAATTGTTGTCCTACTGAAATGTATGCTCAGTAAATGCACTCAATACTTGGTCCGGGCTCCTTTGGCATCAATTACTGCATCGATGCGGCGTGGCATGGAGGCGATCAGCCTGTGGCACTGCTGAGGTGTTATGGAAGCCCAGGTTGCTTTGATAGCAGTCTTCAGCTCATCTGCATTGTTGGGTCTGGTGTCTCTCATCTTCCTCTTGACAATACTCCATAGATTCTCTATGCGGCGTGGCATGGAGGCGATCAGCCTGTGGCACTGCTGAGGGGTTATGGAAGCCCAGGTTGCTTTGATAGCAGCCTTCAGCTCGTCTGCATTGTTGGGTCTGGTGTCTCTCATCTTCCTCTTGACAATACCCCATAGATTCTCTATGGGGTTAAGGTCAGGTGAGTTTGCTGCTAATCAAGCACAGTGATACTGTTTTTTTTAAACCAGGTATTGGTACTTTTGGCAGTGTGGACAGGGGCCAAGTCCTGCTGGAGAATGAAATTTCCATCTCCAAGAAGCTTGTCGGCAGAGGGAAGCATGAAGTGCGCTAAAATGTCCTGGTAGACGGCTGCGCTGACTTTGGTCTTGATAAAACACAGTGGACCTACACCAGCAGATGACATGGCTCCCAAACCATCACTGATGGTGGACACTTCACACTAGACTTCCAGCAGCTTGGATTGTGGCCTCTCCACTCTTCCTCCAAACTCTGGGACCGCGATTTCCAAATGAAATGCAAAATTTACTTTCATCTGAAAACAACACCTTGGACCACTGACAACAGTCCAGTTCTTTTTCTTCTTGGCCCAGGTAAGACGCTTCAGGCGTTGTCTATTGGTCATGAGTGGCGTGACACAAGGAATGTGACACTTGTAGCCCATGTCCTGGATACGTCTGTGTGCGGTGGCTCTTGAAGTATTGACTCCAGCAGCAGTCCAGTCTTTGTCAATCTCCCCCAAATTTTTGAATGGCTTTTTCTCAACAATCCTTTCAAGGCTGCGGTTATCCCGGTTGCTTGTGCACCTTTTTATACCACACTTTTTTCCTTCTACTCAACTTTCCATTAATATGCTCTCTGAACAGCCGGCTTCTTTAGCAGTGACCTTTTGTGGCTTACCCTCCTTGTGAAGTGTGTCAATGACTGCCTTCTGGACATCTGTTAAGTCACCAGTCTTCCCCATGATTGTGGAGCCTACTGCAACAGACTAAGACTGGTTTCACAATAGCGTTTCACTGACCTGCGCACGGCTGCCGCTAAGCTCCGCCCCCGACCACGCCTCCTCTCGGCCGCTCCGCCTATGGGCGCATGACGCTGCATGCGACCTGCATACCCTATCTTTAGCATTGGGTACGCAGGCCTTGCGCAGGTATGCGTTTGACGGCGTATGCGTCCTTTTGACAGTGCGCTGAGCGTACCAAAATGCAACACAGTGCGTTTGGCGCAGGTCGGCTCACCGTCAAAAGGACACATGCGCCGGGAAACATATACCTGCGCACGGCCTGCGTACCCAATGCTAAAGATAGGGTACGCAGGTCGTATGCAGCGTCTGGCGCCCATAGGCGGAGCGGCCGGGGGCAGAGCTTAGCGGGGGCCGTGCGCAGACCGACGCAGGTCAGTGAAACGCTAATGTGAAACTAGCCAAAGGGACCTTTTTAAACGATTACGAAACCTTTGCAGGTGTTTTTTGTTATTTATTCTAATTTACTGAGATAATGACTTTTGGGTTTTCATTGGCTGTAAGCCATAATCATCAACATTAACAGAAATAAACACGTGAAATAGATCACTCTGTGTGTAATGTCTCTATAGAATGAGTTTCACTTTTTGTATTGAAGAACTGAAATAAATTAACTTTTTGATGATCTAATTTTGTGAGAAGCCCCTGTATATTCTTGTACATAGGGAGCAGTATTATAGTAGTTATATTCCTGTACATAGGGGGCAGTATTATAGTAGTTATATTCTTGTATATAGGGGCTGTAGTATAGTAGTTATATTCTTGTACATAGGGGCAGTATTATAGTAGTTATATTCTTGTACATAGGAGCAGTATTATAGTAGTTATATTCTTGTATATAGGGGCTGTAGTATAGTAGTTATATTCTTGTACATAGGAGCAGTATTATAGTAGTTATATTCTTGTACATAGGGGCAGTATTATTGTAGTTATATTCTTGTACATAGGAGCAGTATAAGGCTGGGGTCACACTGGCGACTAAATCGTACCACTACAAAGCGATGAAATATCGTATTGCAGTCGGACCAATGTTAATCTATGGAGCAGCTCCCAGCATCAGATTTTTTGTGGTTCGATTTAAACGTGCGAGTGCAATCGCAGCATGCTGCGATTGTCACCGATTGTGGGTCGACAATCGCCAATGCAAGTCTATGGGTAGGGAAAATCGGATGCTAGACGCATCAATGTTCATGAAACTTTTCTGCGATAATCGTCCCACTAAAACGGTCAGATTTAGTTGACGGTGTGTGTGACCCCAGCCTTATAGTAGTTATATTCTTGTACATAGGAGCAGTATTATAGTAGTTATATTCTTGTACATAGGAGCAGTATTATAGTAGTTATATTCTTGTACATAAGGGCAGTATTATAGTAGTTATATTCTTGTACATAGGAGCAGTATTATAGTAGTTATATTCTTGTACATAGGGGCAGTATTATAGTAGTTATATTCTTGTACATAGGAGCAGTATTATAGTAATATTCTTGTACATAGGGGCAGTATTATAGGAGTTATATTCTTGTACATAGGGGCAGTATTATAGTAGTTATATTCCTGTACATAGGGAGCAGTGTTATTGTAGCTATATTCTGGTACATAGGGGCAGTATTATAGTAATATAAAACACACACTGGTGCTTGCCAATAAACAATAGCTTCAGCACCTGGTATCTAGACAGATTCTGTGCCAATTATGTCACTGAGAAAAAGACTGTAGTATTCAATGAAAGATGCCACGCTTAAGGGTATAGGGATAAAATCAGGATAATAAAAGTAGCATATCAATGCACATACTAGTTAACAGGAAGGCATGCCGTATAAGCGGTCCCTTTAAATGTAACCTAGCCACTCGTTGAGTCAACTAGAATGTGCCAGTTAAAAAAGGTAAAACAAACTGTGCGCAAGATCCGTTGGTAGTTATATTCTTGTACATAGGGAACAGTATTACAATAGTATGTGTTGTACAATGTTTATATTTCCTGGTTAAATTGCTATATAACAGCACTAAAATACAGACCTTTATAGTTATTTTCTCCCATAATTGTAAAGTTCACTGAACCTGCTGTCATTTAATTTGTCTTGTTTTACTATTTGCAGTGAAATAAGAACCTCACCTAAAATAGAAAATTTGGTACAGCTGGTTTCACATTTGCGTATCTGTGCGCAGAGTTTGATCTGCATAGATCCGCATGCGTCATGTGTACATATCTTTAACATGGTGTACGCAGGGACATGCTTTTGCATGCTTTTGCGTACGCATGTATCTCACACAATCCTTATTGAAAAAATGACTAAGTATGGAATGGACAAGGCAACTGTTAGGTGGATTCATAACTGGCTTAGTGATCGGACCCAAAGAGTGGTTGTAAATGGCTGCACATCCAGTTGGAAGAATGTCTCAAGTGGGGTACCACAAGGCTCTGTTTTGGGCCCTGTATTGTTCAACATCTTTATCAATGATTTAGATGAAGGAATTGAGGGTAAACTGATCAAATTTGCTGATGACACAAAGCTAGGAGGGGTAGCTAATACTAGAGAAGAGAGAGAGAGGATTCAAAAAGATATACATAAACTGGAGCAGTGGGCAGCAACTAACAGAATGGATTTTAACAGGGAAAAATGCAAAGTACTACATCTGGGCAATAAAAATGAAAAAAGCATATACAAAATGGGAGGAATAGGGCTAAGTAACAGCACATGTGAAAAAGACTTGGGTATACTAATTGATCACAGACTTAACATGAGTCAACAGTGTGATGCAGCAGCAAAAAAGGCAAATGCAATTCTAGGATGTATCAACAGAAGCATACAGTCTAGATCACGTGAGGTCATTATTACCCTCTACTCCTCTTTGGTCAGACCTCATCTGGAATACTGTGTCCAGTTTTGGGCACCACATTTTAAAAAAGACATCAACAAACTGGAGCAAGTTCAGAGAAGAGCCACCAGAATGGTGACCGGTCTGCAAACCATGTCCTATGAGGAACGGTTGCAGGATTTGGGAATGTTTAGCTTACAAAAAAGAAGACTGAGAGGAGACTTAATAGCTGTCTACAAATATCTCAAGGGCTGTCACATTGTAGAAGGATCATCTTTATTCTCATTTGCGCAAGGAAAGACTAGAAGCAATGGGATGAAACTGAATGGGAGGAGACACAGATTAGATATTAGAAAAAACTTTTTGACAGTTAGGGTGATCAATGAGTGGAATAGGCTGCCACAAGAGGTGGTGAGTTCTCCTTCAATGGAAGTCTTCAAACAGAGGCTGGATAGACATCTGTCTGGGATGATTTAGAGAATCCTGCTTTGAGCAGGGGGTTGGACCAGATGACCCAGGAGGTCCCTTCCAACTCTACCATTCTATGATTCTATGATTCTATGTGTCGTTTTGCTGTGTGTTGCGGTGACCGGTGAACGCAACATGTTGCATTTTTTTGAAGCGTCAATAATCCGTCAAATATGCGCAGTCATGCGCATCCGGATGAGTGCGTCAAACAACGCATTACTGTCTATGCGAATGCATTGGTACGCAAGGACATGCGCATGGATGCGTTTGATGCGCATTCGGACTTCGGGCTGCGCATGTCCAGGAACTGATTACAGCACCTGGAAATATCGAATGTATGCGCATAAACAACGCAAACGCATGCACATGTAGCGGGTTTTTTTTGGCGTCATGTGTAAGCTGATGCGAATAAAAAACGCTGCGTTAGCATGCGTTTTGGCATGCGTTTGTGCATGCAGATGACACGCTGCGCACACAAACGCTGATGTGAACCTAGCCTAAATGTTTACAGTTTGTTTGTACTGTACGACATTGCATCCTACTAAAATTATATGAAACATCAGGCCCTTTAGCACCGAACGTCCCTCCTTGTATGTGAACCTGTGCAGATGATGATTTTTTTTAATAAACTACAGTGTATCATCATACACATACTATCATAGGCTTGGGGTCACTTAGAAATCATTTTTTTAAGTTATTGTAGTTAAAAAGTATTAGTCTTATTAATTGTTGCTTCATGGCTCAATAGCACAAGTGAAAATAAGCAACTTTGTAATATATCTTATCAGAGAAATCCGCTTCAGAGGTTATCACCAGTTTAAGTGATTACAGTTTCATGATCCAGTCCTCAGGGATTCATAGATGTAGAGAGGAATTACATAAAACTTCAGTTGTGATTTAATCAGTCCTTATAAATCAGTAATCGCATGTTATTCTCTACAAAATATATACATAACATAGGAGACACAGAGACTGCTCTATATGCATCACATGGGAGACACAGAGACTGTTGTATATATACTTTACATGGAAGACACTGATATTGAGACTGCTGTATATATCATATGGGAAATGCCAAGACTTCTGTATGTGCATCCAATGGGAGGACACCAGGGCAGCTGTAAATACAGCACACAAGAGTCACTGGTGCTCAAAGTTTAAGAAGTAATTGAAGGGCTGTAGGCCCCGTTTTGTACTGTGGTTCCCCATTCCTGCTCTATGTTCTGCACCGCAAGAGACACATCCTCTATATATTACACCACGGGTCACATTCTCTGTATACTACACCACACGGGACACATCCTCTATATACTACACCGCACGGGACACATCCTCTATATACTACATCACACGGGACACATCCTCTATATACTACACCACACGGGACACATCCTCTATATACTACACCACACGGGACACATCCTCTATATACTGCACCACACGGGACACATCCTCTATATACTACACCACGCGGGACACATCCTCTATATACTGCACCACACGGGACACATCCTCTATATACTACACCGCACGGGACACATCCTCTATATACTGCACCACACGGGACACATCCTCTATATACTGCACCACACGGGACACATCCTCTATATACTACACCACACGGGACACATCCTCTATATACTGCACCACACGGGACACATCCTCTATATACTGCACCACACGGGACACATCCTCTATATACTACACCACACGGGACACATCCTCTATATACTACACCACACGGGACACATCCTCTATATACTACACCACACGGGACACATCCTCTATATACTACACCGCACGAGACACATCCTCTATATACTACACCACACGGGACACATCCTCTATATACTACACCACACGGGACACATCCTCTATATACTACACCACACGGGACACATCCTCTATATACTACACCACACGGGACACATCCTCTATATACTACACCACACGGGACACATCCTCTATATACTAAAGTCATGGCCAAAAGTTTTGAGAATGACACAAATATTATATTTTCACATGATCTGCTGCCCTCTGGTTTTTATGTGTGTTTGACAGATGTTTTTATCACAGACAGAAATAAAATAATTGCAAACATATGAGTAACAAAAGCTTATATTGACAGTTAGAATGAGTTAATGCAGCAAGTCAATATTTGCAGAGTTGACCCTTCTTCTTCAGGACCTCTGCAATTCTCCCTGGCATGCTCTCAATCAACTTCTGGACCACATCCTGACTGATAGCAGTCCATTCTTGCACAATCAATGCTTTCATTTTGTCAGAATTTTTAGGTTTTTGTTTGTCCACCGGTCTCTTGATGATTGACCACAAGTTCTCAATGGGATTAAGATCTGGGGAGTTTCCAGGCCATGGACCCAAAATCTCTATGTTTTGTTCCCTGAGCCATTTAGTTATCACCTTTGCTTTATGGCAAGGTGCTCCATCATGCTGGAAAAGGCATTGTTGATCGCCAAACTGCTCTTGGAGGGTTGGGAGAAGTTGCTCTTGGAGGACATTCTGGTACCATTCTTTATTCATGGCTGTGTTTTTAGGCAAGACTGTGAGAGAGCCGATTCCCTTGGCTGAGAAGCAACCCCACACATGAATGGTTTCAAGATGCTTAACAGTTGGCATGAGACAAGACTGGTGGTAGCGCTCACCTTGTCTTCTCCGAATGAGGCGTTTTCCTGATGTCCCAAACAATCGAAAAGGGGATTCATCAGAGAAAATAACTTTACCCCAGTCCTCAGCAGTCCACTGCCTGTACCTTTTGCAGAATATCAGTCTGTCCATGATGTTTTTTCTGGAGAGAAGTGGCTTCTTTGCTGCCCTCCTTGAGACCAGGCCTTGCTCCAAGAGTCTCCGCCTCACAGTGCGTGCAGATTCACTCACACCTGCCTGCTGCCATTCCTGAGCAAGCTCTGCACTGCTGGTAGCCCGATCCCGCAGATGAAACACTTTTAAGAGACGGTCCTGGCGCTTGCTGGTCTTTCTTGGGCGCCCTGGAGCCTTTTTGGCAACAATGGAACCTCTCTCCTCGAAGTTCTTGATGATGCGATAGATTGTTGACTGAGGTGCAATCTTTCTAGATGCGATACTCTTCCCTGTTAGGCCATTTTTGTGCATTGCAATGATGACTGCACGTGTTTCTTTAGAGATAACCATGGTTAACAGAAGAGAAACAATGATGCCAAGCACCAGCCTCCTTTTAAAGTGTCCAGTGGTGTCATTCTTACTTAATCATGACAGATTGATTTCCAGCCATGTCCTCATCAACACCCACACCTGTGTTAATAGAGCAATCACTGAAAAGAGGTTAGCTGGTCCTTTTAAGGCAGGGATGCAATGATGTTGAAATGTGTTTTGGGGGATAAAGTTCATTTTCTAGCCAAATATTGACTGCAATTAATTGCTGTTAAGCTGATCACTCTTTATAACATTCTGGAATATATGCAAATTGCCATTAGAAAAAGTGAAGCAGTAGACCTTGTAAAAATTAATATTTGTGTCATTCTCAAAACTTTTGGCCATGACTGTACATCTTATCAGAGAAATCTGCTTCTCTCCCCCCCCGGACTGAACTGTCATTCTCAAGTATCAGGTAGAATGAGTCTTCAGTGAATGCCGATTTTCACATTACTGATATAGGAGATGACAGTTGGTGCTCATAAAGTTCTATGTAGATTCGAGCTGGGAGGAGCTAGAGACAGACACGGACATCTGCTGCAAGTGGTCCTGAAACATCAGTTCTCCATAGAACGTTATAAGCAACAATGTTTTAGTGAAACTTGCAGCAGAATGTTTATGTCGGCCTCTAGCTCCTCCTCCATAGAATTTTATAAGCACCAACTGTCACCTCCTATCTCAGTAACGGAAAGATCTCTCTTCACTGAATACATATTTTACAGGCTTTTTCCATGAATTGAGAGTGAATTATCAGTCCTGGAGGGGAAAGAAGCAGATTTCTCTGATACGACATATTACAAAGTTGCTCATTTTCATGTGTGCTATGGAGTTATGTAATAAAGGATTATCAGAGCGTTTAATTTTTAAGTGACAGCAGCCTAGCCTGGTGAGAGTATGAAAAACAAAAAACAGCCTCGATCCCCTGCCATTCCCCTCCTAGTGGTACGTGGCACATGACCACTGTGGCAAGTGATTGGCTGCAGCAGCCATATGACCGTAAAAGGATCCAATTCTGGTCATACGGATATGTGACTGCTGCAGCCAATCATTGGCTGCAGCAGTCACATACAGTTCCCTGTCTTAACTGGAATTTTTAAGAGACTGGATAGGACATTGCTAGGAGAAGACAGGCGGAGGATCGGAAAGCGAGAATGGAGCACTTGTGAAGCTGTACTCTATGATTATCCAACCTTTAAAAGGGGATGAAAAACCCCTTTAAAAAGGCATTTTCCCTTTCGGACAATCCTTACTGCAAAACAGAAGCCCCCCTCCCCTACTAACAGCTCAGCGGCTCATAGAGAGGGGTCCCAACACACAGAAAAGGAATGAAAACCGCGCTTGTCACCTTGTTTCCTGCACCTCCCACGCGCACGACCTTATCGGGGTTGATGGCGGCGATGCAGTCGTTCACCAGCTTGCTGCTGTGCGATCTGGTGGTGGTGACGATGTGTTGACCTTCGGGCACCTCCTTCAGCTCAAAACCAAATGCTCCGACGCCCAGGACGCCCCAAAGAGTCCTCCCCAGGACAGCGCCGTCACACGCCTGAAATTATACCGCAAGTCAGAAACCAAATCCATTTGTATGCAATGATATAAAGGGTTAACGACGCAGAGATGGCAGCGCTCATCGTAGACGGGTGTTGATGAATGGTGATACTGCACTATTGGGGAGGTGACCTTGACAAAGGTGGCCATGAGGCTAGGAGGGGGGGCATGTGCGACCAACGGCATAGTGATCCTCTGATCGCGGCACAGCAGCCAATAGAAATAGCTCTCTGCCTGCCTGCCATTTCCATTGGCTGCTCGACAGTGAACTGAGCATGTGTGACCACCACACTCTGCTTATTAGGTGGACGCGCTATACACTTTGAACACCAGGTGGCGCAATGCTATGTAAAAAAAAAAATGTCATAAATCTCCACTTTATCGATTTCCTTTTTAACAGCACGTCAATGCAAAATATTGATCATTTTTTATGATCTATTAAGTGGCCAAACCCTTCTTTATTGTTACGATTAATCCCTTCATGACATCCACTGTGCACGTATCTGGGGACAAGGTCAGACACATCAATGGTGCAACCGGGGGCCCAAGAGGTAAGGGGGCCACTGCCTCCAAAGCATTGTGATCAGCTAAGGGACTACAAAGGGCCCCTATACTGTTCTTGAACAGGGGCCCTCTTCTGCCTGTGTCCGCTCCTGGGTGGGTGGAGTATTGAGCTGGCTCAGAACCCGAACACCAACAGTGGCGGAATCGTGTTTTGGTTTTAATTTTGCGCTCGGAATTTTCGCTCTCCATTGTCCTGACGGACGGCGGCTGTCGGGAGATGCTGGTAGTTGTAGTTTGACAATGGTGGGAGTTCAGCGGGTTCCTGAGCTAACGAGGAGATGCTTATCGGAGGAGATGAAGGATGGGACGTGGCCTCTGCTCTCCACTGATAAGTCTACGTCTGGTTACGCTTGTAAGTAGGGGCCCCTGTAACATTATGGCCCCGGCCGGCACCCTTTACTAGAAGTGACCTATGGTGCAGCTTTAGGCGGCCGCTGTCACCCCTTTAACACATAAGACCGTTTATTTAATTCTCAGGTTTTCAGCTCAGATTATTCATTTTTTTGGTAATAGAGATTTAGAATTAAATTCGCTACAGATTTCCGTAAAATAATTTGGTTTCGCCGGATCTTGTCGATGCCAGGATATCGGACCACCAAAACAGAAAAAGAAATGTCCACGTTACCTGGTAGTTATAATACGGCTGGTTTATCACTCCCGCGATTGCTTTTCCTTCATAAGCAATGCCAATAAGAACAGTTACGTGATCCAGGAGCCCTGCACACAAAACAATCATCAGTTTGTGTCCATCATGCTGGAAAAGGCATTGTTGATCGCCAAAATGCTCTTGGAGGGTTGGGAGAAGTTGCTCTTGGAGGACATTCTGGTACCATTCTTTATTCATGGCTGTGTTTTTAGGCAAGACTGTGAGAGAGCCGATTCCCTTGGCTGAGAAGCAACCCCACACATGAATGGTTTCAGGATGCTTAACAGTTGGCATGAGACAAGACTGGTGGTAGCGCTCACCTTGTCTTCTCCGAATGAGGCGTTTTCCTGATGTCCCAAACAATCGAAAAGGGGATTCATCAGAGAAAATAACTTTACCCCAGTCCTCAGCAGTCCACTGCCTGTACCTTTTGCAGAATATCAGTCTGTCCATGATGTTTTTTCTGGAGAGAAGTGGCTTCTTTGCTGCCCTCCTTGAGACCAGGCCTTGCTCCAAGAGTCTCTGCCTCACAGTGCGTGCAGATGCATTCACACCTGCCTGCTGCCATTCCTGAGCAAGCTCTGCACTGCTGGTAGCCCGATCCCGCAGTGAAACACTTTTAAGAGACGGTCCTGGCGCTTGCTGGTCTTTCTTGGGCGCCCTGGAGCCTTTTTGGCAACAATGGAACCTCTCTCCTTGAAGTTCTTGATGATGCGATAGATTGTTGACTGAGGTGCAATCTTTCTAGCTGCGATACTCTTCCCTGTTAGGCCATTTTTGTGCATTGCAATGATGACTGCACGTGTTTCTTTAAGATAACCATGGTTAACAGAAGAGAAATAATGATGCCAAGCACCAGCCTCCTTTTAAAGTGTCCAGTGGTGTCATTCTTACTTAATCATGACAGATTGATTTCCAGCCATGTCCTCATCAACACCCACACCTGTGTTAATGGAGCAATCACTGAAAAGAGGTTAGCTGGTCCTTTTAAGGCAGGGCTGCAATGATGTTGAAATGTGTTTTGGGGGATAAAGTTCATTTTCTAGCCAAATATTGACTTAGCAAGTAATTGCTGTTAAGCTGATCACTCTTTATAACATTCTGGAGTATATGCAAATTGACATTAGAAAAAGTGAAGCAGTAGACTTTATAAAAATTAATATTTGTGTCATTCTCAAAACTTTTGGCCATGACTGTACACCACACGGGACACATCCTCTATATAACTTGCACCACACGGGACACATCCTCTATATACTACACCGCACGGGACACATCCTCTATACAGTTGTGCTCAAAGGTTGAATGGACCTTTGTAGATTTCTAAATCCTATAATGACATACTAGTTACCACCCCTCCCCCATTATATAGTAATGTTCCCCATCCTGGGATGTTTGACTTCCATCCTAGTATATGTATGTTTTCCATTCTAGGCCCATTCTGTTTTATGTTCGCCATCTTGAACCTATCCTGGTATATATGACCTCCAGCCTGTTATATACAGCTGTGCTCAAAAGTTTACATACCCCGGCAGAATTTTTCCTTCCTTGGCCTGTTTTCAGAGAATATGAATGTTAACAAAACTTTTTCTCCCCTCATGGTTAGTGGTTGGGTGAAGCCATTTATTGTCAAACTTCTGTGTTTTCTCTTTCTAAATCATAATGACAACCCAAAACATCCAAATGACCCTCATCAAAAGTTTACATACCCTGGTGATTTTGGCCTGATAACATGCACAGAAGTTGACACAAATGGGTTTGAATGGCTACTAAAGGAAACATCCTCACCTGTAACCTGTTTGCTTGTAATCAGTGTGTGTGCATAAAAGCTGAGTGAGTTTCTGGGATTCAGACAGACTCTTACATCTTTCATCCAGCCACTGACATTTCTGGATTGTGAGTCATGGGGAAAGCAAAAGAATTGTTAACGGATCTACGGGAAAAGGTAGATGAACTATATAAAACAGGAAAGGGATACAAAAAGATATCCAAGGAATTGATAATGCCAGTCAGCAGCATTCAAACTGTGAATAACAAATGGAAAATCAGGGGCTCTGTAAAAACAAAACCACGGTCAGGTAGATCAACAAAAATGTTGTCCACAACTACCAGGAAAATTGTTCGGGATGCAAAGAAAAACCCACAAATCACATCGGCTGAAATACTGGACTCTCTGAAAACTAGCGGTGTGGCTGTTTCAAGATGCACAATAAGGAGACACTTGAAGAAAAATGGGCTGCATGGTCGAGTCGCCA
>JARQOD010000005.1:532856117-533019275 GCA_033576555.1 Oophaga sylvatica | reverse complement strand
GCCAGGAATTATCTACCGTATTAACATTTTTTATATTTATGAGTTGTATATTCTGGCATAAATTGTTCATCTAGTGCAATGCAAATTCTCCATTCTTCTTCCCAAAAATAAAACGAGATATATTATAAAAGTGCAAACTAGCTCTTTAGTATCATGCAACTTTATAGCAAAATTTTAATTTTTTTTTTCTTTTGTACAAAAAATAAAAAGCCTTAAAATTTTCTTTTTTGCCGAAAAAACGTCTGTTCATGCAAAAATCCAACACACAAAAATGACTACAAAGAATTTAAAGATTGCATTGTGCAGAGTTTGTACCAAAATATCTCTGCAATGTGGATGACGGTAACGTTTGAGTCATGGAGAGTATAAATGTCCTAACTAAGGGCAGGGGGTGATTAGATATTAAACTGTCTCACTCCTTACCGACTAAATTTGACAAAAGGGGGTGATAACATGAGGAAAAGCTCCTGTCCCACCTTTACATAAGAAAAGATAATAGTACCAGGCTGTGTCTGCTATGAGGGGGCGATGCCATGAAGAAAGGATCCTGTGATGCTCACTACAGGGTCTATAAGATGAGAGATAACTATAAAAGTCTGTGACATTTATTCCTGATGTTGCTCTCCCTCCTTACTGATATAGAATACAACTTTTCTTATTCCCCCTCCCCCCACTCCAAATGTGAATGAATGCTGTCCCCCCAAATGTTGCACCTACAATAATAGCCTGGTATCATAAGATCAAAGCTCTGGCCCTTATTTGAACCGATGCTTACGCAGCAGATGTGAAAAAGCTGAGCTGCAGTGTAAAGCAAGGGGGAGGGACAGAATCAGCCTCCTAATGAAACAGAAGGTGGATTTCAGACTACCGTGGGCTCCAGTGCTGGTTACGCTCAGGTCATGCTGCGTTCTTCATTGCAATGTTTCCGTCTGGGGGATTTTAGAATGAAAACTTGGGAGGCACATGCTTAAGTGTATATTTCTCTACAATACATCACCCCATTATATACAAACTAGAGATGAATGGGGACTGTAGATCTGCCAAAGGTATACGGGGACCTGGCACATATGTGTAATACTTCATTTCTCATGTGGTGGCGCTGCAAGTGGAAATTAACTGAAATCTTCCATTTTCCCCCATGTATTACAGTTGATAGTCCCAAGTCACTACTTACCGCAGTTCTTTATCAGTGCCAGCAGGGGGCGCTATCTGCAAAAAGTTTTTCGTAAGTACTGCAATTATTGATATTGGTCATTTGCACTAATCTCATTCCTGTGCATTAATCAGTTTGGCCATGAGACTGGGACACTATTACATTAACGATCAGAGGAGGCTCCAAGAAACAGAAGTATTTCCCAGCATGTTTTGTGACGCTAATAAGAAAGAATCTTCCACAAAGCAACGACAAGGGCTCATTCAGACGTCCGTTTAAATCGGTCCGAGATGGGATCTTAACGTACGGACTGACCGCGGGTCTTCCGATGGTTTTTCTTCTGCAGAAACCTTAGACATGATAGCTTATTAAGCGATTAGTGTAGACTCCTGGTTGACCTGTACTCTTAAAGGGCTGCTCCACCAGGAAATACCCTGCGCAAATGGCCTAAATAGGGAATATGGCTGTTGCAGAGGGGGGGATCATCACTCGGGACCCCCTTCTATTATCCAGAGAAGAGATTTATAGGGCAGAACAGTTTCCCATTGGACTCGAATGGCCAGAAGAACTTCTGACGACAGTGGAGTGATGGCGCAAGTAAAGACACCAATCGGGGTGCACTTCAAAAAGTGAAAATAGAAAACAAAATTCTGATTTAATTCTTTTTTTTTTACTTGAACCTCTTATCATCTACCCACAGGGTCTGATCATGTTAGATCATCCCCACCCATCAAAAAATTGAGGGTCCGGTGTCTCACAAATGAATGACTCCGTATGTACATGTATCAGCCTGTTACTGTACAGCCTGCAGGGAGCCCAAGCTGGGAGAGTCCAGGAACCTGTCTTCATGCTATCGCCTCTCCGACCGATCACAACTTGTCACTACCTTTCCCTGTACCCCCTCTATGGCAGCAGTGGTCATGCGTGCCACTACCGCTCCTGTACAAGTGAATGGAGAAGCTCGAGCACAACTATTCCATTTACACAAGTTTTAGGACCCCTTGTTCTCGGTATTTGTGAAAATCCGGACCCCTACATTTGTCTCCTATCTTGTGGAAAGGTGATAAAATGATTTTTGTGAGATAATCCCTTCATTGGGAGCTCCTTCATCTTCCCATTGAGATCTGCATAGTAGTGTGAAGCCACAGGGTATAAAGATCCATCATTTTAGCAATCAAATCTTACTGACATTTTCTGTAAAAGGCAGCCCCACTTTGTTCTACCGGGCTCCAATTTTGGGGGGTCTGATCACGTCACAGACAAAGAGGGGATGAACGGAGCGGAGGCCGAGCACATGCACTGCTGCACCGCTCTATTACAGGTATGGAAACGATCGGGTGGGACTGGGACATGAGACTCACGGGGGGATTACACACATGCTACATAGGAACAGCGATAAGAATATCTCATCCTAATTCAGCACAAAGCTCATGGGGCTGAGGAACCAGAAGTAACATGAAAAACGCCAAACAGCCGCGCTGACATTATACATTTTCATACTTCACCAATGTTATCCACCTTTTTTTTAAAAAAAATATTTTTTTTTTTTATAAAAGAGAAACAAAACTGTTATATGTTATAAATATAAACTGCATTAGATGTAAGTATGAATCAGCTTATATTTCATTAAAGGGAATCTGTCACCACATTTCACAATACAGGCAGAATATGATATTAAACAGTTCCTGATGAGGCTGGTGTACTTACTGTGAAAATGTCAGCCTGGCAGTTTATTAATTTTTATTAATTTTTAATTATTATTTAAAAACAATCTCCATCCACCTAGCCTGACTGACCACTCAAATGCATACATATAAGCCTTAAAATTCATATTTATTAGTATATATTAAAAAACAGAGGGAAAAAAAAACTTTAGTGCGCAACAATACAAAAGAAACACAGATGGTCTAGGATAACCAGACCAAACTATCAGAGGTCTGAGAGAATCAAACCATACTAATCTATAAATCCAATACACCGACACTTAATATGTCTCCTCTTTTTGCATGTTTCATGACATGTCAGAATTAGAACAGTCAATTAATCCCAATGTCAAGAAGGACAGGTGGACTTAATCAAGTTACGTTTCCGGTATGTCCCTGGTTAGACAAATGATACTGAGGGAACCTAAACTAGACCAGGGGTCGACAAAGTTGTTCAGAATCTAGGAGCCAGCCAAAAAATTTAGGAGCCAGAATGCCTGCCCATCATCATCATTGCCTCCCCATCATCATCAATGCCTGCCCATTATCATCATCGCCTCCCCATCATCATCATCAATGCCTGCCCATCATCATCATTGCCTCCTCATCATCATCATGGACTCCCCATCATCATCATTGCCTCCCCATTATCATCGCCTGCCCATCATCATCATCGCCTGCCCATCATCATCATCGCCTCCCCATCATCATCAATGCCTGCCCATTATCATCATTGCCTCCCCATTATCATCAATGCCTGGCCATCATCATCATTGCCTCCCCATTATCATCAATGCCTGCCCATCATCATCATGGCCTCCCCATTATCATCAATGCCTGCCCATCATCATCATCGCTTCCCCATCATCATCAATGCCTGCCCATTATCATCAATGACTGGCCATCATCATCATCGCCTCCCCATCATCATCAATGCCTGCCCATTATCATCATCGCCTCCCCATCATTATCAATGCCTGCCCATTATCATCAATGCCTGCCCATCATCACACACAGACAGCACTGCAGCACACAAGCACTCTCTCACATACATACATACATACATACACACACAAAGCACCGCACTACATACACACACACACTGATACACACAGACACACACACACAGACACATACACGTCACATCTCACCTTCCGGCGTCCGCGCGCTCTCTGCCACAGCCGGCCGCTGAATGATGACGTCATTCAGCGGCGCTGCTGTGAGGAAGTGCCGGCGCCCCCTGGAGCCTGGAGCTGCGGCAGCGGAGGCACGGGGAGAGGTAAGTATTGTGTCAGCTGCTGCCGGGGCCCTGAGCAAGCGGGGGGGGCCCAGTGGCGGTGCCGACACTGCCCTCCTCCGCTAACGGGCGCCGGGGTGCCCGACGGCGAGTGGGCCCCCCCGCCTGCTCAGGGCCCCGACACTTCCCCAGGTTGGCTGGGTGCTGACGCCGGCCCTGCCTCCCATAACAAACATGCCACTAGCGGCAGTAAACAGAATTATGGTGGCAGCCAATCAGCGCGGCGCAGCGGAGGCAATCCGGATGGCGCAGGAGGAGCTGCAAATCAGCTGAGTAAAAATTGTTTTTTTTTCCTCTGTAATTCCCCGGGCGCCAGGCATGATTTTCTAGGCGCCACTGGCGACCGGGTTTGTCGAACCCTGATCTAGACAGTCATCTAATAACTTCTGAGGGGAGTTTATGGCGCATATCTCAGGGCTTCCTAGGCCACTGGTCTGGTTCTCCCAGACCGCCTGTGATTTTTTTGGATTGTTGTGCACTAAGGGTTTTTTCTAGCTGTTTTTAATATATACTAATAAATATTAATTTTAAAGGGTTATATGTATACATTTGAAAGTTCTTTATAACTATTTATGACGTCTACAAAACCTGAATGACGGCTCCTCATAGACCCTCCTCCCTGCTAATAAATCTCCATCCACCTATCCTGAATGACGGCTCCTCATAGACCCTCCTCCCTGCTAATTAATCTCCATCCACCTATCCTGAATGACGGCTCCTCATAGACCCTCCTCCCTGCTAATTAATTTTCATCCACCTAGCCTGATTGACAGCCCCTCAGTGTCCCTTCTCCCTACTGTTGCTGAATCTCCATCCACCTTGCCTGATGGACAGATGTTTGGGCATCCCTCATTCCTGCTGCTGAATTATCACCCACTTAACGTGACTCACAGCTTCTCAGAGTCCCTCCTCCCTGCTGTTAACTCTCCACCCACCTTGACTTATTGACAGTTACTCAGCGTCCCTCCTCTCTGCTGCTGAACCTACACCCAACAAGCTTAATTAACAGATCTTCAGTGTCACTCCTCCCTGCTGCTGTTGAGATCTCACACAGCTCAGTACAAGCTGCAGCTGTCAGTCAGTCAGGCTAGGCAGAGCCAATGCATTTGGACTCATAAAATGCTCATTTTAACATCAAGATTCTGACAATCAGTTGATTTTACTATCTATTCAGTTTGTATTGTGAAAACTGGTGATGGATCTGAATTAATCAATCTCCTAAAACTCTTGTGAATGCCCTCATCTCCCACCTTGATTACTGCAACACCCACCTCTGTGGCCTCCCCGCCAACTTTCTTGCACCACTCCAGTCTGTCCTCAACTCTGCTGCCCGACTAATCCACCTCTCTCCTCCCCTGTTTCTCCCCTCTGCAAATCCCTCCACTGGCTCCCAATTCCCCAACAAATCCAGGTCAAACTACTAACACTGACCTACAAAGCCGTCTACAACCTGTCCCCTCCATATATCTCTGAACTAATCTCCCAATATCTTCCCTGACGTAATCTTCGATCCTCCCAAGACCTCCTACTGTCCTCCATACTTATTCATTCCTCACACAACCGCCTCCAAGATTTCTTCCGAATATTCCCCATCCCCTAGAATTCCACGCCTCAACACGTCCGATTATCCACAACTCTCGGATCCTTCAGACGGAACCTGAAAACCCATCTCTTCAGGAAAGCCTACAGCCTGCAATAACCATTCTGAAGCCTCACCACCACCCGAGCTGCGGCCTCACCACCACCCGAGCTGCGGCCTCACCACCACCCGAGCTGCGGCCTCACCACCACCCGAGCTGCTCCCTCACCACAAGAGCTGCCGCCTCACCACAAGAGCTGCCGCCTCACCACCACCACCTGAGTTGCCGCCTCACCACCACCACCTGAGTTGCCTCCTCACCACCACCAGAGCTGCCTCCTCACCACCACCAGAGCTGCCGCCTCACCACCACCAGAGCTGCCGCCTCACCACCACCACCCGAGCTGCCGCCTCACCACCACCAGAGCAGCTGCACCCCCGACCTTCTGTCTCTTCCCAATTATCCTGTAGAATGTAAGTCCGCAAGGACAGGGTCCCTCCCCTCTGTACCAGTCTTTTATTGTAAATTTGTTTACTGCAAACGATATCTATAACTTTGTATGTAACCCCTTCTCATGTACAGCACCATGGAATTAATGGCGCTATATAAATAAATAATAATAATAATTAATACAACATATGAATGCAGTTATAGCGAGACGTCCCATTCTGGTTTTCCTCTTCCACATGAAAGAATTTAAAATGAAAAATTCTGCATCCATTAGATAAAATGGCAGGACAATTGCTAATATGGATTCACACTGAAAAGTGATTTGTGTACCTGTTGATGAGGGGGCTTCTTGTCTCCTTATGGTAGAACACAGGGATAGGGACACCCCAGCTTCGCTGCCTGGATATGCACCAGTATGTGCGGAGTCCCAGCATCTTAATCATCCTGTTGGCAGCTGACGCCGGGGTAAAGTTCACTTTTTTCAGAACTTCCTGTAAATAAATGAACACAATTTAATGCATAGACAATGGTGATGTGCTAACCACCAAAAGCCCCCCCCCGACACTCTAGTGTTTCGAAGAGGACCACCAGAGTGAGCGTGCTGGAGTGGCAGAGGGCTTACCAGGTGAAAAAATATAATTGATAAGTCATTATACTATGCTATCATTTCATGACTGATGGGATCCAAACTCAGTGACCTCCTCCACTGAGTCTGCACGTCGTTGTTCGGTGATACCCACATGATGTCGCACCGGGCCGGCTAATCAACGGAAGACCGGAGAACGGCGGCAGGTAAGGAGGCGGTTGGAAGGGCTCCTATCCGGTGGCCACTGACTATTAAAATGGCTGCTGGTTTGGCAAATTGATTTGCTCAACTATATACTAAGTTAGCTTTCTTTTGGAGCCATTTTATATATATATATATATATATATATATATATATATATATATATATATATGTTAGTAATTAATTTATGTTAGCATAATTTTTTTTTTTTTTACCATTTCAGTCATGGTGAAATCAAATATGTACATAATATAAGCTACATTGCAAATATTATATAGCAGAATTTATTTAAATTTTTTTTACATTTTTTTCTGTTTATAGGGTTTACTGATCAGGTTTAATAAATTTTATTTTTTGTATACATAGGATTTTTACGGAGGCGGTGATACCATATATATATATATATATATATATATATATATATTATATATATGTATATTATATATATATATATATATATATATATAATATATATATATATATATATACACATATATATATATATATATATATATATATACATATATATATATATATATATATTTATTATAACGCCTGCGCAGTCTGGCTCCAGATAGAAGAAGGCATCCAGCGGTACAAGGAGTGTGTATGGCACCGGAGATCGCGGTACGCGTAGACATTGAATGCATACCGTAATCTCCGGCGCCATACTTACATACTTACCTGACCAGGAGGAGCGTTGCTGCGGCGCTTCTCTTCTCGCCGGAGACCGGGGCAGGAGTGCACGTCAGAATCGCGCATGCGCATAGCGCTATCAGGCGCCATTTTACTGAAGACACATTTGCAGTGTGTCTGCAGTAATATAGTGCCAGACAGCGCGGTATGGGCATGCGCATACTTCAGCGCCACACTCCTCCCCCCCACTACTCCCCGGCCTCCGGCAGAACGGGACAGCGCTGGAGCACAGGAAAGAAAGGTGAGTATAAATGTTTTTTTTTTTATGTGTGCAGTTTAATAGGAGTGAGGGGGATCATACATATCAGGATAGGGGGGTGAGAGGTTCATGCATATCAGGATTGGGGGGTGAGGGGACCATGCATATGAGGATTGGGGGTGAAGGGACCATACATATCAGAAAAGGGGGGGTTAAAGGACCATGCATACCAGGATAGGGGGTGAGGGGACTAAGCATACCAGGATAGGGGGGTGAGGGGACCATGCATATCAGGATAGGGGGGTAGCATGCATACCAGGATAGGGGGATGAAAGGACCATGAATACCAGGATAGGGGGGTGAGGGAACCATGCATACCAGGATTGGGGGGTGAGGGGACCATGCATACCAGGATTGGGGGGTGAGGGGACCATGCATACCAGGATTGGGGGGTGAGGGGACCATGCATACCAGGATTGGGAGGTGAGGGGACCATGCATACCAGGATTGGGGTTGAGGGGACCATGCATACCAGGATAGGGGGGGGGGGTGAGAGAACCATGCATACCAGGATAGGGGGTGAGAGGACCATGTATACCAGGATGGGGGGGGGTGAGAGGACCATGCATGTCAGGATTGGGGGTGAGAGGTAACATGCATACCAGGAAAGGGGGGTTAAAGGACCATGCATACAAGGATAGGGGTGTGAGGGGACCATGCATATCAGGATAGGGGGTGAGAGGACCATGCATACCACGATAGGGGATGAGAGGACCATGCATACCAGGATAGGGAGGTGAGAGGACCATGCATACCAGTATAGGGGGTGAGAGTACCATGCATACTAGGATAGGGGGTGAGGGGACCATGCATACCAGGATAGGGGGGTGAGGGGACCATGCATACCAGGATAGGGGGTGAGAGGACCATGCATACCAGGATAGGGGGGTGAGGGGACCATGCATACCAGGATTGGGGGGTGAGGGGACCATGCATACCAGGATTGGGGGGTGAGGGGACCATGCATACCAGAATAGGGGGGGAGTGAGGGGACCATACATACCAGGATAGGGGGGTGAGAGGACCATGCATACCAGGATTGGGGGATGAGGAGTACCATGCATACCAGAATAGGGGGGTGAGGGGTACCATGCATACCAGGATTGGGGATGAGGGGACCATGCATACCAGAATTGGGAGGTAAGGGGTGCCATGTATACCAGGATTGGGGGGTGAGATGGTACCATACATCCTACGATAGGGATGAGGGGGGACCATGCATACCAGGATTTCGGGGTGAAGGGACCATGCATACCAGGATTGGGGTGAGGGGACCATGCATTCCAGGATTAGGGGGTGAGGGGACGATGCATACCAGGATTGGGAGGGAGGGGACCATGGATACCAGGATAGGGGGGTGAGAGGACCATGCATACCATGATAGGGGGGTGAGAGGACCATGCATTCCAGGATTAGGGGGTGAGGGGACCATGCATACCAGGATTGGGGGGGTGAGGGGACCATGCATACCAGGATTGGGGGGTGAGGGGACCATGCAGACCAGGATAGGGGGGTGAGGGGACCATGCATACCAGGATTGGGGGATGAGGGGACCATGCATACCAGGATGGGGGTGAGGGGACCATGCATACCAGGATGGGGGGTGAGGGGACCATGCATACCAGGATAGGGGGGTGAGAGGACCATGTATACCAGGATTGGGGGGTGAGGGGTACCATGCATACCAGGATTGGGGGATGAGGGGTACCATGCATACCAGGATTGGGAGGGAGGGGACCATGGATACCAGGATTGGGGGGGTGAGGGGACCATGCATACCAGGATAGGGGGGTTGAGGGGACCATGCATACCAGGATGGGGGGTGAGGGGACCATGCATACCAGGATGGGGGGTGAGGGGACCATGCATACCAGGATAGGGGGGTGAGAGGACCATGTATACCAGGATTGGGGGGTGAGGGGTACCATGCATACCAGGATTGGGGGATGAGGGGTACCATGCATACCAGAATTGGGAGGTGAGAGTACCATGCATACCAGGATTGGGGAGTGAGGGGACCATGCATACCAGGATAGGGGGGTGAGAGGACCATGCATACCAGGATAGGGGGGGTGAGAGGACCATGCATACCAGGATAGGGAGGTGAGGGGACCATGCATACCAGGATTGGGGGGTGAGGGGACCATGCATACCAGGATAGGGGGGTGAGGGGACCATGCATACCAGGATTGGGGGGTGAGGGGACCATGCATACCAGGATTGGGGGTGAGTGGGACCATGCATACCAGGATGGGGGTGGGTGACAGGACATGCATACCAGGATAGGGGGGTGAGAGGACCATGCATACCAGGATAGGGGGGGTGAGAGGACCATGCATACCAGGATAGGGAGGTGAGGGGACCATGCATACCAGGATTGGGGGGTGAGAGTACCATGCATACCAGGATAGGGGGTGAGGGGACCATGCATACCAGGATTGGGGGGTGAGGGGACCATGCATACCAGGATGGGGGGTAAGAGGACCATGCATACCAGGATAGGGTGTGAGAGGACCATGTATACCAGAATTGGGGGGTAAGGAGTACCATGCATACCAGGATTGGGGGATGAGGGTACCATGCATACCAGAATAGGGGGGTGAGAGGACCATGCATACCAGGATTGGGGGTGAGGGGTACCATGCATACCAGGATTGGAGATGAGGGGACCATGCATACCAGGATTGGGGGTGAGATGGTACCATACATCCTACGATAGGGATGAGGGGGGACCATGCATACCAGGATTGGGGGGTGAGGGGACCATGCATTCCAGGATTAGGGGGTGAGGGGACCATGCATACCAGGATTGGGGGGTGAGGGGACCATGCATACCAGAATTGGGGAGTGAGGGGACCATGCATACCAGGATCGAGGGTGAAGGGACCATGCATACCAGGACTGGGGGGTGAGGGGACCATACATAC
The DNA here is from genome assembly GCA_033576555.1 of Oophaga sylvatica. Taxonomy (NCBI): domain Eukaryota; kingdom Metazoa; phylum Chordata; class Amphibia; order Anura; family Dendrobatidae; genus Oophaga; species Oophaga sylvatica. The sequence goes on along the minus strand of JARQOD010000005.1, from coordinate 533,008,423 downwards.
CAGGATAGGGATGAGGGGGTACCATGCATACCAGGATAGGGATGAGAGGGTACCATGCATTCCAGGATTGGGGGGTGAGGGGACCATGCATACCAGGATGAGGAATGGGGTGCCATGCATACCAGGCTTGGGGGGTGTGAAGGGGGGGAAAGGGGACCATACATACCTGAATAGGGATGGGGGGGTCATGCATACCATTTTAGGGATGAGGGGGCCATGCATAGCAGTATAGGAATGCCATAGGGTACCATACATACCAGGATAGGGATGAGGGGTAGCATGCATACCAGGATCGGGGGTGAGGGGACCATGCATACCAGGATTGGGGGGTGAGGGGACCATGCAAACCAGAATTGGGGGGTGAGGGGACCATACATACCAGGATAGGGATCAGTGGGTACCATGCATACCAGGACAGGGATGAGAGGGTACCATACATTCCGGGATTGGGGGGTGAGGGGACCATGCATACCAGGATGAGGAATGGAGTGCCATGCATATCAGCCTTGGGGGGTGTGAAGGGGGGAAAGGGGACCATACATACCTGAATAGGGATGAGGGGTAGCATGCATACCAGGATCGGGGGTGAGGGGACCATGCATACCAGGATAGGGATGAGTGGGTACCATGCATACCCGGATAGGGGTGAGAGGGTACCATGCATTCCAGGATTGGGGGGTGAGGGGAACATGCAAACCAGAATTGGGGGGGGGGGGTCAGGGGACCATACATACCAGGATAGGGATGAGGGGTACCATGCATACCAGGATAGGGATGAGAGGGTACCATGCATTCCGGGATTGGGGGGTGAGGGGACCATGCATACCCAGGATGAGGAATGGCGTGACATGCATACCAGGATTGGGGGGGGGGGGGGGCACCATACATACCTGAATAGGGATGAGGGGGTCATGCATACCATTATAGGGATGAGGGGGCCATGCATAGCAGGATAGGAATGAGGGGTACCATACATACCAGGATAGGGATGAGCGGTACCATACATACCAGGATAGGAGGGGGGCAGCACATACCAGGATGGGAGACCATATACCAATAAAAATGCTTGCCACCTGGGCGTAGAACGGGTTCAATAGCACACACACACACCACAGTATTGCAGTATATACTAAAAATCACAGCTATGGTCAATCATGAGTTGGTCTTCACAGGAGTATCGTCAGAGCAGACATTGTGGGGACCTTCAGCCATCGCAAACCATCGCCACCCTGTGATCGTCAATGTCGGGAATAGGTTAAAGGAGATTTCTCCATAAAATAAATGTATCCACAGGACCCCAATGATCACGAGAATACCTCAATAATGTAAAAAGGGTCACACATCGGCCATGAAAATGTGGTTGCATTAACAATGGCGGTAGCCAGTGAAAGAGTGGATGTAGAATAATGTATGTACGGTATAATCGTTGTCTGCTGTTACCTGAGCCTTGTCCTTTACATTAGCCACGTTGACAAACCACTGCTGGCTGGCCCGCATGATGATGGGCTTCTTGGTCCTCCAGTCATAGGGGTAACTATGAATGAAACTCTCCTCCTTAACCAGATTCTTTGCACCGAGCAGCATCTGTATAACTAGAAGGGAGAAACAAATGTAACTAGGGGAACAGGAGACAAGAATTTATATTCACCGATGTGTCATTTTATGCCGTCTACGTGTCACCAAGCAAAAGTGGCTAATTTTTACGCTTATTTTATTCCCGATGCTCCCTATTAATGTTTTCTTTAAATCAGCCATACGGTTCCCGAGATATGGGCTTTTTTTATTTGGTGTTATTTTGATGATCTTTAGTAAGGAGGCAATGCTCATGAAATTTACACACGCCCCAGAGGATCCTTTAAGCCAAACCCCTTTGTAAAGAGCATAAAAACTTGCAGCACATCAAAAAAGCCAATATCTCTGGATTAGTATGGTGGATTTAAAAAAAAAATAAAAAATTAGAATTCCCGAGAGTAGCGAGAATAAAAAAAAGAACGAGTCACTTTAACCTGGTGACAGGTCCTGTTTTTAAAACTAAATCTAAAAAAAACAACAGCTGAATACTCATGGGAAGAGGGGGAAGAAAATAAGGGCAAAAACTGGTCACTATTACTTGATGACAGGTAAATTAAATCTTCATTTTGGCAGATTTTCATCACAATTTGACAATTTCAGGCGTAAAGCTTAATATATGTGAAGGTTGCTGCCTAGTCCGCATTTGGTTCTGTACACCCAAGTATTCAGCTTTTGCTGACCATAGCACAAAAAAGAAAAAATAATTTTGAGCAATTTGCAACTTTATGCAAGTTTTTCTCTATTGCTTAACTGGGGGACACAGGTAATAACCATGGGTGTATGCTGCTGCCACTATTAGGCTAACACTAGGATAAAAAAAATTAGGTCGTCCTCAGCAGTGTACACCCCACCGACCGGCACAAAGCTAAATCAGTTTTAGGCTAGTGTCAGTGGGAGGCAGGCACGGGTTTGTGCAGTTAGCTTAGGGTCACTAGGAGGCAGGAACAGGTCTGCAGCTCAGACTTGTTTCTTCCGTTAGGTCCTTGTGGCGTTTTATGAATCTATTCAGATCAATGTTGAACGGGGGACTTCTGGGCTCAGGCACATCCTACCAGAGCCTCTCTGAGCGTCCCCTCTCACTTCAGGCCTTTCACTGTGCAGTCTACATCCGCGTTGCTATCATGCAGTGATGATCTTTAAAATCTAGGCCCAGGCTTCGACAAGGCCTACCCTTCCTGCCCATGCCCCCAGCTCCTGGGGACTTTGCAAGGGCCTCTCCGTGCCTTTCTCTGTGGCCCCACCTGGCAGTTAATCAGCTTTCAATGTCCTGGCTGGGTTCTTGGCGCATTTTCATAGCGAGCTTTCAGGGTCCTGCCCACCTCTCGCCGCGCTGTCGCCATTAATCGTGGCTGCCGACTACAGTACACTTCCTGCTGGCAGCATTCAGACTACCACTCCTGCCCCCACGGCATCAAATCTCAACGGATTGGGTAAGCTATGTCCATCTCAGAGGGCACACAGGCTCTGGCACTCCTCAGCAGCATCCATTACACCAGTACCTGCTATAAGTCCAGCTCTAATGAGTCACACCCACCTATCATTCTTCACTTTGCCTGTCCTTGCTGTAAGAAAAAAAACTGCCCTCTGGTCAACACTCGCCCCTCTGCCCCAACTGCAGCTCTCCCATGATGCAAGCCACCCAAGGGCCCTCCACTACCCTCGAAGAGCGTGCATCTCCTCTCCCGGAGTGGGCCGCCTCCCTATCTAAATCTGTTGCAGACCTGACCAGGGTTTCCCAAACGCTGGTTTCGGTCTTCGAACATTTGCCCAATACAGCAACAAACGCTTGTTTCCCGATCGTTCCACGGCACAGATCGGGCTCACACTTTCGTACACTCAGTCATGGCAATCACAGGTGAGATCAAGTAAGTGGTCCCATTCCTCCTCCTCCAGATCATCTTCACCATTTACGTCCTCCAGATTAGCCTCTATTTCCCACTCTTCCACTCCCAGTCCCCATATAGCCTAGGCATCTGACCTCCACCTGGAGTCAGATTCGGACGTTGATTCTGAGAGAGCATCCAAGCTGCGGGACATGATGAACAGTGTGATTCTTGCTATGAATCAGATCCTCAATATCAAGGAACAGGACTCCCCCACTACGGAACCGGCAGTATACTTCAAGAGGGTAAAAATCCCTCCAAGGGTGTTCTTAAACCCTAATGAGTTTGAGGAGATACTTTCCCATGGGTGGGAGCACCCGGACAAACATTTCCAGAGAAAGACATATGGATATATGGTACCTATTCCCCCGACCGGATCAAACTTTTGGCTGAGTCTCTGGTTATGGACCTCCCGGTTTCACGGCTGTCATCAAAAACGTTCCTCCTTGTTTCGGATGGCGGCTCCCTCAAAGATCCTTCTGATAGGCAAATTGAATTGTTGGCCAAGTCAAACTATGAAGCTGCAGGGTCCTCGTTCTTCCCCAACTTTGCCTCCACCTGAGTGTCTAAATCAGTTTCTGTCTGGACCAAGCTCCTTCGTCAAGGCATCCTTTTAGGAGCCCCAACCGACAAACTAGCCGATCTAGCTGATCAAATTGCCCACGTGGGTAAATACATCCTCACAGCATCTTTCGACGCTGCACGTTCTTCAGCAATCGCTTCAAGCAACATTATGGCTATTCGCCGAGTCCTTTGGCTTAAAGCTTGGAATGCAGACGCTGCTTATAAAAAATCCCTCACCAGTCTCCACTATCAGGGTCGTCGCCTGTTCAGAACCAAACTGGATCAGTAGATAATCTCTGACACGACCAGAGAGAAGAGTACCGCTCTCCCCCAGCAAAGACGCAACTGTCCCTCGCCAGAAAACGCACTCTGCACTTTCGCGCTTTTCATCGTTTTTCATCCTCTGGGATACCGGGAACATTCCCTTGCACAGCAGAAGATGAGACCCTCTTTCAAGCCCGCCCCTTCCAGGAGTCCAAGTAGCCGTCAAAGAAAGCCTTCCTAAACCAGGTCAAACAGATTTTCTTCTGCATGACTGCTTGCTCCCACCTGGGGACCCCCCAGGGTGGACAGCCGTCTCCTGCTATTCAGGGACGTGTTGCTCTTCGTGGTCGCTGACAGCCGGGTCAGAGAGGTCGACTCCACCGGTTACAAAATAGAGTTTTCCTCTCTGCTCTGATACCGTTTTTTTCACAGTCCCGGCCCCCAGGGGATTCCTCCCTGGTTCCCAGGTTCTTTCAAGCAATCACCTCCATACTTCAATCCAGCATCATCATTCCCGTTCCTCCTCAAGAACGTTTTTCAGGTTTCAATTCAGATTTCTTTGTAGTCCCAAAAAAGCATGGTTCTGTCCGACCCCTGGGACCTCAACCTGATTTTCCTCTTTAGGCCCATTCAGGACATTTCTCTTTCTCTGCTTTCCTGGAAGTTTTCCTTCTTGGTGGCCATAACTTCCATCAGTCGCATCTTGGAGCTGGCGGCTCTTTGATACAGCTCGCCCTTTTTTGTCCTTCCTTCACCAGGACAAGATGGGACTATGTACAGTGCCTTCTCCCGAAGGTGGCTTCTATTCTTCCTTCCTTTTGTCCATCCCAAGTCATCCTCAGGAACAATTCCTCGACAAGATGGTCCTTGTCAGGGCTCTGCATGTCTATCTATCCAGAACAGCATCTTTCAGACATTCTGACTCCTGGTTTGTGATTCCAGAGAATTACCGCAGAGGACTACTGGCATCCAAGATCATAATTGCCCGCTGGATCTGCTCTGCCATTTTGGAAGTGTATCACACACAGGACAGACTGCTCCCGCCCGGATCAAAGCTCACTCCACTAGAGCAGTTGGGGCCTCCTGGGCTCTTCGCCATCAGGCCTCTGTCACAGCTCAGCAAGGCTGCTACATGGTCTTCAGTACATACCTTCTCAAAGTACTACAAAGTGCATACCCATGCATAGGCTGATGTGAGCTGAGGTAGCAAGTTTTGCTAGCAGCAGTCGCCCGGGCATAGTCCTGCTTTGGATGCTCTTTCGGTTCTTTTTATTTCCCACACTTGGGACGACTTTAACTCGTCCCATGGTTTCCTGTGTCCCCCAATGAAGGCTTTGAGAAAGATTTTACGTTAAGTACACAAAACCCTCTTTTTTATGTCATTTGAGACTTTTTTTTTCCCCTACTTTATAATTTTTGAAACTCAATTTCCATGAAAAATAGACATTAGGTACTTGATAAATAAGTTTTTTTATTTTATACTTATCTAGGTAGGACAAGTTACTAGGGCTTAGTAGTCAATTGGACCTCCTCTCACTGTACCTGCTTAGTTTTGTTCAAGCAGCTAAAAATAAGAGACAGATAAATGGATAGTCTGATAGTCAAACAGGTGAGTATTTTCGTGGTAGCCTTTGATCCATTCGTGGCTTTGGCTCACAAAACTGATACAAAATCTTGATGTCTGATTGCAGCCCAGAGCGCCCTCTACAGTGCAATTCCGGTAATTTGAGATTTTACTACCCTTTTACAGATTACATACCGGCTTCATTTCCATCTTCAAGCACAAGTTTACTTTCCAAATCAGCTCCTGCTTCAGCAGTAAAGCGTCCAGCTTCATCCACCAGACAATCCTTCAGAAAACGAGGGGGAAAAAAAAAAAAAAAACTTATACAAGTAGTAAATGAACTTTAGATGACAAAAAAGTGAGATGATCATTTCCGCACTTGTCTTTGCTTGCTTTGTAAGATATTTCAGCGGGGTTTGTGCTGATTGCTCTGCACAAATAGCAGAAATATAGAGGAAGAAGCACTAAGGGACACAAGACGAGGCTTCTCAAAAACAATATTTTTACCTACAGTGCCCGATAGGTTACATGGGTTATCCAATGTTAGAAAACATGGCTGCTATATTCTAAAAACAGCACCACCCTTGACTACAGCTTGTGTCTGTATTGATACTTGAATGGTGTAAAACTGCAATGTTACACACCACCTGAAGACAAGGGTGGCGTTTTTTTGTTTTTTTTTGTAAGGCAGCCATGTTTCTTCTAATCCTGAATGACAATGGTAGTAATGAACTAAATGACCATTTATTACAAGCATCAATAGTCACTGACCACAGGTAACTTGTGATTAGAGGCCACTCCGTAGTCTTCGATGCCGTGAGCCGGAGCAGTGTGCACAAGGCCGGTGCCTTTTCCCATAGTCACGTGGTTTGCAGCTAGGAGGGGAGACGTGCGTCCAGGTAAGGCAGGGTGATCGCAGACGCCGTTCTCCAAATAGCTCCTGGGTTGTCAAAGAAGGAAGACATAATGAAAATTTGCCAAACACAACTACAGTGAAAAGCTGCAGATATTTCTCATGTTTATTATTAGAAAATCATAGCTGCTTTCTGACACAGTGTCACTACTCTCCAGGGGTTATATCCGATGAAGCAGCTCAGCTCCACTGAAGTGAATAGGACCCAAGCGGCAATGCCACACACAACCCGTTGACAGGTGATCCTATTGAGGATCTGTCACCAGATTTCACAATTTAATCTGCTTACTTTGACATTCAATATAAGTGTCGCTGCATAACCATTTTCGGACGTTTTCCTGTCTGTTTGAGGATTATACAGGAAGTCACCAGCCCCATCAGGTTTTAGAGATCTAACAGATAAGGTCTGCAGTTTGTATTGCGACATCTGCCCTAACAAGTCTATCACAAGATGTAGTGAACAATAGTTGCACTCTACAGACATAATTATTAAAATTCACCTTTAAATGTTGAAATGACCTCAAATTTAGTCCCCAAAGACAGTGCCGTGGACTCCACACAATCAGCAGCCAGGATATACATCTCCCCTGAAGATCCGCACTTCACGATGGAGTACCTGCAAGTAATACAGAGAATTAGGCAGGATCTGTTAGGGCGGATTTACATCGGCCGATCATCGAGAATGAGAGTGCCTGTGCTCGCTGGTTTCCCCGATAATCAGGCAGTGTACGCAGGCTGCGGATCACTCCACCAATGAGCAAAACAGTGTGACTGTGGTACTAATTACACCCACTACACAGTGTAGGAAGCAGGGCCACTTCTGGTTCGGCATTGCACCCTTCAATCAGATGATCGGTTGGGGTCTGACTCTTGGCACTCCAATCAATTTCATATCGATGACCTATACTAAGCCGTCATAAAAGAAAATACAAAGTGGAACGAAGAATATACAGTCATGGCTGAAAAAGTGTTGTCACCCTTACAGCTTACAAAGAATGCCTCTTTGCAAAATCTTGGATGTACGAGTCTCATCGGCTTTACTGTCCCATATAATATCACTGACTATAAAAAAGACGTACATGGTTTTCCGGCATGTAGCAGATCGCCTGGTTAGCTTGAATGCTCCACGGTTGTGTTGTCCAAATCAGGGCGTTGACAGTAGCGGATCCACCTGTGAATCAAACAAAGTATAATAATCGCTGTATTGATGCTGATCGTGCCTACTAAACTTGCCAAGAAATGCTCAAAATGTGCTCAGTGTCGCCCCCTGCTGATTAGGAGACAAATACTGCAGAAAAAAACAGGTATCCTTCCTTTTTTCTTTATCAAAAAGGGAAAAGTTACTCTTATAAGTTGAAAAAAACTGTCACAGAGACACGCCAAACCCGTAGAGGTTGCTAAAATAGAGAAGAAGCATTCAGCTAAGCACTGCTCTTCTCCAAGACTGGAGACAGACTCGAGAAAAAGTCTAAGGAGTCAGTCCTGTGCATCAGAGGAGAGCTGAGCACTGTCGCTCCTTCAGCAACAGATGGATGTCTAAGACCTTGTACCTCGTATGAAAATGTGAAGCATGTCTCTTTCACATATCAAAAATTGTTTAAAAAGCCCAGCTACACTTTACATCCATCCCAGAACTGACCTTATTTTCTTAGCCAGCTCTCTGATACTGCCCCCTATAGACAGGAGTATGGAATTTATGCTGATAAAGAATATTTTTTTTTGAATTTTCTTCATGTCTAATTTTTTTTTTCCAAGTAGCATGTATTAAATAGCGCACATTAAAGGGAATATGTTTTGTTCCAGGGGATGTTACCTATGACAGAAGTGAGTTTGGGGGAGGTTTCTGCAGTGGAAACTTTACAAAGACGGATCGGCTGACATGTTGAAGGTTGTATTCTAATTCGGCCTCAGCCAGGGCTGTTCTAGAAAGTTATGGAAAAAAAAATATATATATATATATATAATATATATATATATATATATAAATACATATTTGTGATCAAATAAAAAAAAACACATCCTAAAATATTACAGACGAGCAAAAAAGATTTGCAGGACCCTGGGTCAAGGCAAACGCCATGGGGGACTTGAGAAAGCCAAGACTGAACAGGATGCCGGCATTCGAGTGTTGGAAGTGAGAGTCAGCAGGACCCAGAACCGATGTTGATGCCTAACCGGGGTCCTGCAAATATTTTTGCTAATTTCTACCAAATAAAAGTAACAAATAAAGAAAATAATATTAGCTCCTCACAGTTTAGTTTTAATCCAAACACCTGGGGTGCGACTGTAAAATTTACAAAAAAAAAAAAAAAAAAACCCCGGGGCTGCACACTGCAAGCATTATATTCCTTACCTTGCTGATGGGGACCAAAATACGGGTCTGTAATCCCGGTATATGTGACCCTGTACAGAGAACAACGTAAAAATAAATATTAAAGAACCCCTTAATTACCACCCAAGTGCCTTTTTAGTGTGGGCCTTGCTTACACTGCATTGTTTTTACAGAACCGTAAAACAAGTTTTGCTTGGCACCGTGTCATACCAGACTGCCCATGGAGTGGCAGCTCAGCTGTCACCTGACAGCCCAGCTCCTGTTTTAATGGCCAGGACTTGAAGGTCGCCGTTTAAACCTTTGATTGTCACAAAGAGTGACTGCACCCTGAGCAAAGTGGTTTCCCAGAAGAACGCTAACACATAGAATAAACAAAAATGAATAAAAAAAAGAGAAAAAAACGCAATCTTTGGCATAGTATAATTTTTTTTTTGCAGCGTAAAGATGGCGGTAAGCTGGAGTTCACTGCGTGCTTACCTTTTCGTGCATCTTAAAGAAAACATCGAGCTGCTTAGCCTCGTACTTCTTATCATACGTGTAATAACAGTTATCCCAGTCGGCCATTATTCCCCAGCGGATGAAGGAGGACTTCTGCTTCTCAATGGCCTTTTCTGCAAATGCCCTAGCTGGAGAGAAGCAGAGGAGAAGATTAATTCATTTTATTATTCTAATTCCTTTAGTCTTTAGGATATCTCGGAAAAAACATTACTCAGTTTACGAGACCCAGCACCCACCGCCGATCAGCTGTTGTCAGCTCTTGCAGCAACTCCGTAAACGGAGTAATAGTTATTCCGAGATATTATAGCTCAGCTACTATTCACTTGAATGAGACTGAGCTGCAGTACCAGGCACATCAACTACAAGAACAAGCTGATGTGGCGTTTGTAAAAACATAAGCACAATGGCCCCACCTGGTGATGGCATATCCTAAGGATATATAACTGCACTTACAGAGACATGTTATACACACATATCAGAAGCCTTGATCGATGACGGTGCGGGTGCTGCAGATGGCCGCCGATTACTAAAATGAAGGGTAAGCACCTCACTCCTCCATGACTGAAGAACACACCGACCCCACTTATAAAAACGTTCGACATGCCTATGACACAATCAGTTTTTGAAGGTGCAGTTACACTTTATAGAGGTCTCAACAAAAACAAGATTTTGGTTGCTTACCGTAAAATCTGTTTCTCGGAGCGCTCATTGGGGGACACAGGAACCATGGGTGTATGCTGCTGCCACTAGGAGGCTGACACTATGCATATGAAAAAGGGTTGGCTCCTCCTCTGCAGTATACACCCCACCGACTGGAATCAGCTAATCAGTTAGTGAGAAAGCAGTAGAACCAAACAGAACAGACAACTGAAACATAACCATAAAAATCAGAAGAAAGGACGAGAGTTGTAAACATATGGGAGGGTGCTGTGTCCCCCAATGAGCGCTCCGAGAAACAGATTTTACGGTAAGCAACCAAAATCTTGTTTTCTCGATCGCTTCATTGGGGGACACATGAACCATGGGACGTCCCAAAGCAGTCCACGGGGTGGGAAAAAAATGGTAAGAAACTCCATTCAGGTCGGCAAAGTCCCCAATGCCGCCTGCAAGATCCTTCTGCCTAAGCTGGCGTCCGCCGAAGCGTAGGCGTGGACCTTGTAAAATGTTGGCAAACGTGTGGATGGAAGACCGGGTTGCCGCTTGCAAAGTTGTAGGGCGGATGCCCCATGGTGAACCGCCCAGGAGGCGCCTACTGTCCGGGTGGAGTGAGCCTTAATCCCAGAGGGGGGCACTCTGTTCTTAACCCAGTAAGCTTCCAATATTGCAGTCCTAATCCAACGAGCAATCGTAGCCTTGGAGGCCGGCAGGCCTCTCCGAGCCCCGACTGGAATGACAAACAGAAGATCCGACTTCCTGAAGGAAGCAGTCCTCTCTACGTAGATCCTCACTGCCAGGACCAGGCCCAGCCTGTTCAACGAATGCTCCAGAGAATGAGTTGGAGCCGGACAGAAGGAAGGTAGGACAATATCCTCCTTCAAATGAAAAGTGGAAATTACCTTGGGAAGAAAAGAACGAGATGCCAAGGATTTCTGAAAGAGGATAGAAAAAAATTGGCACCTGCCCTTTTAGAGTGGCGAGAGAGAGAGTGAGAGACCAGAAACTAGTACCGCTTGAAGAAAAAAACCAAGATAGCTGCGAGCGACAACCTCATTGGCGGGTGACGTTAGACTCCCACCAGCGAAAATAGGCCTTCCAGGTTCGGTAGTAGAATCTAGAGGACGACGGTTTTCTGGCCTGGATCGTGGTGCGAATCACTCGATCGGAGAACCCGGATGCTCTCAATACCGCGGTCTCAAATAGAGCGACCGAGAACTCGGGCCCAAGGAAGGGTCCCTTGGGGGGCGGGAAACGAAGATCCGATCTCGGGGGCGGAAAGGGAACTCTATTTTGTATCCGGAGGACACAACCTCCCTGACCCATACGTCTTCCACCAGGACGAGCCAAACGCCCTGAACAGGAGGAGACGACCACTCGGCCTGGGAGAAACGCTGGGCTCAGGATCCGAGTCAAGCCGAAGAGGATCTGCCAGGTCTTGGCCTGGAAGATCTACCCTGGGAGTTATGGGAACGCCAGGAAGGAGTGGGCCTGAAGGAAGCCTTCTTCTTGGTCTGGCGATTCTGCGGCCTGTGCTGACCTGACGAATCGTCCGACGCCGGGGAAGTGCAAAAAGGCCGAAAGGAGCGGAACTTCCGCCTTTGAACGGGACTGCGAGGCTTGGACTGAGGAAGGAGGGAACTCGTGCCTCCCGTTGCCTCCTTAATAATCTGATCCAACCTAGAGCCGAACAGACGATCTCCCTGGAAGGGGAGGCCTGTGAGGAAGAAAGATCAGCTTGCCATGGTTTGAGCCAAATATTCCTCTGGATGGCTACAGAATTGCTGGACGCATGAGCAGCGCAATACGCGGCGTCCAGGGAGGCCGAAACCAAATATTGCCCAGCATAGGAAATTTGGTCTGCAAGGTCCGCCAGCTCTCTCGGAGGGGCTGCAGCCATGATGCCCTTGCGGAGCTGTTTGGCCCATCAGGCTAAGGCCTTTGATACACAAGTTGAGGCAAAGGCCGGGCATAAAGCAGAAGCGGCCGCTTCAAAGGCTGATTTTGCCAGCGATTCTAAAATTCTATCATTGGCATCCTTGAGGGAAGCTGCATTAGAGAGTGGAAAGACCATATTGGTGGGGAGTCTGGAGACCGGTGGGTCCGCCGTAGGAGAAATCGTCCAGTTAGTGGTAAGATCCGGGGAAAAGGGATATAGGATGCCGAGGCGCTTCCCTCTTTGAAAGCGCCTGGCTGGATCTTCCCTCTCCCTCTTGAGTATCTCCATGAACTCGGTATGCGAGGCAAAGACCTTGGAAGGTGGCTTGGACCGTCTGAACGAAACCGCTTGATCTGCGGATTCCGTAGCGGTATCTTTGATGCCTAAGGTCTGGTTGACTGCCACGATCAGGCTCTGCACCGTATCCGTCATGGTGGAGGCCTGTTCTGAATCTAGGTCCGACTCATCTTCCGAAAGCGCGTCCCGAAGACGCTTCGCCTGACTCTGAAGGGGAGGGCGCTAGAGGGGGATCACACCTTGAGAGGTCGTCTGGTGAGGCGGAGCGGGAAGAGGACCTAGAACGGTGCTCCAATCTAGGTCTCTTACGGCCTGAGTTGGAAGGACCGGGCTGCGAGTCTTGTGACCCGCTGGCGCCCGCGGGTGTAGAAAGGGGCAATCTGTCCAAAACGGACACTAGGGTCTGTGAGATCTTGGTGAGGTCCGCCAAGATTGTAACAGAGAAGAAGCCCACTCCGGGGTAGGGGGCTCCGAACCGCCAGGAACAGAAAGGGACTCCTGGGTGGGTACCGTGGGGTCGCTGCAGGCCTGGCAGAGGGGAGATGACTGACCTGAAGGGAGTCTGCCATTACAAGAAGAGCACACAAAATGTCTAACGAAAGTGGTGGAGGAAGAGGAAGGTGGGGGGCGAGCGGGCTCTCCCTTGTGCTTAGGCATGGTGAGAAAATCCCATTAACTGATGCCAGAAGGTTGGGGGACCTAGAAAATGAGAGGAGAGTGTCAGCTTTGCAGGGCAGAGCAACTCACGGTTTCCTAAGCGGTACTCCTGATGTAGACGGAGGCTCCAGTAGCCGAAGATGGCGTCTGGCAGAGGACCCGGCAGTAAAAAACGCGCGATGCTGAATAAACACCCCTTAGTGTGACGAAGGGGGTGGGGGCGGAGCTAAGCGCCGCTGTGTGAACTCTCCCTTGACAAGTATAGCCGCAGCTCCAGCCCACAGTAACGCTGGAGAGGTGGGCGGAGCCTAAATCGGCGTTGGAAGGAAGGGCGAGAGAAAAGCTCGCCCGGAAGCTGGAGGGAAGGGGGAGCGGAGGCGGCAAAATGTAGGCCTGAGGTGAAGCGGGGCCTCAATTAGACTGCCGCGGCCGCCGAAGGAGGGGGGGGGGGCGGCGCGGAGGTCACCTGATCGCTCTCCCAGGACCCCCAAAGGTAGCCGCCACCATACAAGGGGCCCCCAAAAAGGCGCCTGGAGCTGCAGAACTAGGCCCAAGTACAAGGGACCCCTAATAGACCCGGGGCCCATAAGGTGCTACCACTGATCCCCCGGGAGAGCCCAAAGGAAGCAAGGAGGACTCTCCCTAAGCTGTGCTAAAATCCTTTTTTTTTTTAAAAGAACTTCCATTCTTCTTTTCTTCTGTCTTCTTTTCTAGGAGGGAAAGAGGGACAGTACCTCTGACGAGAGTCGGACGTCCAGCATCCGGATGTTGGACGTCCGTGTCTCCTCCACCGACAGGCTCTGGTGGGCGACGGAGGCAGGCCCGGGTCTTCCTTCCTTTTCGAGATCACCTAAACACCGTCCGTGTTAGGGATATCCTTTGCGGTCCTGCTGAGAGAGCAGACATATGAGGATACGGGGTGGCAATACACGCCGTACTCATAGTCTCTGTGTGGGAGTACAGTAGTGACTGTTCACAATGTATCCCTCCGGAAAGTACCTGAAAAGGAACGACGCACATTAGGTAGATTTAGGTCTCAATAGAGACCCGTGTCCACCTCCTACTGACACTAAGCTAAAACGGATTAGCTGATGCCAGTCGGTGGGGTGTATACTGCAGAGGAGGAGCCAACCCTTTTTCATATGCATAGTGTCAGCCTCCTAGTGGCAGCAGCATACACCCATGGTTCCTGTGTCCCCCAATGAAGAGATTGAGAAATTTGTATTCCATGATCCCTCATTATCTATGCAGTAGTGTGTAAGGGTCTTACAATACTTACTGATCGCCGTCGTTTCCAATTTCCAGCTCTGCTCCATAACCTGAAAGACTAGCAGGCTCATACAAAGGCTTACTTGTGCCAAAGTAAGTCTAAGGAGCGCAGTCTTCCCCGGTTGCCAGCGCTACCCCGATCCCACGTGACCGCTCTACAGTTTTGTTGGTTCACTCTATGAGACTCAGGACAAGCAGCCATAGAATTACATTGAGAAAAAGTATTTCCGGTCCACACATAAATCCCGGTATGAGTTGGGGAGTCTGATTTTAGGTGACTTAAGATAGAAGAGGAACAGAGTGGGTCTGGAGATCAGAGAAGACAGCGATCGGTAAGTATTTTAATACATCACCAAACCAATAGAAATATAATTAGAGCGCATTCCGGAATTCAAAAGTTTGATGAGACTCCTTTACATCTCAGAGAGCTCCTTTATGTCAGAGAAACAAATCTGACCCCATGCGCCCACCTCCCCCACCCCATCATACTCCTTACCTCGACTTCTTATCTCCATAGGGGAAAGACTATCAGATTGGTTTCCAATCTCTGCCAGTGCTCGGAGCTCTATTGGCAGTCCGTGGCAATCCCATCCGGGTACGTAGCTCACTTTGGAACCCCTCATCATTTGGAAACGATTTGTTATGTCCTTAAGTATCTGAAAAACATGGGAGCAAATGTGAGAATTCACATGGACCCCGTCGGGGGGAAACTTTGCTGTATCAAGCAGAATGACAGGTTCAAAGAAGTTTATCATTTATGACATCATATGTGCATGCGATAAATTATATATAGGGAGAACTACACAATCCTTACACAAACATCTTAATTCGCATAGATTCAACATTCAAAAGGCATTCGTCCAACGTGGATTATCAAGACGCTGTGCTACTAAACATAATAAAGACTTCAATATATAGATTTCATGTTGAGCTGGGCGATACGATCTGGTGGGTCATGAGGAATATGTTCAATGGAGAAGATACGTAATTGTTTGGATTTATAAATTAAACTCACTTGATCCGAATGGATTAAATGAAATTACAGATGTTTTTCTTTGAACATTACTGTAATCCCAGAAATCCCCTTAGTAAATTACGGTCAGCCCCTGGGTGTACACATGAAAAGATAACATTCACAGACAGCCAGCAGAGGGTTTGACATTTGTAAATTACTAGATTCCTGTACATTGCAGCTTGTAATCAGTAGTCAGGATGAGTCTGATCAACACCGGCATTGATCCACTTACTTTATTAAGCGCATGGCCAACATGGGGGTCTCCGTTGGCATAGGGGGGGCCATCGTGGAGACTGAATTCTTTTTTAGTTTTTCTTGCTTTTTGCCAATTATAAAGCTGCAAGAAGTTTGTCTCCTGTGAGAAAAATACATAAACATATGATAATAATGGTACAAAGCTGGCACACAAAATACGGAGCCAGCTGGCATCATCCGTACCTGTGCTCCTGAGATAGCACCCATCCTCAGTGCCCTCTGTGATCCCCACTATTTCAGTGCCATGAGAATTCCTTCTCCAACATCATCTATATTCCCAGTGCCCCCATAGATCCCTGCCAGTCCCAGTACCCCCTGAGCACCCACCCCCCACCTCAGCCCCGGCACATCCCATGATCTTCTCTGTCCCAGTGCCCCCAAGATTCCCAGTTCCCTCCGATATCTCCACAGTAGCAGTGCCCCAATAACTTCCCATAGTGCCTTAGCCTCCACAGATCTACTTTACCCCAATAACTCTTATGATGCTATTCTGTAAAACAACCCCTGAAATCTTCCTCTATCACTGTGCCCCAAAATTCCTCTGTCCCATAGCCCAAGAGTCCTGTCCCATCCGACATCCATATTCACCCCTACTACAGTCAGCCCTGTACCACACCACCGACAACCCCGACAGTCAGCCCTGTGCCCACCAAGAACAGCTTCATGCCCCTTAACGTCAGCCCTGTTCCCATCACCCTCGTACTACATGCCCCCTACTGTCAGCCCCGTACCCATCACCATCAGCCCCATACGCACCAATGTCAGATCTGTACTACATGCCCTCTACTGTCAGCCCCGTACCCATCACCGTCAGCTCTGTACTATCTGGCCCCTACTGTCAGCCCCGTACCCACCAATGTCAGCTCTGTACTACATGCCCTCTACTCTCAGCCCCATGCCCACCACTGAGTCCCGTGCTCTCAGCCCCCTACCTTCAGCCCTGTTCTCCATGCCCCCTACGCCAGCCCCATGCCCCCTACTGTCAGCCCGTACCCAGTCAGCTTTGTACTACATGCCCCCTACTGTAAGCCCCGTACCCACCGTCAGCTCTGTACTACATGCCCCCTACCACCAGCCCCGTACCCACCGTCAGCTCTGTACTACATGCCCCCTACCACCAGCCCCGTACCCACCGTCAGCTCTGTACTACATGCCCCCTACCTCCAGCCCCGTACCCACCGTCAGCTCTGTACTAAATGCCCCCTACCGTCAGCCCCGTGCCCACCGTCAGCTCTGTACTACATGCCCCCTACCACAAGCCCCGTACCCACCGTCAGCTCTGTACTACATGCCCCCTACCATCAGCCCCGTACCCACCGTCAGCTCTGTACTACATGCCCCCTACCACCAGCCCCGTGCCCACCGTCAGCTCTGTACTACATGCCCCCTACTGTCAGCCCCGTGCCCACCACCGTCAGCTCTGTTCTACATGCCCCCTACTGTCAGCCCCGTGCCCACCACCGTCAGCTCTGTACTACATGCCCCCTACTGTCAGCCCCGTGCCCACCACTGAGCCCCGTGTTCCCAGCCCCCTACCCTCAGCCCCGTGCCCACCACCGTCAGCTCTGTACTACATGCCCCCTACCACCAGCCCCGTGCACACCATCAGCTCTGTACTACATTCCCCCTACTGACAGCCCCGTGCCCACCACTGAGCCCCGTGTTCCCAGCCCCCTACCTTCAGCCCCGTGCCCACCACCGTCAGTTCTGTACTACATGCCCCCTACCACCAGCCCCGTGCCCACCATCAGCTCTGTACTACATGCCCCCTACTGTCAGCCCCGTGCCCACCACTGAGCCCCGTGTTCCCAGCCCCCTAGCTTCAGCCCCGTGCCCACCACCGTCAGCTCTGTACTACATGCCCCCTACCACCAGCCCCGTGCCCACCGTCAGCTCTGTACTACATGCCCCCTACTGTCAGCCCCGTGCCCACCACCGTCAGCTCTGTTCTACATGCCCCCTACCACCAGCCCCGTGCCCACCACCGTCAGCTCTGTTCTACATGCCCCCTACCACCAGCCCCGTGCCCACCATCAGCTCTGTACTACATGCCCCCTACCACCAGCCCCGTGCCCACCGTCAGCTCTGTACTACATGCCCCCTACTGTCAGCCCCGTGCCCACCACCGTCAGCTCTGTTCTACATGCCCCCTACCACCAGCCCCGTGCCCACCATCAGCTCTGTACTACATGCCCCCTACTGTCTGCCCGTGCCCACCACTGAGCCCCGTATTCCCAGCCCCCTACCTTCATCCCCGTGCCCACCACTGACAGACCCGTGTTCCCAGCCCCCTACCTTCAGCCCCGTGCCCACCATCGTCAGCTCTGTACTACATGCCCCCTACCACCAGCCCCGTGCCCACCGTCAGCTCTGTACTACATGCCCCCTACTGTCAGCCCCGTGCCCACCACCGTCAGCTCTGTTCTACATGCCCCCTACTGTCAGCCCCGTGCCCACCACTGAGTCCCGTGCTCTCAGCCCCCTACCTTCAGCCCTCTTCTCCATGCCCCCTACGCCAGCCCCATGCCCCCTACTGTAAGCCCGTACCCACCGTCCGCTCTGTACTACATGCCCCCTACCACCAGCCCCATACCCACCGTCAGCTCTGTACTACATGCCCCCTACCACCAGCCCCGTACCCACCGTCAGCTCTGTACTACATGCCCCCTACCACCAGCCCCGTACCCACCGTCAGCTCTGTACTATATGCCCCTACCTCCAGCCCCGTACCCACCGTCAGCTCTGTACTACATGCCCCCTACTGTCAGCCCGTGCCCACCACCGTCAGCTCTGTTCTAAATGCCCCCTACTGTCAGCCCCGTGCCCACCACCGTCAGCTCTGTACTACATGCCCCCTACTGTCAGCCCCGTGCCCACCACTGAGCCCCGTGTTCCCAGCCCCCTACCTTCAGCCCTGTGCCCACCACCGTCAGCTCTGTACTACATGCCCCCTACTGTCAGCCCCGTGCCCACCACTGAGCCCTGTGTTCCCAGCCCCCTACCTTCAGCCCCGTGCCCACCACCGTCAGTTCTGTACTACATGCCCCCTACCACCAGCCCCGTGCCCACCATCAGCTCTGTACTACATGCCCCCTACTGTCAGCCCTGTTCTCCATGCCCCCTACGCCAGCCCCATGCCCCTACTGTCAGCCCGTACCCACAGTCAGCTTTGTACTACATGCCCCCTACTGTAAGCCCCGTACCCACCGTCCGCTCTGTACTACATGCCCCCTACCACCAGCCCCGTACCCACCGTCAGCTCTGTACTACATGCCCCCTACCACCAGCCCCGTACCCACCGTCAGCTCTGTACTACATGCCCCCTACCTCCAGCCCCGTACCCACCGTCAGCTCTGTACTACATGCCCCCTACTGTCAGCCCCGTGCCCACCACCGTCAGCTCTGTTCTAAATGCCCCCTACTGTCAGCCCCGTGCCCACCACCGTCAGCTCTGTACTACATGCCCCCTACTGTCTGCCCCGTGCCCACCACTGAGCCCGTGTTCCCAGCCCCCTACCTTCAGCCCCGTGCCCACCACCGTCAGCTCTGTATTACATGCCCCCTACACCAGCCCGTGCCCACCGTCAGCTCTGTACTACATGCCCCCTACTGTCAGCCGCGTGCCCACCACTGAGCCCGTGTTCCCAGCCCCCTACCACCAGCCCCGTGCCCACCGTCAGCTCTGTACTACATGCCCCCTACCACCAGCCCCGTGCCCATCAGCTCTGTACTACATGCCCCCTACTGTCAGCCCCGTGCCCACGACTGAGCCCCGTGTTCCCAGCCCCCTACCTTCAGCCCCGTGCCCACCACCGACAGACCCGTGTTCCCAGCCCCCTACCTTCAGCCCCGTGCCCACCACCGTCAGCTCTGTACTACATGCCCCTACCACCAGCCCCGTGCCCACCGTCAGCTCTGTACTACATGCCCCCTACTGTCAGCCCTGTGCCCACCACCGTCAGCTCTGTTCTACATGCCCCCTACTGTCAGCCGTGCCCACCACCGTCAGCTCTGTACTACATGCCCCCTACTGTCAGCCCTGTGCCCACCACCGTCAGCTCTGTTCTACATGCCCCCTACTGTCAGCCCTGTGCCCACCACCGTCAGCTCTGTTCTACATGCCCCCTACTGTCAGCCCCGTGCCCACTGTCAGCTCTGTACTACATGCCCCCTACTGTCAGCCCTGTGCCCACCACCGTCAGCTCTGTTCTACATGCCCCCTACTGTCAGCCCTGTGCCCACCACCGTCAGCTCTGTACTACATGCCCCCTACTGTCAGCCCTGTGCCCACCACCGTCAGCTCTGTTCTACATGCCCCCTACTGTCAGCCCTGTGCCCACCACCGTCAGCTCTGTACTACATGCCCCCTACCACCAGCCCCGTGCCCACCGTCAGCTCTGTACTACATGCCCCCTACTGTCAGCCCCGTGCCCACCACCGTCAGCTCTGTACTACATGCCCCCTACTGTCAGCCCCGTGCCCACCACCGTCAGCTCTGTACTACATGCCCCCTACTGTCAGCCCCGTGCCCACCACTGTCAGCTCTGTACTACATGCCCCCTACTGTCAGCCCCGTGCCCACCACCGTCAGCTCTGTACTACATGCCCCCTACTGTCAGCCCTGTGCCCACCACCGTCAGCTCTGTTCTACATGCCCCCTACTGTCAGCCCCGTGCCCACCACTGAGCCCCGTGTTCCCAGCCCCCTGTCTCCAGCCCGATGCCCTCTTGCCTTTGCCCCTAACCTTATGGGACACCCCCTTGGTGCTGTGCCCCCTGCCCTGACCACTGTGTCAGTCTGCGGTCACTGCACCCACCACCCCCTGCTCCTCTCCTGGCACTGGGCCCCCTCTTCCTCCATTGCTCCCCGTCTCCTCACCTCCTGCAGGCGCAGCTCGGTGCTGACCGTGTCCTCCGGGCTCCGGATTCTGGGGAAGTCAGTGTGAGGCAGCAGCACGGTGTCCTGGTACTTGCTGTTCTGCCCGGGGCTGTCATTGCAGCTGCTCAGCCCGGAGACGGCTCTCCCCCTCCGCAGACCCCGAGGACAGTGCAGCCGGCGGCGGAGAACCGTCAACATGTTCCTGACAGAAGTTACGGAAAGCGGAGAGGGGACGGGGACGGCGGCCGCCGAGGACCAAATCTCCGACAGCGCGTTCTGTCAGTGAGAGAGCGTCCGTGTGCGGGGAAGATCGTGCGTGTGCGGTGGGATGGAGTATAGGGCAGATATGGGGTCACATTCATGTGTAGAAACAGTCAGAAGCTGAAAACAAACATTAAATAGAAAAGTCCAATTTACGAGAATATAAAATGAAGTAAAAATCTCAAAAGAAATAAAAACTCAAACTGACAATGTTGTGAGGCGCCCTCCCTCCCCCAACTAATGCAATAAAAAGTCACCCCCTGTCCCCTGGACTGCAAAATAACAGCAAGAAAAACAGCCACAAGAATAATAGTAAAAATCTGTAAAAAAACTACATGTTCGATTCGTCGGTAACACTCCTGGTTTTGGCTACAAATCCTGAGGTAAAATACTGACCAAATACTGACTGTGTGAACGCGGCCTTATGACACGATGATTACAGCGCGGATGAATGTGAGTCAGCCAATCTGGTGTCTCTAGGACCCAGGAGGAGCGCTGCTGACATGGGAAGTCCATAGGGCCGGTGAGATGTTCTGCAGACCTCTGCGCTTACTGACAGTCACCGCGCTCTGCAGCCGCCGCCACCACGCAGGTAAGTGGCTCCTTATGGGGGTACACCATGTCAGCGGGGGTTCTGGGCAGAATAGTGACAGATGCACAACATGGAGGGGATAAGGTACAGGGGCACGTCTTAATTCAGGTGTATCAGTCAGTCCCATGCTCCCCGGTGTGACACATCTGGCCTCTATAGCGCTCACTGATACCAGCGCGGTCCTGTAATAGGAGCCACCGGGGTAACAAGTCCGTCCATGACATTTCTTCCTCCTGAATCTTCCTCCATCACCTGTGAGTGATATTATTGAGAAGTGGAAGAAACCGCAGCAACTCAGCCACGAAGTGGAGACCCCGTAATGTTACCGAGCGGGGGTCCGAGTGCTGATGAGCAGAAGGCAGAAAAGTCACTAACGCTCTGCTGACCCCATAACTGCAGAGTCCAGACCTCCATTGTATCAGCACAAACACTGCGCCCCTGCCAGGAGCTTCATGGCCAAGCAGCTGTATGCAGCCGTATATCACCAAGCACAATGACAGCGACTGTGCCCCCCGCCGGGAGCTTCATGGCCAAGCAGCTGTATGCAGCCATATATCACCAAGCACAATGACAGCGACTGTGCCCCCCGCCGGGAGCTTCATGGCCAAGCAGCTGTATGCAGCCATATATCACCAAGCACAATGACAGCGACTGTGCCCCCCGCCGGGAGCTTCACGGCCGAGCAGCTGCATGCAGAAGTACATCACCAAGCACAATGCCAAGCGTCGGATGTAGTGGTGTAAAGCCGCCACCACTGGACTCTGGAGGAGACGTGTTCTGTGCAGTGACGGATCACACTTCTCTCTCTGCTTCTGATGGAGGAGTCTGGGTTTGGTGTTTCCAGGAGGACGTTACCCCTGACTGCATTGTGCCCCCTGTACGGCTATGGTTCCACGGTCCGGAACCATAGCGCTTTTGACGGAGCGGAAATTCCGCTCCGTCTAAGCCCCGCCCCCTTTCTGACGCGCGATCTTCCGGAGGTGTTCAGAACACCTCGGAACACCTCCGGAAAGAGCGCAGGGCTGCATAGCCCTGTGTTAATTATGTTGCGGCGACGCACCGTCGCCGCAATACGCGAGGACTGCTGCGGTCTAAAAAAGCGCGCCGCATGTCCGTTTACGCAGGTTGCCACCTGCGTATTGTTACGCATAGTGGAGACGGATTTCTTGAAATCCCCTCCACTATGCTGTAACATCTGGACGCTGCGTGTTTGGCGCTGCGCAGCGCACAGCGCCAAACCGCAGCGTTTCCTGACCGTGGAAACTCACCTACAGATGGAGGAGGATAATGGTATGAGCTTGTTATCAGGGGGCGGCCTCAGACCCTCCGCTCCAGAGATGGGAAATCTTAATCTTCAGCACAAGACATTGTGGACAATTGTAGCTTCAACTTTGTGGGAACAGTTTGGGGTTCGCCCTTTTCTGTTCCCCATGATTGTGCCCATACAGACATGGGGGGGGGGTGGGTAGTTTGGTGGAAGAACATGAGCGGCCGCACAGATCCCGGACCTCAGCTTCATCCAACACCGATAATGGAGATTGTGATCCCGGCCTCCCCCCAACATCAGGGTCCGACCTCACAAATTCTCTTCTGGGTGAAGGGGAAAAAGCCCCACAGATGCCTCCGAAATCCTTCCCAGCACAGCAGGAGCCGTTATATCTGCAGAGGGGCGACTCTGTATTAATGTCCATGGATGTAGGATGGGAGGTGAGAAAAGCTCCTGGAGGTGAATGTGGAGGGGGCACATACTTTTTCTCCATATAGTATGAAAAGTAAAGGGTGGTTGGGGCTTTAAAAATGTTCAGTGACAAAAGGTGAATTCCACGAGCTGGATAAAGGGGTCTGCAGCTTGGGGTCTCGGGCACGGATGTCAGTGGGTGCCGTGCCATGCTTGTGTGATGTGCGCCGCGCCGTGCTTGTGTGATGTGTGCCGCGCTGTGCTTGTGTGATGTGTGCCGCGCCGTGCTTGTATGATGTGCGCTGCGCCGTGCTTGTGTGATGTGCGCTGCGCCGTGCTTGTATGATGTGTGCCGCGCCGTGCTTGTGTGATGTGTGTGTGCGTGAGCCGTGCTTGTATGATGTGTGCCGCGCCGTGCTTGTGTGATGTGTGCTGTGCTTGTGTGATGTGTGCCGCGCCGTGCTTGTGTGATGTGTGCTGTGCTTGTGTGATGTGTGCCGCGCTATCCGCTGCTTGTGTGATGTGCGCTGCGCCGTGCTTGTGTGATGTGTGCCGCGCCGTGCTTGTGTGATGTGTGCCATGCTTGTGTGATGTGTGCCGCGCCACGCTCGTCTGATGTGTGCCGCGCCACCTCGTCTGATGTGTGCCGCGCCACGCTCGGTCTGATGTGTGCCGCGCCACGCTCGTCTGATGTGTGCCGCGCCACGCTCGTCTGATGTGTGCCGCGCCACGCTCGTGTGGCCGCGCCACGCTCGTGTGATGTGTGCCGCGCCACGCTCGTGTGATGTGTGCCGCGACACGCTCGTGTGATGTGTGCCGCGCCACGCTCGTCTGATGTGTGCCACGCTCATGTGATGTGCGCTGCGCCACGCTCGTCTGATGTTGCGCTGCGCCACGCTCGTCTGATGTGTGCCGCGCCACGCTCGTCTGATTGTGTGCCGCGCCCAAGCTCGTGTGATACGTGCTGCAGGTACATTGCCACCGTCCCTTATTTCCACAAGCTGAGCTGTATAAAGCTGAAAGCTTCTTTGACCCCTTCATTCTTGTTTTTTTTTTCTTTGTTTTAATGGTTAATTACACGATATATACACAGGAGAGGAGATCGGTGAGGACACAGCCGCTCCTTGTGAATGTGTCGCTCATTGATCATGGGTCTGGGGTAGAGGTGGTCCGCTTGGCATGTGCATTACACCTCCCATAGGCAGTAGATAGCGAGGGTCACCATTGTGCACTACGTCTTTGGGACCTCCGCTCTCCGGATTGGTGGGGTGTCAGTGGTCGGACCCCTAACTGATCTTGTTGTGGATAGGTGATAAAATCTTATTCCTAGACATTTATGAAACGTCTGCAAGAATGGGTCCAACTTCTGAGATCCCCACGTTTCTCCAAAATGGATGTGCCTGACCCCAATCTTACCTGGTACGGCAACCTGCGGCCACTGAGCCAAGTCTGAGACATGTAGAGATGTGGTGGTGTTCCATTATTCTCCATGGGTCCCTATTCTGGGGTCTGCACTTATCCTGTAGATAGTCCAGAAATGTCTATGATGGGAACGCCTCTCTAAGGCCTTGTTCAGACGCAGATCAATCGCTGGCTTATTAAACTTTAAGGGGTTGTGCACATGTCCGTGTATTCTGCAGACTGTGGGGCTGATGCATCAAAATGTTTACACCAGAAAATTAGCATAAATCGCTTTTGAAAAATTGCAAAATTTGTGCAAAAAATTAGACTCTTGGGGTTTTTACACCAATCCTGACCAGCTCTGCCAAAGTGAGCAGAGCACGGACAAGGAGCATGGAAATGCCTGTCTAATTCATGATGAGCCATGGAGTATCCTACTCCAGTCCTTGACAGGAGTCCTTGTTCTGTTACTTCCACCGTACCCCTCCTGGCATGTACAACACCAGTCTTAATGAATTAGTCTGTGTGTCAGCAAAAAAAAAAATCGGAAACCTGTCTGTTTTTCATCCGAGTCTTGGATCAAAATCGCCCATGCTAGTCTTATGGGTCCAAGAAAATCACGGACAGCGCACGGGTGGCATCTATGGGGTCTATAAAAATAAGCACAGACTTGTACACCCCTTTTGTCGCCCTCCTGCGTCCCACGCAGACTGATCTGTAGTCTGCCCTGCCATTTGAAGGGCACGTCCTATTTCTTAAGACCTTTCCTTGTACTCGGAGCCTCCATTGCACAATGACTCAGGTTCCCTTATAAATGGGAGTAAAGGTGACGGCAAACAATGAAGATTCCAATCCGGGTGTCAATAACCTGCAGGTCGCTGTAGTTTAAGGCTGGGTTCACACTGGGCGAGCTGGAGAGATCCTATTATGGGCGATCAGAGGAAGAAGTGGAGCATGGGTGCGAAATGTTCCTTATTTCCCTACAAACAAAACTCCATGTAAATGTTGGAACTGTTCAAACCTCCAATTACGTGTCCCAGCCCAAAACACAAAAGATGCCGACAGTCCCTCTGATTAGCTACACTGCAGAGCGTAGGGCCACAGCTTTCCCTCATAAACTTCTGACATTTCCTTGCATGTTGCGGGGCTTTTCCTGCTTTTGACTATATGGCCTGTACATACTGTAGAAATATTTGCTTTTATTACTATTATGGTCCTTATTAATAATTTTCTTTACCTATCCTCTGCCAGCGTTCACAATGTCTTCAGCCCCATTATTGTTAGCGAGGTTGGTGGCCGCGGCGCACTCTGTGGCCGAAAAAGCCGGGATAATTGTCAGAAATGTCATGAGTGGTGGAGATCTCGGAATAGTCGAAAAGGTAAATGTAAAAACTCATAATCAAGTATCATATTATTTCCCTGTAATCCTAAATGGATGTACTGACAGGATAAATAATGCAGCAGAATAGTGAGTGCAGCTCTGGAGTATAATACAGGATGTAACTCAGGATCAGTAATGTAATGTATGTACACAGTGACTGCACCAGCAGAATAGTGAGTGCAGCTCTGGAGTATAATACAGGATGTAACTCAGGATCAGTAATGTAATGTATGTACACAGTGACTGCACCAGCAGAATAGTGAGTGCAGCTCTGGAGTATAATACAGAATGTAACTCAGGATCAGTAATGTATGTACACAGTGACTGCACCAGCAGAATAGTGAGTGCAGCTCTGGAGTATAATACAGGATGTAACTCAGGATCAGTAATGTAATGTATGTACACAGTGACTGCACCAGCAGAATAGTGAGTGCAGCTCTGGAGTATAATACAGGATGTAACTCAGGATCAGTAATGTAATGTATGTACACAGTGACTGCACCAGCAGAATAGTGAGTGCAGCTCTGGAGTATAATACAGGATGTAACTCAGGATCAGTAATGTAATGCATGTACACAGTGACTGCACCAGCAGAATAGTGAGTGCAGCTCTGGAGTATAATACAGGAGGTAACTCAGAATCAGTAATGTAAAGTATGTACACAGTGACTGCACCAGCAGAATAGTGAGTGCAGCTCTGGAGTATAATACAGGATGTAACTCAGGATCAGTAATGTAATGTATGTACACAGTGACTGCACCAGCAGAATAGTGAGTGCAGCTCTGGGGTATAATACAGGATGTAACTCAGGATCAGTAATGTAATGTATGTACACAGTGACTGCACCAGCAGAATAGTGAGTACAGCTCTGGAGTATAATACAGGATGTAACTCAGGATCAGTAATGTAATGTATGTACACAGTGACTGCACCAGCAGAATAGTGAGTGCAGCTCTGGAGTATAATACAGGAGGTAACTCAGAATCAGTAATGTAATGTATGTACACAGTGACTGCACCAGCAGAATAGTGAGTGCAGCTCTGGAGTATAATACAGGATGTAACTCAGGATCAGTAATGTATGTACACAGCGACTGCACTAGCAGAATAGTGAGTGCAGCTCTGGAGTATAATACAGTAGGTAACTCAGGATCAGTAATGTAACGTATGTACACAGTGACTGCACCAGCAGAATAGTGAGTGCAGCTCTGGGGTATAATACAGGGTGTAACTCAGGATCAGTAATGTAATGTATGTACACAGTGACTGCACCAGTAGAATAGTGAATGCAGCTCTGGAGTATAATACAGGATGTAACTCAGGATCAGTAATGTAATGTATATACACAGTGACTGCACCAGCAGAACAGTGAGTGCAGCTCTGGGGTATAATACAGGATGTAACTCAGGATCAGTAATGTAATGTATGTACATAGTGACTGCACCAGCAGAATAGAGACTGCAGCTCTGGAGTATAATACAAGATGTAACTCAGGATCAGTAATGTAACGTATGTACACAGTGACTGCACCAGCAGAATAGTGAGTGCAGCTCTGGGGTATAATACAGGATGTAACTCAGGATCAGTAACGTAACGTATGTACCAGTGACTGCACCAGCGATAGTGAGTGCAGCTGGAGTAATAAGGTGTAATCATCGTAAGTAATGTATGTACACATGACTGCACCAGCAGAATAGTGAGTGCAGCTCTGGAGTATAATACAGGATGTAACTCCGCATCAGTAATGTAATGTATGTACACAGTGACTGTACCAGCAGAATAGTGAGTGCAGCTCTGGAGGATAATACAGAATGTAACTCAGGATCAGTAATGTAATGTATGTACACAGTGACTGCACCAGCAGAATAGTGAGTGCAGCTCTGGAGTATAATACAGGATGTAACTTTTATCATTATGATATTGGGGGTCTAACAAGACATGTCTTAAATTTAATCCTTTCTGTGTTGCAGACTGGTGCTAATGACCTGCAGACAGCGGCTGATCGCTTGGTACAGCAAAGTATCTGCGCCTCTCTGGCAAGAAAGTTTCCCCTGCTAACCATCATTGGAGAGGAGGTGAGGACCCTCGCTGATAATGATTACACTCTGCGATCACACACACATTGGGCCGAGTCCCTTTATAGATCAATACTCCATAAAATGATGAAACCTGACATCAGACTTGCGTAGAATGTGGAGATCAACCGGAAGAATGAACAAATATCCCATATGTATCTATATACTGTCCCTGAGTGTTTTTCATTGCTTTCATCTTGCTGCCCAGGATCTACCCTCTGAAGAAGTATCCGAGGAACTGATCGAGACCGGACAGTCAGAAGAAATACTCAAAGTGACTTTTCCATCACAGTACAACAGCATCAAAGAAGAAGAGGTGACCTCTAATGATTTCCGATGTATAACGCTATATGTGCTGGTTATTTGTGGGGAAGCTTGGAGCCAGACAGTATGCCGACCGCGCCATCTCCTGATCCTCCCAGCTATCCTAGTCATTTGGCTAATATATATAAATTGTACGGCAGCGGCGTTTCCACCAGTGAATTGGTGAGACAGTTACGCAATATATATATATCTCTATCCCTGCATTGCTAGATGCATTTGCCATTCGTGATACGGGCACACGCCATTACCCGTTTATTTTGGATTGTAGGATGAAGCATTTAGGTTCTGATTGCAATTCTGTTCATGCCTTATGATGAAACTTCCTTACACTACATGAATGTATTTTTGGATTTTTGCTCATATCCATATTTTATTTCCCCAGTTGGTGGTCTGGGTGGACCCTCTGGATGGTACTAAGGAATATACAGAAGGTTGGTGTCCTCCTCGCTGCTGTCTATCATAACTTTCTATTTATTTAAGATCTATAATGACAGTAAATAAAACATTGTGCGGTGATTCAATCCGTTCAGTGTTCAATAGTCCCGTAGACAATGAATGGAGTAATATCATCGATGTGCAGCCGCCGCTTCATCCTAAGAGCAGTAGAGATGGGACAACCTCTTAAATAGTAACCATGGGTGGGACACGATCCTTCCTAGTAAGTTTTGTTTGTTTTTCTAGCAGCTGCATCTTCATTTTAGTGTGATGTTCCTACAAATATTAAAAAGATCAGAACGCTCATCTTTGGTCTCGATTCATGGAAGTGATGACAGCAAAACTCTACTGTAAATCATGCTGATAAGTTGCAACGGTGTTTCACCAAATTTTTGTGACTTTTGCCATTTTTGTGCCAGTTTCGCCAAAATGGACGGGACTGGGGTGTTCCCTCCCCCCTTCCAGTTAATGACTAGTTGTGGCGTTTCTTAAACCAGATATCTTATTGGGGTCCCTGACTGGAATAGGATTTTGTGGCGTGGCGCACGGAGACCCACGTCACTCATCCAGACGCTCCGGATATATTAAGAGGCGTGCACCTCTTAATGAATCACGAGTGTCCGACTACAATACGCCCCGGTAAAAATATTGCCTATCTAGATAATTCAGGGCCGTAGCCTTGTTAGTTGCAGAATGAGCTAACTGAGTATCTGTCAGTGAGCTCTGTGTGATGGAGAATTTGTCACGCTTTTATCTGTCTTTCTCTAAGCCCCTCTCGGCTGATTTACGACTTGCTGTGCTGAGAAATAAATAGCCGGGAAAGCTGAATTTTTAGCAAAAAATGATTTCTAACCACAAATATTAGCATAAATGGACACGAACTGATGATTGTTTTGTGTGCAGGGCTCCTGGATCACGTAACTGTTCTTATTGGCATTGCTTATGAAGGAAAAGCAATCGCGGGAGTGATAAACCAGCCGTATTATAACTACCAGGTAACGTGGACATTTCTTTTTCTGCTTTGGTGGTCCGATATCCTGGCATCGACAAGATCCGGCGAAACCAAATTATTTTACGGAAATCTATAGCGAATTTAATTCTAAATCTCTATTACCAAAAAAATGAATAATCTGAACTGAAAACCTGAGAATTAAATAAACGGTCTTATGTGTTAGAGGGGAGACAGCGGCCCCCTAAAGCTGCACCATAGGTCACTTCTAGTAAAGGGTGCTGGCCGGGGCCATAATGTTACAGGGGCCCCTACTTACAAGCGTAACCAGACGTAGGACTTATCAGTGGAGAGCAGAGGCCACGTCCCATCCTTCATCTCCTCCGATAAGCATCTCCTCGTTAGCTCAGGAACCCGCTGAACTCCCACCATTGTCAAACTACAACTACCAGCATCTCCCGACAGCCGCCGTCCGTCAGGACAATGGAGAGCGAAAATTCCAATCGCAAAATTAAAACCAAAACACGATTCCGCCACTGTTGGTGTTCGGGTTCTGTTTTACGGTATTCATTTTTTTGGTAACTGAGCCAGCTCAATACTCCACCCACCCAGGAGAGGGCCCCTGTGCAAGAACAGTATAGGGGCCCTTTGTAGTCCAATAGCTGATCACAATGCTCTGGAGGCAGTGGCCCCCTTACCTCTTGGATCCCCCCCGTCGCACCAATGGTGTGTCTGACCTTGTCCCCAGATACGTGCACAGCGGATCTCATGAAGGGATTAATGGCAACAATAAAGAAGGGTTTGGCCACTTAATAGATCATAAAAAATGATCAATATTTTGCATTGACGTGCTGTTAAAAAGAAAATCGATAAAGTGGAGATTTATGACATTTTTTTTTTTTTACATAGCATTGCGCCACCTGGTGTTCAAAGTGTATATCGCGTCCACCTAATAAGCGGAGTGTGGTGGTCACACATGCTCAGTTCACCGTCGAGCAGCCAATGGAAATGGCAGACAGGCAGAGAGCTATTTCTATTGGCTGCTGTGCCGCGATCAGAGGATCACTATGCCGCTGGTCACACATGCCCCCCCTCCTAGCCTCATGGCCACCTTTGTCAAGGTCACCTCCCCAATAGTGCAGTATCACCGTTTATCAACACCCGTCTACGATAAGCGCTGCCATCTCTGTGTCGTTAACCCTTTATATCATCGTATACAAATGGATTTTTGGTTTCCGACTTGCGGTATAATTTCAGGCGTGTGACGGCGCTGTCCTGGGGAGGACTCTTTGGGGCGTCCTGGGCGTCGGAGCGTTTGGTTTTGAGCTGAAGGAGGTGCCCGAAGGTCAACACATCGTCACCACCACCAGATCGCACAGCAGCAAGCTGGTGAACGACTGCATCGCCGCCATCAACCCCGATAAGGTCGTGCGCGTGGGAGGTGCAGGAAACAAGGTGACAAGCGCGGTTTTCATTCCTTTTCTGTGTGTTGGGACCCCTCTCTATGAGCCGCTGAGCTGTTAGTAGGGAGGGGGGCTTCTGTTTCTGCAGTAAGGATTGTCCGAAAGGGAAAATGCCTTTTTAAAGGGGTTTTTCATCCCCTTTTAAAGGTTGGATAATCATAGAGTACAGCTTCACAAGTGCTCCATTCTCGCTTTCGATCCTCCGCCTGTCTTCTCCTAGCAATGTCCTATCCAGTCTCTTAAAAATTCCAGTTAAGACAGGGAACTGTATGTGACTGCTGCAGCCAATGATTGGCTGCAGCAGGTCACATATCCGTATGACCAGAATTGGATCCTTTTAGGCATATGGCTGCTGCACAATCATTGCCACAGTGGTCATGTGCCACGTACCACTAGGAGGGGAATGGCAGGGGATCGAGGCTGTTTTTTGTTTTTCATACTCTCACCAGGCTAGGCTGCTGTCACTTAAAAATTAAACGCTCTGATAATCCTTTATTACATAACTCCATAGCACACATGAAAATGAGCAACTTTGTAATATGTCGTATCAGAGAAATCTGCTTCTTTCCCCTCCAGGACTGATAATTCACTCTCAATTCATGGAAAAAGCCTGTAAAATATGTATTCAGTGAAGAGAGATCTTTCCGTTACTGAGATAGGAGGTGACAGTTGGTGCTTATAAAATTCTATGGAAGAGGAGCTAGAGGCCGACATAAACATTCTGCTGCAAGTTTCACTAAAACATTGTTGCTTATAACGTTCTATGGAGAACTGATGTTTCAGGACCACTTGCAGCAGATGTCCGTGTCTGTCTCTAGCTCCTCCCCGCTCGAATCTACATAGAACTTTATGAGCACCAACTGTCATCTCCTATATCAGTAATGTGAAAATCTGCATTCACTGAAGACTCATTCTACCTGATACTTGAGAATGACAGTTCAGTCCGGGGGGAGAGAAGCAGATTTCTCTGATAAGATGTATTAAAGTTTTTTTTTTTTTTTTTATTATTTTTCATGTGTACTATTAATATATGGGAAAAAAATAAAACTGTAACTTTTTAGAGGGGCTGTCCATCCCTTTTTTTTCCTTTTAGCAACATCTGCAAAGTTGAATGCCAGCCTTGGCTGTCTTGTAGTACTACACGTATCACTGGCCGATAAGCTTCATTACAAAAATGTATAATTAATTCTTAAATTCTTATCATCTTCACTTAAAGGGATTGTGACATGAATTTATCTCAATTTTGCCTCTACAGCCAATTTAATATATCTGTGTCGGGAAAGCTGAGGCTGCCATTAAAAATCCCACAAAGTATATTAACTTTTCTAGGAAAATATCAAATCCTGCCAAATTAGTAATAGAAGTCAGTGGTGTCACCCAGCTTTCCCTGAATCGGACAGGAGGCTGTATCCGCTTACAGGGCGCGTCGTT
Source organism: Oophaga sylvatica (assembly GCA_033576555.1). NCBI lineage: Eukaryota > Metazoa > Chordata > Amphibia > Anura > Dendrobatidae > Oophaga > Oophaga sylvatica. The sequence continues at coordinate 532,975,880 of JARQOD010000005.1, read as the reverse complement.
TCTTTTTCAGATCATTCAGCTGATTGAAGGTCAGGCTTCCGCCTACGTGTTCGCCAGTCCCGGGTGCAAAAAGTGGGACACGTGCGCCCCCGAGGCTATTCTGCATGCAGTGGGAGGTAAGAAGCAGTGACCCTCACCTGGCGGAGGACCTTTCATCCTCTTCTTTACCTCTTCCCATGAACTGTAAATTATAGTACAAACATTCACGACTGCAGCGATATTAAACCTGTTCAAAAAAAAAATAATTTCTTGATTTGTAAAAAAAATCTGAATGTGTGTTTACAGCTGGTGAGAAAAATATTTAACACGTCACAAATTTTGTAAGTAAATCTATTTCTGAAGGTGCTATTGACATGAAATTCTCACCAGATGTAATTTAGAACCCATCCAATCCACACAGCCAAAGAAGTCATCCATAGATGTCCATAAATTATGTGTAATAAAGATAAATTACACAGGGGAAAAAGTTTTGAACACACGAAGAAAGAGAGGAGCAAAAGGCCATGGGAAAGTCATGATACGAGCCGAAATCTCTCAGTAATTAGAAAGCAATCCTGCCACTTAGTGATGAATAATATCAGCTGGTTCAACTGATGCCTATAAAAAAGTGTCTCCTTACCAAGGTGCCACACAAACATGATAGGTAAAACCAGTGAGGTGTCTCAAGACCTTCACAACCTTATTGTTGCAAAACATACTGATAGCATTGGTTACATAAGAATTTCTAAACTACTGACCACTCCAGTGAGCACTGTTGGGGCCATAATCCGGAAGTGGAAAGAATGTAATTTCACCATAAACTGGCCACGACCAGGTGCTCTCCGCAAGATTTCAGACAGAGGAGTGAAAAGAATTATAGCCCCCGTCTCACACAGCGATCTCGCTTGCGATATCGCTGCTGAGTCACTAGTTTTGTGATGCAGCAGCGATGTCCCCAGCGATATCGCTGTGTGTGACATTCAGCGATGATCAGCCCCCTTGCCGGGTATCGCTGATCGTCGCTGAATGTCCTGGACATTTTTTTGATCGCTGGTCTCCCGCTGGCCAGCATGCATCGCTGCGTGTGACAGGCGGGAGACCAGCGATCAGCTGGTAAGCAAGGTACACAGCGGGTTTCCAGGCGCAGGGCTGTGCCTGGAAACCCGCTGTGTACCTTGGATACCAGCGCCCTGCATCAGGGCGCTGGTATCCAACGTACACTGCGGGTAACTAAGCGATGTTACCCGCAGTGTGGCGGTGCTGATCGCTGCCCTGAGCTGCCTGTTTGGCAGCTCAGCAGCGATCATGTAGCGATACACCAGCGATCCTGATCGTTGTCGGGATCGCTGGTGTATCACTATTTGAGACCCAGGCTTATCAGTAGAGTTGTCTTAAGAGCCAAGGACCACCTGTGGAGAGCTACAGAGAGACCTGAAATTGTAAAGGTGGAGAAGATGGCATGACAGCCCTCTGCAGACTCCTGTTTTAATGTGTTCAAAGTATATTGTATTGCATATTTTTATCCCCCTGGAGGCTACAGATGTGACAGTGTTAACTGTAGGGCTGTATTAGGGACCAATGTACCCCCTGATTCTGTAAAGGTACAATTATTTAAAGAAAACTATAAGTTATGCACTCAACTTCCACGGCCTGTATGCACGCTCACCACACAACTTCCACGGCCTGTATGCACGCTCACCACACAACCTCCATGGCCTGTATGCACGCTCACCATGCAAGACTCCATTGCTGAACAAAAAACATGTTCAGGTGCATTTAAAGTTTGCTCAACATTTAGACAAGCCTGTGAAATACTGTAAGAATATAGTCTGGTCAGATGAGACCAAAATTTAACTCTTTGGATGTCATAATCCACACCATGTTTGAAGGCCAAAAGGCACTGCAAATCACCACAAAAACACCGTACCAACAGTGAAGTTTGGAGGTGGGAATACCTTGGTGCGGGGTTGTTGTTTTTAAGTATACAGCACTGGCAAACTTATGATTGAAGGAAGGATGAATGGACAAATGTACCGAGACATTTTTGATAAAAATCTGCTGCCATCTAACTGTATAATGAAGATGAAACGAGGGTGGACATTTCAGCAAGACAGTGATCCCAAACACACAGTCAAGAAAACTCTCAATTATTTTCAGAGACAGCGATTCAAGCAGCTTGATTTTCTAAGCCGATCACCGGACCAGAATACAATAGAAAATGTATAGAAGGAACTAAAGCTCAGAGTTCATAGAAGAATCACACAGAAGCTTCAGGGTGTGAAGAGTGTTTGTGTGGATGAATGGCTCAAAATCACACCTGAGCAATGCCTGCGACTAGTTTCTCCATACAGGAAGTGTCTTGAATCTGTCATCACGTACAAATGCTTTTGTGTGAAGTATTAAATACATTTCAGTAAGCGTGTTCAATACTTTTTCCCTGTCACTTCTCATTATTGCACATAACTTCATTTATGAACATCTATGATTTGATTTTTCTGCCTGTGTGGATTGGAGGGTTGTTGCCTACGTCTGGTAAGCATTTCATGTCAATAGCTTCTTTAAAATAGATTTACTTGGAGAATTTGTAACGTGTTCAATGCTTCACCCGCTATAGGGGTGTCTGTCCTCCATCTATCTGATGTTGATCACCTATTCTTATAATACATCATTAGTATTGCTGCTTTGGACAACACCCTTAAACAGATCGGATAAGTTTTAATGCACTTCTGTAAGTAAATGTCTGGTAAATGATGGAACGTTCTGCAACTTTCTAAAGCACTCTGTGTAGCCTATTCATCATTTTTGCATTTTTTTAAATTTTTTTTTAGTTTTGTGTTTTGTTCTCTAATTTCTTCTGGCAGAATTTGCGCCAAATTCTTCAAAAACAGCTAAATTGGGCTAAAAAATGGATAATAAAAATAATGCTCATAATGGCGTAAAAAACAAATAAAAAAAAAGAAAAACAAAGCAAAAAAAAAATTAAACCCAGTAAAGAAGTAAAAGTAGTGTGATAAAAGGCACAAAATAAATCATGAAATCAAGGCTGTTATTAGAATTATTTTACTCCAAAAAAAAGAGCAAAAGCAAAGATAAATCGTCACTTTTTTTGTTTAATGCTCCAGATCTCTGCTTGCTGTCAATGAATGTTTACAAGTAGAGGCTGAAAACTTTTTATTTTTAACTTTTGGATATGCAAACAAGCTTTCTTCTAGAAGGAGGAAACGACCTCTGTATTGCCACCGATGGATTGGTTCTGTAAAGGGTCTGTCCTCTGAGTTTTGGGCTTACTCACCTATATCATACCCTTGTCTTTTTTTCTAGGTAAACTCACCGATATCAGCGGCAACGCGTATGAATACCACAAGGACGTGAAACACATGAACTCGGCCGGGGTTCTGGCAACTCTGCGCAATTACAACTACTACTCCTCCCGGGTACCGGAATCTGTAAAACAAGCGCTGGTGCCAAAAATGTGAAGCGCGTTGTCCTCGCTATGCGTAGAGGCATCACTGCCGATCAGGTCAAAGGATCTATCCTAGGATACTGGGCTTTACCTGCGGCTTTCCAGTTGTAAAACTACAACTCCCAGCATGCCCTAACAGTTTTGTCACCAGAGATCTGGGTAGACAGTATTCTGCAAGTTGCAGCTGTCCATTTTATTGTTAAACTACAATTCCCAACATGCAGTGGGAGACATCGGCTGTCTGCAGATACTGGGAGTTGTAGTTTCACACCTGTTGGAAAGCCTCAGGTCGCTCCCAGGTACAGTCAAGGACTCTGATGCCAAGAACCAATCACTTAATAATTGTTTTTACCCAAACCCATCACAGAGATCCAGGATGACACTTTTGTACACCGTTTTTTTTTTTGTGACTTTTTTTTTTTTCCAAGGGACCAATCAATAAAAATTTAATTTGTTACTTAACTTCTATTATTTATTTATGTATTTATTTTTTTACGTAATATTAAAGGTGTAGTGTACTGACCTGAATCCTGGTGGCGTAAGAGCCCAAATGCCACTCATCCATAGAAGACTCCTGCTGGTCCTGTGTCACCCGTCTCCTGAACTCCCTGCCAATCCATGATGACAGTAGGAACGGTGCCACAGCTGGCCATGGGTTGTCATTTTCTCCTGTATGGCACCAGGAGTGCCCCTTTTTAAGTGGCTCCCCTCTTAATGGCTAAATTTCACAGCAGGTAGCTACTCCACTCCCTGCTTCTGTGCTGTCACTCCAATGGTTACTGCTATTCCTTGTGTATATCTGTTCTAGCTGATTTCCCATTGAGTTGTTTGACATCTTGAATCATCCCCCCACCCCAGTTATGGTTTTCTACATTTCCCATGATGCTTAGGGCTATGGACATGGGGCAGAGGCTCATCGTATTGCTCTTGCTTCTATCATTTAGCAACCATTGATAGATCATGGAGCTGCTGTCGCCCGATGTATATTGTAAGGTCTCAGTGTATCCTTATGTGATGAAGCTTCAGTCTCTCCCCTGCCTCCTTCTGGTGATGGGTTTCTCCCAATCATGTGTGTGATTGTACATGTCATAGAATTATACAGGAGCTTCTGTAGTCACCGAGATTCAGGGAGGTTTTTACCTACAGCTAGTCATTGTTATAGACTCACCGAGCTGAAAAGATATGCTTAACTGCATGGGAGACCTGAAGAGTAACAAGGAGTGCAGACCTGCGTGAGGAGGGATTTGATAAGTAGTGATGCCATCCTATAGTTCACAGTAACTTCCTATCAAAGCACAACATGTACTGTTCTAGAGATCACAACACAGGTGTCCATAATATTGCCAGTAGCTCTGAATTTTCAGAAACAATCCGAGCATGTCTGAGAAGAGGAAGGATTATAAACAAAAAAAAAAACCCATCCGAAAATGAATCCTAGAATGTTAGAGTTGGAAGGGACCTCCAGGGTCGTCGTGTCCAACCCCCTGCTCAAAGCAGGATTCACTAAATCATCCCAGACAGATGTCTATCCAGCCTCTGTTTGAAGACTTCCATTGAAGGAGCACTCGCCACCTCTCGTGACAGCCTGTTCCACTCATTGATCACCCTAACTGTCAAAAAGTTTGTTTTAATATCTAATCTGTATCTTCTCCCTTTCAGTTTCATCCCATTGCTTCTATGTCTTTCCTTGTGCAAATGAGAATAAAGATGATCCTTCTACAATGTGACAGCCCTTGAGATATTTGTAGACAGCTATTAAGTCTCCTCTCAGTCTTCTTTTTTGCAAGCTAAACATTCCCAAATCCTGTAACCGTTCCTCATAGGACATGGTTTGCAGACCGGTTACCATTCTGGTCGCTCTTCTCTGAACTTGCTCCAGTTTGTTGATGTCTTTTTTAAAATGTGGTGCCCAAAACTGGACACAGTATTCCAGATGAGGTCTGACCAAAGAGGAGTAGAGGGCAATAATGACCTCATGTGATCTAGACTGTATGCTTCTGTTAATACATCCCAGAATTGTATTTGCCTGTTTTGCTGCTGCATCACACTGTTGACTCATGTTCAGTCTGTGATCTACCCGTCTTTTTCACACGTGCTGTTGCTTAGTTCTATTCCTCCCATTTTGTATACGCTTTTTTCATTTTTATTGCCAAGATGTAGTACTTTGCATCTAAATCATTAATAGATAATAAATCATCCCCCCACCCCAAAATGCAATAAGAAGTGTTGAAAATGTCGTTTGTGACACAAAATGAGACTAATAATAACTAACGCTAAAATAGCAAGCAACCCACACACCGCGCCGACAGAAAAATAAAAAAAATTACGGTTTTAAGATTTTTTTTCTCCATTACAAAGTTGTGAGCGTGACTACATGCTCAATGCTAGTGTGAAATATTGGGCAATAAAATACAAAGGTTTAGGACCTTAGCAACCAATGAAATTGCAGCTTTAATTTTCTAAAGGTTGGCTGAAAAATAGAAGCTAGAAGCTGATTGGTTGCGCAGTTGGCAGGCTGCACATCATCCATCTATGCGCGTTAGCCCGAATCAAAGATGGCGGCTGACAGTGTTGCCCACAGAAAACATGGCGGCGCCGGAAGTGTGGCGCTGCTGTGGGCCGGCTGAGGGCTGCGCTGAGCATGTGAGCGGCGGAAGCGCCTTCTCTCTTTCTCATTCAGTCGGCAGCTTCGTGGCAGCTCCTGGGCTCAAGATCAGGAGTGGGGAAGAAAGCATGGCGCTCAGCCTGACCGTGTGCAGCGGCCCAAGTCCTCCGCTGGGTGAGGCAGCAGTCACCTCCCGGTCCTGTATCACTATTATTCTGCTCTATGCCATATGGAACTACAAGTCCCAGCGTGCGCTGTCATCATCTCTTTGACGTGACATGCTGCGACTTGTAGTTCGACGTCAGTGGGCGGGGCGTATCATGACAGCCGGACGTGTGGTCCTGCTCCCGGGTAGCAGGCTGTCGCCTCACTTCGTGAGATTGATGACACTTGTAGTTCCTCTAAGAGACGCATGGCTGGTGTGGAACTACAAATGCCATCATTCTCTGAGAAGTATTCTGACACTATACACCTCTACAGCTGATGTGGGACAACAAGTCCCATCATCTTCCACCATCTGTTCTGAAGCCCAAGATATTCCTGCTGCTTTTCTGTAAGATGCGACAACATTTAACCGTTGCGGAGTGTGTGGTGCATGTCTGTGGTCGTCCCCGGGGTCCGGTCCCTTCCGTGCATGTCTGCGATCATCCTCTGGGTCCGGTCCCTTCCGTGCATGTCTGTGGTCATCCTCTGGGTCCGGTCCCTTCCGTGCATGTCTGTAGTCATCCTCGGGGTCCGGTCCCTTCCGCACATGTCTGTAGTCATCCTCTGGGTCCGGTCCCTTCCGTGCATGTCTGTAGTCATCCTCGGGGTCCGGTCCCTTCCGTGCATGTCTGTGGTCATCCTCGGGGTCCGGTCCCTTCCGTGCATGTCTGTGGTCATCCTCGGGGTTCGGTCCCTTCCGTGCATGTCTGTGGTCATCCTCTGGGTCCTGTCCCTTCCGTGCATGTCTGTGGTCATCCTCTGGGTCCGGTCCCTTCCGTGCATGTCTGTAGTCATCCTCGGGGTTCGGTCCCTTCCGTGCATGTCTGTGGTCGTCCCCGGGGTCCGGTCCACTCTTCGCATGTCTGTGGTCATCCTCGGGGTCCAGTCCCTTCCGTGCATGTCTGTGGTCGTCCCGGGGTCCGGTCCCTTCCGTGCATGTCTGTGATCGTCCCCGGGGTCCGGTCCACTCTTCGCATGTCTGTGGTCATCCTCAGGGTTCAGTCCCTTCCGTGCATGTCTGTGGTCGTCCCCGGGGTCCGGTCCCTTCCGTGCATGTCTGTGGTCGTCCCCGGGGTCCGGTCCCTTCCGTGCATGTCTGTGGTCGTCCCCGGGGTCCGGTCCACTCTTCGCATGTCTGTGGTCATCCTCGGGGTCCAGTCCCTTCCGTGCATGTCTGTGGTCGTCCCGGGGTCCGGTCCCTTCCGTGCATGTCTGTGATCGTCCCCGGGGTCCGGTCCACTCTTCGCATGTCTGTGGTCATCCTCAGGGTTCAGTCCCTTCCGTGCATGTCTGTGGTCGTCCCGGGGTCCGGTCCCTTCCGTGCATGTCTGTGGTCGTCCCCGGGGTCCGGTCCCTTCCGTGCATGTCTGTGGTCGTCCCCGGGGTCCGGTCCACTCTTCGCATGTCTGTGGTCATCCTCGGGGTCCAGTCCCTTCCGTGCATGTCTGTGGTCGTCCCCGGGGTCCGGTCCCTTCCGTGCATGTCTGTGGTCATCCTCGGGGTCCGGTCCCTTCCGTGCATGTCTGTGGTCATCCTCTGGGTCCGGTCCCTTCCGTGCATGTCTGTGGTCATCCTCTGGGTCCGGTCCCTTCCGTGCATGTCTGTGGTCATCCTCTGGGTCCGGTCCCTTCCGTGCATGTCTGTAGTCATCCTCGGGGTTCGGTCCCTTCCGCACATGTCTGTAGTCATCCTCGGGGTTCGGTCCCTTCCGTGCATGTCTGTGGTTGTCCCCGGGGTCCGGTCCCTTCCGTGCATGTCTGTGGTCATCCTCGGGGTCCAGTCCCTTCCGTGCATGTCTGTGGTCATCCTCTGGGTCCGGTCCCTTCCGTGCATGTCTGTGGTCATCCTCTGGGTCCGGTCCCTTCTGTGCATGTCTGTAGTCATCCTCGGGGTTCGGTCCCTTCCGCACATGTCTGTAGTCATCCTCGGGGTCCGGTCCACTCTTCGCATGTCTGTAGTCATCCTCGGGGTTCGGTCCCTTCCGTGCATGTCTGTGGTCGTCCCCGGGGTCCGGTCCACTCTTCGCATGTCTGTAATCATCCTCGGGGTTCGGTCCCTTCCGTGCATGTCTGTGGTCGTCCCCGGGGTCCGGTCCACTCTTCGCATGTCTGTGGTCATCCTCGGGGTCCAGCCCCTTCCGTGCATGTCTGTGGTTGTCCCCGGGGTCCGGTCCCTTCCGTGCATGTCTGTGGTCATCCTCGGGGTCCGGTCCCTTCCGTGCATGTCTGTGGTCATCCTCGGGGTCCGGTCCCTTCCGTGCATGTCTGTGGTCATCCTGGGGTCCGGTCCCTTCCGTGCATGTTTGTGGTCATCCTCGGGGTCCGGTCCCTTCCGTGCATGTCTGTGGTCATCCTCGGGGTCCGGTCCCTTCCGTGCATGTCTGTGGTCATCCTCGGGGTTCGGTCCCTTCCGTGCATGTCTGTGGTTGTCCCCGGGGTCCAGTCCACTCTGCGCATGTCTGTGGTCATCCTCGGGGTCCACTCCGTGCAGATCCATAGCGTGTAGTAACTGTGGTGATTGTGATTTGTTACTATGCTTCAAAATCATGCTGCTTATGTGCTAGAAAATTATATGGTGGGGAAACGTGCAATATTATATGGCGGTGTGACGGACGATATATGTTGGTGTAATATTTGGTTGCCCAAAGTGTGTTGCATCATGCGGCGTCCTCTCTTCTCCTGACGTCCCATTATCCTCTTCGCACTGCGGGTGTTGTGTATTCCTACACACATCACAAATTCTAGATGACTATTATAGTGTTAGAATCTGGGGTACGGTATATGGCGGTATTATATGGCTGTGTAGTAGATGGTGGTATTTGGCAGAGAAACGGGCAGTGTGCTATAATGCCATGTAATGGGTGGTGTAGTATATGGCAGTTTAGAATTATTTAGCGGTGTAACGAGTGATGTAGTATTGTATGGCAATGTAATGTTCGATGTAGTTTTATATGGCGTTGTAGCAAGCGATGTGGTATTATATAGCAGTGAAACATGATGTATTATATACACTGTGTTCCAAATTATGCAAAAATTGTTTAGGAGTGATAAGGTAAGAATTTTTTTGTTTGTCAGTTAAACTCATTGATGGTGATGTGTGTCAGGACTCTTTATGGACTCTTGACTTGTAGGATTGCTACCTTCCAAAAGGTGGCACTAGAGTTCTAGCTCTCTTCCTCTCTGAAGAGACAATTTGCATAATTAGCATATTTCCCAGAGGAGCATTGCGGCTTTAAGTCTCCTCATCTGCATGCTTAGCATGTTGATCTCCGCAAGGAGTGACGATATTTCTTCGACAATGGTCTGACGCCTCTCACACAGCCAAACCAGATCTCCGCTTTGCACTGACGAGGGGCTGAACCCCGAAACACAGTGTCTGCAAATTGAGATTCTGGTTTGGCTATTATCCTAGGTCATGTGATAAGGCTCGTTAAAGGGTCGACATTGACTTGTAGGATTGCTACCTTCCAAAAGGTGGCACTAGAGTTCTAGCTCTCTTCCTCTCTGAAGAGACAATTTGCATAATTAGCATATTTCCCAGAGGAGCATTGCGGCTTTAAGTCTCCTCATCTGCATGCTTAGCATGTTGATCTCCGCAAGGAGTGACGATATTTCTTCGACAATGGTCTGACGCCTCTCACACAGCCAAACCAGATCTCCGCTTTGCACTGACGAGGGGCTGAACCCCGAAACACAGTGTCTGCAAATTGAGATTCTGGTTTGGCTATTATCCTAGGTCATGTGATAAGGCTCGTTAAAGGGTCGACATTGACTTGTAGGATTGCTACCTTCCAAAAGGTGGCACTAGAGTTCTAGCTCTCTTCCTCTCTGAAGAGACAATTTGCATAATTAGCATATTTCCCAGAGGAGCATTGCGGCTTTAAGTCTCCTCATCTGCATGCTTAGCATGTTGATCTCCGCAAGGAGTGACGATATTTCTTCGACAATGGTCTGACGCCTCTCACACAGCCAAACCAGATCTCCGCTTTGCACTGACGAGGGGCTGAACCCCGAAACACAGTGTCTGCAAATTGAGATTCTGGTTTGGCTATTATCCTAGGTCATGTGATAAGGCTCGTTAAAGGGTCGACATTGACTTGTAGGATTGCTACCTTCCAAAAGGTGGCACTAGAGTTCTAGCTCTCTTCCTCTCTGAAGAGACAATTTGCATAATTAGCATATTTCCCAGAGGAGCATTGCGGCTTTAAGTCTCCTCATCTGCATGCTTAGCATGTTGATCTCCGCAAGGAGTGACGATATTTCTTCGACAATGGTCTGACGCCTCTCACACAGCCAAACCAGATCTCCGCTTTGCACTGACGAGGGGCTGAACCCCGAAACACAGTGTCTGCAAATTGAGATTCTGGTTTGGCTATTATCCTAGGTCATGTGATAAGGCTCGTTAAAGGGTCGACATTGACTTGTAGGATTGCTACCTTCCAAAAGGTGGCACTAGAGTTCTAGCTCTCTTCCTCTCTGAAGAGACAATTTGCATAATTAGGACTCTTTATATCACTGTAATCATTTGCAGACACCTGTGCTAATTAGTTTGGCCGGTGTGTCCAATGAAAGGCAAGACTACTTAAGAAGGCTGTCCCACATTATTAAGCAGCCTACATTTTCTGCCAAAATGGGAAAGAAAAAAGATGTCGGCTGCTGAGAAGCAACAAATTGTGGAGTGTTTAGGTCAAGGCATGACTACAATCAACATTGCCAAGACACTTCATCGTGATCATCGCACAATCAAGAAGTATGTAGCTGATTCACAGTACACACGTGTGCGTGCTGATAAGGGAAAATTGAGGACTCTTTCCTACAGGCAATTGCGTCAGGTTAAAAGAGCAGCGGCAAAAAAGCCTTGTCATAGCAGCAGACAAGTTTTTGAAGCTGCTGGTGCCTCCAACGTCCCCCAACAACAAGATGCAGGGTCCTTCAGAGGTTTGCAGCTGTGCGTAAGCCATCCTGTCGACCTCTATCCACTGCACACAAGCAGAAACGGCTCCAGTGGCCAAACAATACATGAAGACTGACTTCAAAACTGTTCACCGATGAGTGGCGTGCAACGCTCGATGGTCCAGATGGATGGAGTGGAGGATGGCTGGTTGATGGACACCCCATGCAAACACGGCTACGGCGCCAACAAGGAGGAGGTGGAGTAATGTTTTGGGCTGGAATCATGGGGAGAGAGATTGTCGGCCCCTTTAGGATCCCTGAAGGGGTAAAGATGAACTCCATAGTGTATGTTGAGTTTCTCAAACAGCACTTCCTGCCATGGTTCAAGAAGAAGAACCGTGCATTCCGCAGCAAGATCATTTTCATGCCTGATAATGCACCGTCTCATGCTGCACATAACACATCTGCATCTCTGGCTGCTATGGGTATAAAAGGGGACAAACTTATGGTGTGGCCCCCATGCTCTCCTGACCTCAACCCCATTGAGAACCTCTGGAGCATCATCAAAAGGAGTGTCTATGATGGCGGGAGGCAGGTCACATCTAAGCAGCAGCTCTGGGAGGGTATTCTGTCCTCATGCAAAACAATTGAAGCAGAAACCATCCAAAACCTGACAAATTCAATGGACGAGAGAGTTCAGAAGCTCCTTTCCAACAAGGGGTCCTATGTGCAAATGTAACATCACCTAGAATAAAGTTTTGAGTTGAAAACTGTTTGATTTCAGTTTGTAAGAACCTGCTACTGCTTATAATTTCACAAATCACCATTTTTTTGTTCTTTATTAAAATGAAAAGGTTGAAAACTCTGCTGTGCATAATAATTTGGAACATGCATTGTGAGTGCAGTTTGAGTGTTTTATTTTTAAAAAAATATACTGTTATCATAGGCAGTTTTTACAAAAACCTTTCAATTGTGCTCGAATAGTTATTTGACTGGAAAATTACAATGACTGCAATTCATATAAGTAATTTGGGAAAATCTGAGAAAATATTATTTGCATAATAATTTGGAAAACAGTGTATATGGCGGTTTAGTATTATTTAGCGGTGTAATGAGTGATGTAGTATTGTATGGCAATGTAATGTTTGATGTAGTTTTATATGTTGTTGTAACAAGCGATGTGGTATTATATAGCAGTGAAACATGATGTATTATATAGCGGTGTAACACAGGGTTCGACAAACCCGGGCGCCAGGTCGCCAGTGGCGCCTAGAAAATCATGCCTGGCGCCCGGGGCAGCGCAGCCGGGTGTCAGCTGATTATCACAGCTGACACCCGGCACTATGTGTCAGGAGCGGTCACGGACCGCTCCCGGCACATTAGCCCCTGGCACACCGCGATCAAACATGATTGCGGTGTACCGGGGGCACAGGGGAGGATCGCGCAGGGAGAGGGCTCCCTGCGCGCTCCCCTGAGACCCTCAGAACAGCGCGATGTGTCGCGCTGTTCCGAGGGTCCCTCCTCCCTGCAGGACCCCGGATCCAAGATGGCGTCGGGGTCCATCCGGGTCCTGCAGGGAGGCGGCTTCCTCAGTGCCTGCTGAGAGCAGGCACTGAGAAGCCTGCAGCGATGCCAGAGCGATCGCTGGTGTGACAGAGTGCTGTGCACACTGTCTCACCAGCGATCTGGTATTATACACTGTATAATGCCATGTATAATATACAGTGATGTCCCACCCTGGGACACAGTAAAAAAGTAAAAAAATAAAAAATAAAAATGTTAAAAAAAAATCATAATAAAAAAAAATATTCCCTAATAAATTAATTTATTCCTGTAAATAAAAAAAACAAAACAATTAAAGTACACATATTTGGTATCGCCACGTCCGTAACGACCCCCCCTATAAAACTAGAATGTTGCCTAAAATCTACCGTATATACTCATGTATAAGCCGATCCCCCCCCAATTTTGCCACAAAAAACTGGGAAAACTATGCCCCCATATGATGCTCCACAGATTATGCCCCCCATATGCTCCAGATTATGCCCCATATGTTCCACAGCTTATGCCCCCATATGCTCCATATTATGCCCCCATATGCCCCATAGTATAGGCCTCTTCTGCTGCTGCTGCAAAAAAAATGATATACTCACCTCTCGTCGCTGGGGGTCAGGTGCCGGTGTCCTGAGCAGGCGGTGACACTGGCGCGCTATGGGGGACAGGTGCCGGTGTCACCGCTCGCTCAGGACCCCGGCACCTGAGATATTTACCTGTCCCGTTCCACCGCTGCACGCTGCGTCCTCGTCTGACTCCTCTGGCAGTGAATGATCTGGCAGGGGGCGGGGCGCGCACTAACGACGTCATCGCGCCCTCTGCCTGATCATTCACAGCCAGAGGAGTCAGACGAGGACGCAGCGTGCAGCGGTGGAACGGGACAGGTAAATATCGCTATACTCACCCCTCCGCCTGCGCGTCCCTGCAGCCTCTCCGCTTCTCCTGGCGCTCTCCGCAGCGCTTCCTTCCTACAGCGGTCACATGGTACCGCTCATTAAAGTCGTGAATATGTGCATATTCATGACTTTAATGAGCGGTGCCATGTGACCGCTGTAGGAAGGAGCGGAGATCGTGGGAGAAGCAGGGGGGCTGCAGAGACGCGCCGGCGGAGGGGTGAGTATGATCCGACACCCCCGCTCCCCCGTATATGACCCGCGTATAAGCCGAGAGGGGGACTTTCATCCCTAAAAAATGGGCAGAAAATCTCGGCTTATACACGAGTATATACGGTAATATATCAAAATATAATATTTATTATCTTTAGAAGTTAAATGTTTATAACGTTTGTAATGTTTTTTTGTTAAATTAAAAACCAAGTTTGTTAAAAAAAAATTCTGGCTCCTAAATTTTTTGGCTGGCTCCTAGATTCTGAACAACTTTGTCGACCCCTGGTGTAACAGGTAGTGTGGTATTACATGGCGGCGTAGCGTGTAATGTAGCATATGGCGGTATAATGTGTGATGTAGTATTGCATGGTGGTATATGGCGGAGTAGCATGTGATGTAGTATTATATGGTGGTGTTATTTTTGATGTAGTATTACATGTTGTATTACATGGCGGCGTAGTGTGTGATGTAGTATTATATGGCGGAATAGCATGCGGTGTAGTATATGGTGGTGTAACGTTTAATGTATCATATGGCGGCGTAGCATGTGGTGTATTATATGGCAGTGTAGCGTGCAAGTATTATATGGCGGTATAGCGTGCGATGTAATATTTTTATGGCGGATTAACGTGTGTTGTAGTATTACATGGTGATGTAGTATTATGGCGGTGTAGCGTTTGATGGAGTATTATATGGCGGAGTAGCATGCGGTGTGGTATTATATGGTGGAATATCTTGTGATGTAACCGTGGATGCAGTATTATATGGCGGAGTACGTGTGATGTAGTATTATATGGCGGTGTAGCGTGTGATGTAGTATTACATGGTGGTGAGGTATTAGTAGCAGTGTAGCGTGTGATGTATTATATAGCGGTGTAGCGTGCGATGTATTGTTATTTGGGGGTGTAACTTGCGGTGTAGTATATTGTGGAGTAGCGTGTGGTGTAGTAGTATCTGTTGTGCAGAGTAGCGTGTGATGTAGTGTTAGATCATGGTGTAGCATGCAATGTATTGTTATATGGCGGTTTAGCGTGCGGTGTAGTATTATATGGCGGAGTAGCGTGCAATGTAGTATATGTCGGTGTAACGTGTGTTGTAGTATTACACGGTGATGGAGTATTACATGGTGGAGTAACGTGTGATGTAGTATTATATGGCGGAGTAGCAGGCGGTGTGGTATTATATGGCGGAGTAGCAGGCGGTGTGGTATTATATGGCGGAGTAGCGTGTGATGTAGTATTACATGGTGGTGAGGTATTATATAGCGGTGTAGCGTGTGATGTATTATATGGCGGTGTAGTGGGCAATGTAGTATTATATGGCGGGGTAACGTGCGGTGTAGCATGCGGAGTAGTGTCTGGTTGCACCCAGTCAGTGCCGGAGCCCGTCTTTCCCGGCCCTTCCTGAGCAGGTCGCCTGTGATGAGCACAGAGGGCTGTGATGAGCCGGTTGCCCTCGGTTTTGTCTCCTTACATGAGGTTGCATCATGCGGTGTCCTCGCTGATCCTGACGTCCTATTATCCTCCTCGCACTGCGGGTGTCGTGTATTTCTGCACACATTACATTATCCTTCCAGTGTTTGCGGTAGAATTTGTTCTTCAGGGTCCAGTGCAGCCCCCAGGGGTCAGCCATGCGGTCAGCGCCGGACAGACACACTGCAGCGTTGACAGCGTGGCTTTATGCCTCCGTCTGACCCGTATATGTTATTACACAATGTCAGTATGTAAATGTCGACCTCAGGAGAACGTGGTCACAATCCCAGCGCTCCCGGCACTGTGACCCATGTGGGGTTCTGGAGCAAATTCTCTCCAAAAGGGGCTAAGATGCCGCACTTGAGTGTGAACACGGCACACACACGCAGGCGCACGCACACACACGCACGCAGGCACACACACACACAACACGCCTCACCTGTCCGGCGTCCGTGCGCTCTCTGCCACAGCTGGCCGCTGAATGATGATGTCATTCAGCGGCGCTGCTGTGAGAGAGGAAGCGCAGGTGCCCCCTGGAGCTCGGAGCTGCGGCAGCGGAGGCACGGGGAGAGGTATGTATTGCGCCGGCTGTTGCCGGGGCCCTGAGCAAGCGGGGGGGCCCCAGTGGCGGCGCTGACACCGCTAACGGGCATCGGGGTGCCCGACGGCGAGTGGGCCCCCCCGCCTGCTCAGGGCCCCTCTTTAATTCCCCGGGCACCAGGCATGATTTTCTAGGCGCCACTGGCGACCTGGCGCCCGGGTTTGTCAAACCCTGCCATATATTATATGGGAAGACCACCTAAGTAAGTTTAGTTTTAGGGATATTTACATTTGACCCTCCCCAGCCCCTCAGTTTTCCTCACCACAGAACTACCCCTTTAAATCTTGGATCCGTCTTTGACCCTTTTGCCCAGTAATGTAATTTTACGTGGAGTCCTCTTGACTTTTTCTCCTACAAACATTGATCCGGAGTTGATTAATGGCCGGAGCTTATACATAATGGATTTCTGTTTGCAGTCTTCCTATAAAGCCAGACTGCAGTTTGGGAGGACACTAATGGATTCTGGTAAATGACTCGGCTTTATCATACGATGGGGATTCACTTGCTTCAATCCGTCCTACAAGGAGGGTCTGCAGCAGAATCCAGAACTGGCTAATTACTCCAGTGCTTTACAATTATAAAACGAAGGTACTTTGCAAATAGTTTTTACTAAAAGTCGCCCAGTAATGTATCGTTATATGGAGCCCTTATAACACAGGGGCGGGTAACCTTTTTTCTGCCAAGGGCCATTCTCTTTGATGCAGCTGTGATGTCAGGTGGCACGGAGGATGTTGCTCTCACAGGATTGCGTCAGTCTGGAGCGCACTCAACGCTATGCAATGATAAGTAACATTTATACAACTCAGACAGTGGGAGGTCTGCAGTATACATAACAAAGATGCCGAGACTGCTGCGTATACATCACATAGGATACACCGAGACTGCAGTGTATACCTCGTGTGGGAGATGTCGAGACTGCTGTGTATACATTGCATGGGAGACACCGGGACTGCTGTATGTACATCGCGTGGGAGACACAGAGACTGCTGTGTGTATATCGCGTGGGAGACACAGAGACTGCTGTGTGTACATCGCGTGGGAGACACAGAGACTGCTGTGTGTACATCGCGTGGGAGACACAGAGACTGCTGTGTGTACATCGCGTGGGAGACACAGAGACTGCTGTGTGTACATCGCGTGGGAGACACAGAGACTGCTGTGTGTACATCGCGTGGGAGACACAGACTGCTGTGTGTACATCGCGTGGGAGACACAGAGACTGCTGTGTGTACATCGCGTGGGAGACACAGACTGCTGTGTGTACATCGCGTGGGAGACACAGACTGCTGTGTGTACATCGCGTGGGAGACACAGAGACTGCTGTGTGTACATCGCGTGGGAGACACAGACTGCTGTGTGTACATCGCGTGGGAGACAGACTGCTGTGTGTACATCGCGTGGGAGACACAGACTGCTGTGTGTACATCGCGTGGGAGACACAGACTGCTGTGTACATCGCGTGGGAGACAGACTGCTGTGTGTACATCGCGTGGGAGACAGGACTGCTGTGTGTACATCGCGTGGGAGACAGACTGCTGTGTGTACATCGCGTGGGAGACACAGACTGCTGTGTGTACATCGCGTGGGAGACACAGAGACTGCTGTGTGCACATCGCGTGGGAGACACAGACTGCTGTGTGTACATCGCGTGGGAGACACAGACTGCTGTGTGTACATCGCGTGGGAGACAAGACTGCTGTGTGTACATCGCGTGGGAGACACAGACTGCTGTGTGTACATGCGTGGGAGACACAGAGACTGCTGTGTGTACATGCGTGGGAGACACGAGACTGCTGTGTGTACATCGCGTGGGAGACAAGACTGCTGTGTGTACATCGCGTGGGAGACAGAGACTGCTGTGTGTACATCGCGTGGGAGACAAGACTGCTGTGTGTACATCGCGTGGGAGACAGAGACTGCTGTGTGTACATCGCGTGGGAGACAGAGACTGCTGTGTGTACATCGCGTGGGAGACAGAGACTGCTGTGTGTACATCGCGTGGGAGACGAGACTGCTGTGTGTACATCGCGTGGGAGACAGAGACTGCTGTGTGTACATCGCGTGGGAGACAGAGACTGCTGTGTGTACATCGCGTGGGAGACAGAGACTGCTGTGTGTACATCGCGTGGGAGACAGACTGCTGTGTGTACATCGCGTGGGAGACAGACTGCTGTGTGTACATCGCGTGGGAGACACAGACTGCTGTGTGTACATCGCTTGGGAGACAGAGGACTGCTGTGTGTACATCGCGTGGGAGACACAGACTGCTGTGTGTACATCGCGTGGGAGACACAGACTGCTGTGTGTGTACATCGCGTGGGAGCACAGACTGCTGTGTGTACATCGCGTGGGAGACAGACTGCTGTGTGTACATCGCGTGGGAGACACAGACTGCTGTGTGTACATCGCGTGGGAGACACAGAGACTGCTGTGTGTACATCGCGTGGGAGACAGACTGCTGTGTGTACATCGCGTGGGAGACAGACTGCTGTGTGTACATCGCGTGGGAGACAGACTGCTGTGTGTACATCGCGTGGGAGACAGACTGCTGTGTGTACATCGCGTGGGAGACAGACTGCTGTGTGTACATCGCGTGGGAGACACAGACTGCTGTGTGTACATCGCGTGGGAGACACAGACTGCTGTGTGTACATCGCGTGGGAGACAGAGACTGCTGTGTGTACATCGCGTGGGAGACACAGAGACTGCTGTGTGTACATCGCGTGGTAGACACAGAGACTGCTGTGTGTACATCGCGTGGGAGACACAGACTGCTGTGTGTACATCGCGTGGGAGACACAGAGACTGCTGTGTGTACATCGCGTGGGAGACACAGAGACTGCTGTGTGTACATCGCGTGGGAGACACAGACTGCTGTGTGTACATCGCATGGGAGACAGAGACTGCTGTGTGTACATCGCGTGGGAGACACAGAGACTGCTGTGTGTACATCGCGTGGTAGACACAGAGACTGCTGTGTGTACATCGCGTGGGAGACACAGAGACTGCTGTGTGTACATCGCGTGGGAGACACAGAGACTGCTGTGTGTACATCGCGTGGGAGACACAGAGACTGCTGTGTGTACATCGCGTGGGAGACACAGAGACTGCTGTGTGTACATCGCGTGGGAGACACAAAGACTGCTGTGTGTACATCGTGTGGGAGACACAGAGACTGCTGTGTGTACATCGCGTGGGAGACACAAAGACTGCTGTGTGTACATCGCGTGGGAGACAGACTGCTGTGTGTACATCGCGTGGGAGACACAGAGACTGCTGTGTGTACATCGCGTGGGAGACACAGAGACTGCTGTGTGTACATCACGTGGGAGACAAAGACTGCTGTGTGTACATCGCGTGGGAGCACAGAGCCCTGGCCACATATAATGTCCTGAAACTGGCACTGCTCGGCTTCTGGTCATAATTCAGCGTTACGTGCGCCACATTGTTCAATAATGAACGCTGTCCGTAGACTAAGGAAGAATCAAAGGTACCGAGACCTTGAAAATGGGGTCAGCGGCCAAAGCACTCCGGCCCACAGGTATCTGCCAAGATCCAGAGGAGATGACATTACTGGTTGTAAGCCGTCCATGGGTCCGTGTTTGTGGCGGTTATATGAATCAATGTTCAACCTGTTTTTTTTTTTTTTTTTGTATGGAGAACTTGTATGAACAGTTTTTCATTTTCCACAATGGCACGAGAAGCAAAAGGATTTGTCCAAAAAGTCCTTTCTTTATCATCGGTGCATGCATGAAATTCATCCACTATGCTGTAACATCTGGACGCTGCGGACGTACACAGCATCCAACCCGCAGTGTTCACTGACCGTGGGAATGTGCCCTTATAGTGGGGCAAATACATAAAACTAGATGTGTATTTCCTGAAGGAACTACAGATTGTGCTTTGAATTGGTGCCCGGTAGTGTTGAGCGAACATGCTCGGACATGCTCCGTTAACCCTTGAGCATTGGGGTGCTCGGACATGCTCGGAACTCTGCAGAACACCTCATGTATTCGGGCAGGAAGCTCGGATGCCTGCCCAGCAAGTTTGGCGCCTGTTTTACAGCCAATAAACTTGCCCCGTACACGTTTGGGGGCCAGCATTGCGGGGCCCCGTGACGTTTGGGGGCCAACATTGCGGGGCCCTGTGAGGTTTGGGGGCCAACATTGCGGGGCCCCGTTATGTTTGGGGGCCAACATTGCGGGGCCCCATGAGGTTTGGGGGCCAACATTGCGGGGCCAACATTGCGGGGCCCCGTTATGTTTGGGGGCCAACATTGTGGGGCCCCGTTATGTTTGGGGGCCAACATTGCGGGGCCCCGTTATGTTTGGGGGCCAACATTGCGGGGCCCCGTGACGTTTTGGGGCCAACATTGCGGAGCCCTACGTTTGGGCCACTTGCGGGCCATGACGTTTGGGGCCAACATTGCGGGGCCCGTGATGTTTGGGGGCCAACATTGCGGGGCCCTGGGACGTTCTGGAGAAGAAATATTTGACTGTCAGTTCAGTGAGGCAACAACATTAGAACCTGGGAGCTTCCATTGGCCAGTAGTTGTCATGTGACCTTGTGTATCCCAGTTAAGGCCGTGAATGAAGTACCTACAAGATTCTATTGGCCAATAAGGTCATGTGATGATGCTAGATTTGCATACATGGCAGCCTCCGCAATAATCTATGGCTATTTAAATTCCTATGGGAGTTTGTGTTTCCAGTTCAGGTCATTAAAATTCATGGCTGTGCCACCTACTACCCGGGTCACTATAGTTCATGGGTTGTCACCTAGCAACCGGGTTATTTATAGCTGGTGTGGTAGTTGGTCCTTACAAACGCCTCACAGCTATATTATTGATTTATATGGGAGCCCATTGATTACAATCGGGCCATTAATTCCTATGGCAATTTATTTTTACGCCATTTTTTTACGCACGTTTTGAGGTGGTCAAAATTTTTTTTCTAACAAAAATGTCCTCAGGGGGTTAACAGTCGGAGGAAAAATATCATTTTTTCGATTTTAAAAAATTCCAAGCCCGAGACGTACATTTAAGTTCAAAATCAATGCATTCCAATGGGAAGATTTTTTTTTTCAAACGTAAAGGGTTAAAAAGCAAAAAATCCGATCGACTCCAAAAATACTTAGCACACCTGTCACGGCAGCTAGCTTCAAAACCTTGTTTGAACGGAGTCTGTACACCGAGCGGTTCGGGCTGTATTAATTGCGCAAATCTGGAGAAGAAGAAACACGGAAAAAGAATAATGTGAATAACAATATAGTGCTTTTTCCAAAGCACAATAATAACAACAAAACAGCCAGTGTTGCTTGGTAAGTAGGAGGCTGCTGGGTTTGCCCTGGAAAAACCTGTTCTGCATATACACGACTGCAATGCTCCCGATGTAATAATCTGATCACTCTGAAGCTCATTAACATCAAAGGGAAAGTGTCCTCAGAAAAGGGACTGTTGTTTCTAAGGACTGTGTTTATTTATTTTTATTTTTTTATATTACTGTGTATGAAAAAAGAAAAATCTTGCAATTTTTCTTTATCACTGGCCACTAGATTTACTTTTAGTCAGTAATTTTTTGTTAGGTACATGGATAAGTGTTAAAGTCATTGTACAGGAGGAGGAGGTGAGCTGTGATATCACCTATTGTGAATGGTGGATCCTGTGTATCTACTGTATATAGAGGTGTTATCAGTCATTATACAGGAGGAGGAGGTGAGCTGTGACATCACCTATTGTGAATGGTGGACCTGTGTTATCTACTGTATATGAGGTGTTATCAGTCATTGTACAGGAGGAGGGAGGTGAGCTGTGAATCACCTATTGTGAATGGTGGATTCTGTGTTATCTACTGTATATAGAGGTGTTATCAGTCATTGTACAGGAGGAGGAGGTGAGCTGTGATATCACCTATTGTGAATGGTGGATCTGTGTTATCTACTGTATATAGAGGTGTTATCAGTCATTGTGCAGGAGGAGGGGTGAGCTGTGATATCACCTATTGTGAATGGTGGATCCTGTGTTATGTGCTGTATATAGAGGTGTTATCAGTCATTGATCAGGAGGAGGTGAGCTGTGACATCACCTATTGTGAATGGTGGTCCTGTGTTATGTGCTGTATATAGAGGTGTTATCAGACATTGTACAGGAGGAGGTGACTGTGTCTGGTGATTATACCTATTGGGGATAAATGAGTGGATCCTGCGTGATCTTTTTCTGTATATAGAGGTGTTATCAGTCATTGTACAGGAGGAGGGTGAGCTGTGACATCACCTATTGTGAATGGTGGATCCTGTGTTATGTGCTGTATATAGAGGTGTTATCAGACATTGTACAGGAGGAGGTGTGCTGTGATATCACCTATTGTAAATGGTGGATCCTGCGTGATCTACTGTATATAGAGGTGTTATCAGTCATTGTACAGGAGGAGGAGGTGAGCTGTGACATCACCTATTGTGAATGGTGGATCCTGCGTGTATCTACTGTATATAGAGGTGTTATCAGTCATTGTACAGGAGGAGGTGAGCTGTGACATCACGTATTGTGAATGCTGGATCCTGTGTTATCTACTGTATATAGAGGTGTTATCAGTCATTGTACAGGAGGAGGAGGGAGCTGTGATATCACCTATTGTAATGGTGGATCCTGTGTGATCTACTGTATATAGAGGTGTTATCAGTCATTGTACAGGAGGAGGTGAGCTGTGACATCACTATTGTGAATGGTGGATCCAGTTGTTTATCTACATGTAATAGAGGTGTTATCAAGTCATTGTAACAGGAGGAGGAGGAGGTGAGCTGTGACATCTCCTATTGTGAATGGTGGATCCAGTGTTATCTACTGTATATAGAGGTGTTATCATCATTGTACAGGAGGAGGAGGTGAGCTGTGAATCACCTATTGTGAATGGTGGATCCTGCGTGATCTACTGTATATAGAGGTGTTATCAGTCATTGTACAGGAGGAGGAGGTGAGCTGTGATATCACCTATTGTGAATGGTGGATCCTGTGTTATCTACTGTATACAGAGGTGTTATCAGTCATTGTACAGGAGGAGGAGGTGAGCTGTGACCTCGCCTATTGTGAATGCTGGATCCTGTGTTATGGTGGAGTTAACTTATTGTAATATTTCTGTGATGATAATGAGACTGTTGAAATGGGCAGCGCTTAGTTACTCGATGTGTACACTGGATACCAGCTCCCAGCGCGTACAGCAGAAGCTGGGAGATGGTATCTAGGGTACACATCGGGTAAATAACCGCAGCGCGGCGCTTAGTTACCATACCACCGTGCTCGCTGGTCCTGATCGCTGGTGAGTCTGCCCATGTGACAGCTCACCAGCGATCAGCTAACGATGTCCCAGCGATCCCACCCACGTCGGATAGTTGGTGGGATCGCTTGAACATTGAAGAGTGTGATGGGACCCTAATGGTGAGTTTCCACCATCAGTATTCCGTCAGTAATTGCTGCGTGTTTGACCCTGTGCGCTGGCGCAGCGTCAAACACGCAGCGTCCAGATGTTACAGCATAGTGGAGGGGATTTCAAGAAATCCTGTCTCCACTATGCGTAAAAACACGCAGGCGGCAGAACGGCGTTAACGGACATGCGGCGCGTCTTTTTAGACAGCAGCATGTCCTATTCCCTTGCGGCGACGCTGCGGCGACGCAAGGGAAATAACACAGGGCTATGTAGCGCTGCGGTCATTCCGGATGTGTTCAATGAGCACATCCGGATTCACCGCGTGTTCACAAGGGGACGGGGCTTTGGGCGGAGCGGACTTTCCAAAGCGCTGTGTTTCCTGACGGTGGAAACACAGCCTTATAGTCACTTGTGCTATTGGTTTATGAAACGTTTGCTGAAACCCCTGTTGTGTGCAGAGCGATGCAATAGAAAGTTTTGCAAGACTAATGGTACTGTCACACTAAGCGAGATCGTTAACGAGATCGCGAAAGCGTCAGCGATTTCGTTAGCGACTTAGCTGTGTGACATGTAGCAGCGATGTGGCCCCTGCTGAGATGTCGTTGATCGCTTATGAACGTTCTGAGCCGTTTTTTGGCCGTTGGTGTCCCGCTGGTGAGCCTGAATCGCTGAGTGTGACACCCTTTATGAATAACTTCACCAGCGTCACAGGTGGGACTAGGTTTTCCCAAGGACCGCAGAGGTCGTTATACAGATCGCTGATCTCTGATGAGATCTTTGTGTTTGGAAGCTAACTAGCGACCATATAACGATCGCACCAACGATCTCGCCAGGTCGTGTCGTTGTCGTGATCGCTGGTGCGATCGCTAAGTGTGACAGTGCCTCAAAGCCCCCGTCTCACATAGCGAGATCTCTGCTGAGTCACATATTTTGTGACGCAACAGGGATCTCCCCAGCGATATCGCTGTGTGTGACATTCAGCGACGATCAGCCCCCCTGCTGGGTATCGCTGATCGCCGCTGAATGTCCTGGACATTTTTTTGATTGTTGGTCTCCCGCTGGCCAGCACGGATCGCTGAGTGTGACAGGCAGGAGACCAGCGATCAGCTGGCAACCAAGGTACACATCGGGTTTCTAGGCACGGGGCTGTGCCTAGAAACCTGATGTCTACGTTAGATACCAGCGCGCTGTTGCAGGGGAGCTGGTAACCAAGGTACACAGCGGGTTTCCAGGCACCGCGCAGCGCCTAGAAACCCGATGTGTACCTTGGTTACCAGCTCCCTGCACCAGAGCGCTGGTATCTAGCGTACACTGCGGGTAACTAAGCGACGTGCGTCGCTTGTTACCCACATAGTCGCTGTCCTGTTTGGCAGCTCGGCAACGATCATGTAGCGACACACCAGCGATCCTGACAAGTGCATATCGTTGTCGGGATCGCTGGTGTGTCGCTATGTGTGACGGGGCCCTAAGGTCAGACTGCTTTAGTTACGGTATGTTTGCAGTCTGTAACCGTGGAGACTGATAGTTCTGCATACAGGCTGTGTAAAAGGTTAGGCTATTGCTAATGAGCGCATGTCGAAATCCAACATGCCTGATCCCTCTTACCTTGGATATCTGTGATTGGGTTGGAGTTAGGGGGGCATACATATAAGATCTTCATCAGATACCGTCTATACCGTAGATTTCTGCTGACTTTGCTGGTTACGCCGCTCACACGAGTGATGGCAGGAATTCTCCTGATTTGTTCTTGTTGATTACCGAAATTTTTATCTGTTTTATTTTTTTTTAATTTCAGCCGTATTGTGGACTGTGGAACATCTAAAAGGCAAAGTAGAGGTCAATGTGGAGAACGGAAAAGAAACTGCCCTGCGAGTGTCAAAGTGAGCGCACTTTCTTCCTATAGATAATTTTTTATTAGTTCTATGGTTTGTCATTCTTTACATGAAATGTCTCTCCTGTGTAAGGGCAGTCTAGTGTAATGGTGGGAACATGGAGATCACGATTTAATTGCATTCTATGGTTTGATTCCAAATTTTCCTGGAAAAAGCAGCTTATTGCTGATAGGACCCAGAGAGGCCTAGAGCTCTGCTCCCCCCTCACTGCTAGAGAGAGCCTGAGAGTCCTGCTTCCCCCGCCCAGTTCTAGAGAGAGCCTGAGAGTCCTGTTCCCCCGCCCAAAGCTAGAGAAAGCCTGAGAGTCCTGCTTCCACTGCCCAATGCTAGAGAGAGCCTGAGAGTCCTTCTTCCACTGCCCAATGCTAGAGAGGGCCTGAGAGTCCTGCTTCGCCCAATGCTAGAGAGAGCCTGAGAGTCCTGCTTCTCCCGCCCAAGCTAGAGAGCCTGAGAGTCCTGCTTCCCCCGCCCAATGCTAGAGAGGGCCTGAGAGTCCTGCTACCCCGCCCAATGCTAGAGAAGCCTGAGAGTCCTGCTTCCACTGCCCAATGCTAGAGAGGGCCTGAGAGTCCTGCTTCCCCCGCCCAATGCTAGAGAGAGCCTGAGAGTCGTGCTTCCACTGCCCAATGCTAGAGAGGGCCTGAGAGTCCTGCTACCCCCGCCCAAAGCTAGAGAAAGCCTGAGAGTCCTGCTTCCACTGCCCAATGCTAGAGAGGGTCTGAGAGTCCTGCTTCCCCTGCCCAATGCTAGAGAGAGCCTGAGAGTCCTGCTTCCCCCGCCCAATGCTAGAGAGAGCCTGAGAGTCCTGCTTCCACTGCCCAATGCTAGAGAGGGCCTGAGAGTCCTGCTTCCCTCGCCCAATGCTAGAGAGAGCCTGAGAGTCCTGCTTCCCCCGCCCAATGCTAGAGAGCCTGAGAGTCCTGCTTCCACTGCCAAATGCTAGAGAGAGCCTGAGAGTCCTGCTTCCCCCACCCATTGCTAGAGAGAGCCTGAGTCCTGCTTCCCCCCGCCCAATGCTAGAGAGAGCCTGAGAGTGCTGCTTCCACTGCCAAATGCTAGAGAGCCTGAGAGTCCTGCTTCCCCCACCCATTGCTAGAGAGAGCCTGAGTCCTGTTTCCCCCGCCCAATGCTAGAGAGAGCCTGAGAGTCCTGCTTCCACTGCCCAATGCTAGAGAGGGCCTGGGAGTCCTGCTTCCCCTGCCCAATGCTAGAGAGGGCCTGAGAGTCCTGCTTCCCCCGCCCACTGCTAGAGAGAGCGTGAGTCCTGCTTCCCCCACCCATTGCTAGAGAGAGCCTGAGAGTCCTGCTTCCACTGCCCAATGCTAGAGAGGGCCTGAGAGTCCTGCTTCCCCTGCCCAATGCTAGAGAGGGCCTGAGAGTCCTGCTTCCCCGCCCACTGCTAGAGAGGGCCTGAGAGTCCTGCTTCCCCCGCCCAATGCTAGAGAGGGCCTGAGAGTCCTGCTTCCCCCACCCATTGCTAGAGAGAGCCTGAGAGTCCTGCTTCCTCCGCCCAATGCTAGAGAAAGCCTGAGTCCTGCTTCTCCCGCCCACTGCTAGAGAGAGCCTGAGAGTCCTGCTTCTCCCGCCCACTGCTAGAGAGAGCCTGAGAGTCCTGCTTCCCCCGCCCAATGCTAGAGAGGGCCTGAGAGTCCTGCTTCCTCCGCCCAATGCTAGAGAAAGCCTGAGTCCTGCTTCTCCCGCCCACTGCTAGAGAGAGCCTGAGAGTCCTGCTTCCTCCGCCCAATGCTAGAGAAAGCCTGAGTCCTGCTTCTCTCCGCCCAATGCTAGAGAGAGCCTGAGTCCTGCTTCTCCCGCCCAATGCTAGAGAGAGCCTGAGTCCTGCTTCCCCCCCCCACACTCGTAGAGAGAGCCTGAGAGTCCTGCTTTATCCGCTCAAGCTTTGTTTGGGACAGCAGGACTCACAGGATTGCTTTCTATGTGTCTAAGCTACATTTTAACAGATTTTTGCATTGAAATACTAAATTAGGTCCGATTTCCACCTTGCTGATTGTCTCCCCATATAGTGATAGCTGCTGGCAGACCTGACATGTTACTTTCTGCTGCCTGCGTATATAACCATATCATTAATGATAACGATGATCCCTTCATGATGATTATTTGTGCAGGAACCCTTCCTTCCCACCGACGTGTCTGTCCTGCCGGCGGTAAGCTTCCTGCCTCCGTCTGATAATATCACGTCTTTCCTTCTTCTCTCACAGAGACGTCTCTTTTAATGATGTAAACTCCATTATCCGGTACTTGGCCAGACTCGCTCCAAGCTCTGGACTGCTGGGATCCAATCTGCTGGAGCAGACGGAGGTATGGACGTCCAGTGGTGGTGTTATATTACCCGTTATTAAAGGGGTTGTCTGGTAATAACAAGTCATCCCCTATTCATATGTTAGGTGGGATCTTGTTGGTCAGCGTGGGTCCGATCACTGGGATCTGCACCGATCAACAGAATGAGATTTTTTTTTTCACCCATTATCCCCATTATTAAATGGAGCTGTCAATTGAAAGTTATTGGTGCTGTTGCTTTTAATGAGATTTTTATTGATAAATACATAAAGTAAAAAAAAAAAATCTCTAAAAGGAAATAGTCACAGGATCTCTTGTGGAGCCGTAGAGGAGTTTAACCCTAGTTGCAACTTTTTTTTATGTGCACATTGCACAGGCGATTTTTGATAAATATCACACATTTCTCCAATTTTATTTTTTTTTTTTGCGTATAGCATATAAAACATGACCACGTGAAAAGCACCATAGACTATAATGTGTCTGCTTTCTGTCTGTACAAGAAAATCGGATATATAAACGGGGTCACAGCATTACTACACTTTAGCCAATACTTTTCATGATGAAATATCTTGTATTGCTCTTTTTTTTATTTATTTTTATTTTTTTTTATTTTCTTGCATTATTATTACTACTATTATTATTTATTATAATTTTTTATTTTATTATTATTTGTATTATTTTTATTTTATTTATTTAATTTTTTTCTCCATTACCATGGTGAATCATTTCAGCGGAGGTTTGAGTTTCACGTTGATTCATTCCACATGTTCCTCTAGTTTAGGCAGAACAGATTTTCATGATGAAATATCTTGCATTTCTTTCTTTTTTTTCATTTTCTTGCATTATTATTATTATTCATTATTTTTATTATTATTATTATTTTATTGTATTTTTATTTATTTTTTTGCTCTATTACCAGGGTGAATTATTTCAGCGGAGGTTTGAGTTTCACGTTGATTCATTCCACATGTTCCTCTAGTTTAGGCAGAACAGATTTTCGGATGTTTTCGATTATCTATTGGAGCAAAAAAAAAGAGCGCACTTAATTATACGACATTGTTAATGCTTCACACCAAAAATGATCAGAATTATGTATTGTTACATGAGGGTGATTTCAGCGAGACGCCTCAGTATCCGCAGTGCTGGGTCCGGATATTCCTGGCTATGTGGAGGATATTTTTACTCCGGCGGCTGTCTCTGCCACGTCTTCTCAGCTGTTAGATCCAGCCCTCCACAGATCCCCTGCAGTCTGCCTGTGTGCATGGCGTCCGCTGCCACCTTATATATAGTATGTAGGAAACAATATGGCTGGAGCCGAATGCGAGAGTCCACCCGTCAGCTGTTCTCCTGAGCTGACCCCGATCTGTCACGTTACACATGAGTATGCCTGATAGTCAGCTGCAGTGTAAAGCACGTACAGTCCGATATTGATGGCCGATCCTAAGCCAATGCTGGTTTCCAGTCTGGATAGGTAATGGCTTCTACCAGTGCGGATCCTGAGCGGTTGAAGAGTGTCCCTTTAACGGCCTCTATAATGGAGGTTATCTTCCCCTTTGTGCAGGACTGGAGACGTGACACTCAGCTTCCCCATCCCATCAAATTAGTACTTGAGATTCGCTTTTTGCTGACTATTAACCCATTGTGCCCGGATTCCTTGTCCTCCTGTAGATCAGCCATTGGGTGGAGTTCAGTCAGACCCGGCTGCAGGATAAGTCCACGTTCGCCGCCGCCCTCCAGGAGCTGAACCATTCCCTGTCTCTGCGGACGTACTTGGTGGGCGATGCTTTGACCCTCGCAGACATCAGCATCTTCTCTGCTTTGGCAGGTAATTTACGTCCGTGCTAATGGTGGGAAGCCATCCCTCTACCCCTGCTGCTTTCTATTAATCTAGTGCCACTTTTGCCAAGTAAAGGGATTTTCATTGAATAGACCCTCCACCCTGGCACCGAAAAATAACTATACATCTTCCATGTACAGTTATTCTACATGATCACCGGGGTTTACCTCCCGCTAATTCCTCTGCTGGCTGGCCTCAAATATGACTTCAATTTATAATGGGTGGAGGTCCAATTTCTAGGACCCGCACCGCCTCGGAGTGTGAAGCATTAATTTAGCACGGCGGCCCTTTCTC
The DNA here is from genome assembly GCA_033576555.1 of Oophaga sylvatica. NCBI lineage: Eukaryota > Metazoa > Chordata > Amphibia > Anura > Dendrobatidae > Oophaga > Oophaga sylvatica. Next base: position 532,946,265 of record JARQOD010000005.1, on the reverse strand, counting down.
ACTCTTTTCTTGCACTCTGCGCAAGGAGGCCACTGTGGCGCGCTGCGCAAGGGGTCGACTGGTGCGCTCTGCGCAAGGGGGCGACTGGTGCACTCTGCGCAAGGAGGCCACTGTGGCGCGCTGCGCAAGGGGGCGACTGTGGCTCACTTCATAAGGGGGTGACTGTGGCGCGCCGCGCAAGGGGGTAATTGTGGCGCGCTGCGCAAGGGTTTTATTTTTTTTCCCCATCTATCCTTATGTTTTCTTGATTATCAGGCTTGGAAGTGACCAGATGTTTTCTTTCCTCCTGCAGTCAGCGCTTCATGGCAGGAACAGATACAAAAGAATAAAGCTGCCGTCAATGTCAGACGCTGGTACGCCTTCCTGGAGCCCACGGTCCCGTACCAGGGAAAGCTAAGCATAGCGGCGGTGAGTATGTGAAGAATGACCCTTCTTAGCTGCCTCATTACTTCCTTGTTAGGTCTCCATACTAGGTTTCAGGGCAATTAAAGGGGTTGTCCGGTGAAAAGAAGTTTGGACAGGTGATAAGTTATTGATCTGTGACGGTCTGACCTCTTAGACTGGCACCCATCAGCCAAATGAGAGGCTTTTATCCCAGGTTGATGAAGCGCAATTGCGCATGCTCGACCGCAGCTATATTTATTCCTTACAGGGCTGCCGAGCGCAGATATTTCCAGCAGTCCCATGGCACGGAGGTCCGGCATGTTCATTGCTGCTCCATTCCAACAGGGATAAAAGTTCCCCGTTCTGCCCATTGGTGCAAGTCCCACACCGACATCCTATATCTATAAGTGATCACTTGTTGCTGATTGCTAGCGGCCCGACTGATTGCTAGTGGCCCGACTGATTGCTAGTGGCCCGACTGATTGCTAGTGGCCCGACTGATTGCTAGTGGCCCGACTGATTGCTAGTGGCCCGACTGATTGCTAGCGGCCTGGCTGATTGCTAGCGGCCCGAATGATTGCTAGCGGCCTGGCTGATTGCTAGCGGCCCGGCTGATTGCTAGCGGCCCGGCTGATTGCTAGCGGCCCGGCTGATTGCTAGCACCGTGACAGGCAAGTACTTATAGAGCTGCAGGGCACCTAATCGACTGACCAAGGGTACTGGACCCCCTTTCTGTTGATACCTGAGGGTCCCAGTGGTCAGACATTTATCAATTTTTATTTTATTCTAATTTTTTTATTGTTTTTTTAAGCCTGCAGAGAAGAAACAAGATGTTGGAAAGTTTGTTGAACTTCCAGGGGCCGAGATGGGAAAAGTGATTGTAAGGTTCCCTCCAGAGGCCAGCGGGTAAGTTCTACTCATTTGTAGGATCGGGGATCATTTATTATCGGCTCCATATTGGCATTGGAGGGTTGAAGCTTGTTTATGTCTATTGAAGGGGTTTTCTAGGACTTATGTATTGATATTATATATCATATCTGCCGGATCCCCGCCGATCAGCTGTTTTCAGGTTCTAGTGTGGTCGGATGTACACCGTGTACAGAATGGGGTTAGCAAAGAGCTTGCAAGTGCTGCACTCCTTGCCTAGAAGACCGGTCTCCTCTGATAGACGGCAGAGGTGGCCGGTAGCCTAGCAAAGAGCTGTAAACTATAGAATTAAGAAATCCCTCCGTTTCGGGAGAGCGAAGAAAACTTTGAATAAGAAGTAAATTGCAAAGTTTGTGTTTTTCGAAGCAGATTTCAATTGATCCATTAAAGATAGATGATGAGAAAAATCCTTTAACCCTTAAGTAAAGTGCAGTCTTGTGTGCGATGATAACGTAGAATTATGTCCTCAGATACCTGCATATTGGACACGCAAAGGCCGCCCTTCTCAATCAGCATTACCAGGTGAACTTCAAAGGAAAACTCATCATGAGGTTCGACGACACCAACCCGGAGAAAGAGAAGGAAGATTTCGAAAAGGTAATTGCAGAATCCAGTATTACCCGACGGGTGTAGAGATGTGCGAGCTTATTAAACATCACAACAATCATCGTGGATCTGATTAAATAGACACGTGACGTCACCCATTCTCCGATTCTCAGGTTATCCTGGAAGACGTCTCGATGCTTCAGATCAAGCCCAATCAGTTCACATACACATCCGATCACTTCGAGAAGATTATCGAATACGCAGAGAAGCTGATTAGGGAGGGAAAGGCTTATGTGGACGACACCCCCGCAGAGCAGATGAAGGCAGAACGGGAACAGAGGATCGAGTCCAAACACCGGAGCAACAGTAAGAAATAAAAAATAGGCATATTCAGTATCACCTCAAAACTCCAACCTGTCAGAATCTAAAAGTGCGATAGTTGGTAAAGTGAAAAGTGGCATTAAAAACTACAACTCGTCCTGCAAAAAACAAGCCGGCATATGGCTATACTGACGGAAGTCTTAAAAAAAAGTGGCTCCATTGAGGAGGAAAACATGACCGCATAAAAATTGGTAACACTCTGGAATTTTCCTGGTTTGGCAGAATCTGTATCCTTAAAATGACCGCGCTGCTGTACTTGCTGCAGACAATCCAAACTGTGCTTTACTTACCCTCCCCGGGTCCAGCGCTGTGTCTTTTATTGTCCGCAGCGCTGGCATCATGTCGACAGCACTGCTGCCAAGGACAGAGCTCTGCCTTTCTAGACTGTACAAGCTGCTGAAATCACTGATTGGCTGCAGTACTGATGTCAGTGCCGCAGTCACCGGGAGCAACGATGTACATGTATTTGAGGTTTCATATTTCAAATTTTGTACAACACTTTTTTTCTTTCTATTGCAGGTGTGGAGAAGAACCAGCAAATGTGGGAGGAAATGAAGAAGGGCTCCGAGTTCGGCCAGACCTGCTGCCTCCGAGCGAAGATCGATATGAACTCCAACAATGGATGTATGCGGGACCCCACCTTATTCCGGTGCAAGACCCAGCCACATCCACGGACGGGAAGCAAGTACAAGTAGGTTCTGATGCCACAGACAGTGGCTCCAATACTTTTTCAACACTCGCCAGTCATTTTCTAGTAAAGTGAGGATTGTGTCACTGTATGTTAAAGGGATCGTCTAGTGACGTTATTTCCATGTCGGATCTGAGCGATTCCAATGATGGTACAGCCTCGCACACCTGCTGGGCACGATCCACGCAGGGTCCTGTATGGGTGCGGTGGTGCTGGATGACTTCTTTTAATGACTTATTATTTGCATGTCTGCCCTGTGTTTTCTGCAGTATCTACCCCACATATGATTTCGCCTGCCCAATCGTGGACAGTGTAGAAGGAGTCACGCACGCCCTAAGAACCACAGAATATCACGACCGTGATGAGCAGTTTTATTGGATCATCGACGCCTTGGGAATCCGGAAACCTTACATTTGGGAGTACAGCCGCCTGAACCTCAACAACACTGTGCTGTCCAAGAGAAAGCTCACATGGTTTGTGAATGAGGGCCTCGTGGATGGCTGGTAAGTGTCATACTGCCTGTAGATGTATTGTATGGCCAAACATATGTGGGCAACTGGCTGAGCGCCCCGCCGGCCTGCGGGCAACTGACTGAGCGGCCTGCGGGCAACTGGCTGAGCGTCCTGCGGGCCACTGGCTGAGCGTCCTGCGGGCCACTGGCTGAGCGGCCGGCGGGCCACTGGCTGAGCGGCCGGCGGGCCACTGGCTGAGCGTCCTGCGGGCCACTGGCTGAGCGTCCTGCGGGCCACTGGCTGAGCGTCCTGCGGGCAACTGGCCTGAGCGTCCTGCGGGCAACTGGCTGAGCGTCCTGCGGGCCACTGGCTGAGCGTCCTGCGGGCCACTGGCTGAGCGTCCTGCGGGCAACTGGCTGAGCGTCCTGCGGGCAACTGGCTGAGCGTCCTGCGGGCAACTGGCTGAGCGTCCTGCGGGCAACTGGCTGAGCGTCCTGCGGGCAACTGGCTGAGCGTCCTGCGGGCAACTGGCTGAGCGTCCTGCGGGCAGCTGGCTGAGCGTCCTGCGGGCAGTTGGCTGAGCGTCCTGCGGGCAGCTGGCTGAGCGTCCTGCGGGCAGCTGGCTGAGCGTCCTGCGGGCAGCTGGCTGAGCGTCCTGCGGGCAGCTGGCTGAGCGTCCTGCGGGCAGCTGGCTGAGCGTCCTGCGGGCAGCTGGCTGAGCGTCCTGCGGGCAGCTGGCTGAGCGTCCTGCGGGCAGCTGGCTGAGCGGCCGGCGGGCAGCTGGCTGAGCGGCCGGCGGGCAGCTGGCTGAGCGGCCGGCGGGCAGCTGGCTGAGCGGCCGGCGGGCAGCTGGCTGAGCGGCCGGCGGGCAGCTGGCTGAGCGGCCGGCGGGCAGCTGGCTGAGCGCCTCGCCAGTCTGCGGGCAACTGGCTTAGTGGCCTGCGGGCCACTGGCTGAGCAGCCGGTAGGCAACTGGCTGAGCGGCCTGCGGGCAGCTGGCTGAGCTGCCGGCGGGCAACGGCTGAGCATCTCGCTGGTGACGACCTACAGCTCTGTTCCCTTTCGAAAAACCATGGGTGTTAATAAAGAGTTGTGCTTTACTTTGATTTTGGAGGAGAAGGTCTGAGTTTTAGATGGAGTTGAGGTCCATTACTACAAAATTGACAATTGCACAACATGTCTTTGTATTCTGTAGTATTAATCCTTTCCCTCTGTGACCTATTTCTTTTTTTTTTGAGGGGGGGGGCTTTCATTTTTCTCCCTCTAACTTTTTCCATTTTTGCAAACATTAGTTATAGTTTAATGACATCATTTTGTACTGGAAAAAATAGGAAAAACTTTACTGTATATACTGGCACCTCTTCTATGACAGGATAGGAGTCATGGGAGGTTAAAGGGGTAAAATAACTGCTCTTCAGTACATTTTTTACCTTCTACAATAATTTCAGCAAGATCAGATCGGTGGGAGTGACATCCGGCGCCGATCAGTTGTTTTCAGGCTTTCATGGCGGCCAGGAGTAAACAGTGTGTGGAGTGGGGTTGAATATGATTGGAGCTGCAATACCCAGGATCGGCCACTAGTAGGTGTCTAGAGCTGTGCCTTACACTGTGTACATCCGGCTGTCTTAGGACCTGCTGATCGCCGCTGGCCCATCTGGTTAACGACCTTTTGCAAAGTCCTGGATAACCCCTTTAAATAACTGTATCTCTATCATAGGGATGACCCCAGGTTCCCAACTGTGCGGGGCGTTCTTAGAAGAGGAATGACTGTGGAGGGGCTGAAGCAATTCATAGCCGCGCAGGTGTGTACGGAAGGTGACGTCGGCTTCAGAACACAACTGTTGCTGCGTTTTTCTTTAAATCCCGCTTCTAATTTATTTTGTTTTCTTGCAGGGCTCTTCCCGATCTGTTGTGAACATGGAATGGGACAAAATCTGGGCGTTTAACAAGAAGGTAAAGAGGGGGCTCCTTGCACTGTAGCCTGAACTATCAGAGCGCCCCCTACTGACCTCTTGACTATCGCCCCGGTAGTCTGCAGTACATCCTAATAACATGTCCTGCAGGCTCGTTAGCCTCAATCATTAATATTAGTACATACACCTATTAATGCCTCCATCGACTTGCCCCAACCAAACGTTAACTTGTGGGAACGGACCTTGGCGTTAATTTTATCAGTAAATTCTGCATTTCATTTTTCTGCTTCCAAGCTGCGAGCTATCTGTAAGAAGGTATTACTGAACGCTTATATATATATATTTTTTTTTTTTTCGTTTTTTTTAATTTTATTTGGCCTTTGGCATATAGCTTACAGCCGTGTAAGCGCACATTGCTTACTCCATGTTTTTTGCAAAAAAAAATGAATAACACAATCACATTTCTGTCATGCTGAAGTGTCTCGCAGCTCTGGCTTAAAAGTAAGTGTGGTCAACACGAGGTGCCTTCACTGCCATAAGGACAGAGTTGCTGGAAGGAGACATTATGTGACTGTTCACATCACCCTGTTGGGTATCATCAGATAGTACTTTCAAAAACAAGCACTTTTGCAATTTACTGCTTGTTAAAATTTGAAGCCGTTCTTGAGATATTAGCATTTTTGTTTTGCTTACATCTCGTTGCCTTGGAGACCGACCACTGCTGCTTCCCAGCAGAACGTGAGCGGTGCTTACAAGCTTTTTTTCCTTTGAGCTTGTAAGCAGTTTTTTTTAAACTGGCCAGCATCACTGAAGAGCATGGTTACCTCCCAATCCTGGCTAGAGTTCTTACAAGCTTTGACAGCAGCGGTGGTCGGTCTCCTAGGCGAAAAGTAAACTATAGAAAAGTGTTACTATCTCAAGAACGGCTGAAAATTTAGATAAGCAGTAAATTGCAAAAGTGCTTGTTTTTAAAAGCTCTATCCGACAATATCCATCTACGAAGATGCGAACAACTCCCTTTAAAAATCTATGTGCACATGGCTGAGTATCAGTTTTACAAGATTTGGAGTATATTCGCCTTATGTGACCCCAAGTTTAGTACATGCATGCTCCTGGCCACATTCCGACTAGACGTGCGCAGCCGATCATTATAAGATCCATGAACAGCAGCTTGTGGACTGCAGAATAACAAAACCTACCTTGGCTATAAACCAACGATGTGCTGAGAGCTCCCCTGAATGTGGCTCTGGGCGTCTCCCCACATCGCCCCACTACGCAAATCCTAAGAGCGCCCCCTGAGGCCAGCTGCCGTCCATGCAGTGAATGCACCTCGTCTCCAACGAATTTGCAGCGGTTTCTACGCCTCTCCCACAATATTAAAGCTACGAGAATTTGGTTGGTCCGGTGCTGATCCCGTTATCCCTAATATTGTAGCACATTCTCCAATGACCTCCGATATTGTGAGCGTTGCTTAGTCCAGGGGTTTGTGATTGTGTTCTGCTCGGGGGCTGGCTGGATCATTATCGATCAGGCTCCAATAACTTTCCATCAGCTCATCCATCTTTACAGATTCCCGGTCCAGCCAGGCCCTGCAATGCCTCCTCCTTTTCCTTACAATTTTATTTTTAATTTCTGCTTGACTCCATACTGAAATGATCTCAACTTGCCTTTGCCTGTTCAGCATGTGCCCTCCTTCTTGTGGTTGTTCTTAGTATCAATTTTTATGTATGCCATTAACTGGTCTTGAGTGTAGACAGGAGGGTTAGTAGCTAACAAGAAAAAAATAACAAAAATTATATATATATATATATATATATATATATATATATATATATATATATATATATATATATATATATATATATATTTATTTATTTTATTTTTGGTTAGAGAGCTTGAAATCCCCTACAAAACCATTAATTTAAATGATAAAATTCCAGCAGCCACCACTAGGGGGAGCTTCAGGCATATTGGGTTAATTGTACGCATTGTGCTCCTGAGCTCCCTCTGGTGGTGACTGCAGACAGTCAAAATGCTATCTTTTCATATCTATAGCTCTACAAGGGATTTGGTGCTATACCGGATTTCTCAAATTCACCGCCAGTCCTGCTAGATTCAGCGACAGCAAGGACAAGGAACATTGAGGAGCTGTCAAGCTAAGTGGTGGAGATTCAGCAGCAGGGAGGAGACCATGAGGAGCTGTAAATGAGACAAGATGGGTTTAGATTCCGCAGCAGGGAGGAGGGACACTGAGGAACGGTCAGTCTAGGTTGGTGGTGATTTAGTTTAAACATTTAGTATTGATATATAGCCATTTTGTCATGAATTTTCACAGTAAGAGTACCAGCCCCATCCGGTCTAGTAGATCTTTATAATATATGCCGTTTGTACTGGTATACTGGTGACAGATCTGCTTGTAAGTTCCCTTAGTTTAGTGAATGGTAATTCGCTTTACTGATGCGTACAGTGCAGAAAACATGGAAGACCTAGTCCAGGGAGATCTCATTAGAGTTTGGTGATTTTTCTGGAGACCCCATTGAGCATTCGCAATCATCCGCCGACACTTCTGTCCTGAGCACTCAAGACCAGTAAATATCCCGCCTTATAGATGGTAAGAAAAGTACATGACTGCCGCTCACCTCCTCCTGTGTTTGCCTCCGCCAGGTGATTGACCCTATTGCCCCGCGGTACAACGCTTTACTGAAGAGCCAAGTCGTTCCAGTCAACATCCCCGGGGCTCAGGAAGGAGTGACCGAAGTGGCCAAGCACCCAAAGGTTTCCATGCACTATCATTCCTTTTTAAAGCGGGATTGGGCTTTAGAAAATCTCTATTTGTTAGGAAGGATACCCAAATTCCCATTGATCAAGCGATGTCCTCCTGAAATCATCTGTAATCTGTAGGGAAGACTGGCAGTGTTTAATTTCCCTACAGCGCACCCGCAGGGAAGACTAGGTATTACACCGTGCTCATTCACATCAGTGAGTTGTCTATGTAGGGCAGGACTAGACAGATCTCACATTTCATGGAAAGAACAATGTAAATCCGTCCATTATATTCCTCACTAATATTCATTTGCAGTTAGATTTTGGAGGATGAAAGTTTAATACTAGTTTGCAGAAAGTTTCAGCAACTTTTCTCATAAGCTTTTCCCCCACATTTATCAATGTATTTGCTCCATTTTGGGTGCATTTTACTCCAAAGCAACATCTGATTTGCTGTGGGTTTGTTACAGTTGTGCCTTGGCAATGGGAGCTCTCTCCTGCCGTGATGGTTTGCTACAATGTATCAGCGCAGGAAAAATTGTAAAATGATTTACTTTTTTTTTTCTTCTGTAGAATGCGGAGGTCGGCGTGAAATCTGTATGGTACGGCCCCCGAGTCCTTATAGAAGGAGCCGATGCTGAGACTCTCTCTGAGGGAGAGATGGTCACCTTCATCAACTGGGGGAATCTCATCATCGCCAAAATCCACCGGTAAGACCCTGTTGCAAAGAATTTAAAGGGGCGCTGCTCACTTCCACTGTAGGAGGTGATCGGCACAGGTGACATTGTGTTGGGCAAACCTCCATGATCGGAAAGTATCAGGCACCAGCCCTATATTCAATAGGTACCTTCCGATTGTGCAGATGTGACCTCATAGATGTACCCTAATACAAAGCCGCTCGTACATGCATACATATGTCAGAGACCCTAATTTAATTTTGCTTTGGTTACCATTAATTTAGACTTCCGGTTTCTCATCTGCAGAGACTCCAGTGGGAAGATAACGTCTCTCGATGGCCAACTCAACTTGGAAAACAAAGACTACAAGAAAACCACCAAGATAACGTGGCTGGCCGACACTCTTAAAGCTCCATTAACCCCAACAGTTTGTGTCAACTACGACCATCTGATCACAAAACCTGTCCTGGGGAAAGAAGAAGACTTCAAACAATACATTAACAGGAGCAGCAAGGTGACCACGACCGTCCCGTCCTGGCGAAAAACACTTATTACCGAGTTAAAAAAAAAAATCGTATTTACGTGAATGTTAATGGCGGGTCTCCATATTGGAGATCTATGAGATTAAAGGGGTATCCCCAGAATCTAAAGTTATGCCTTATCAATAGGATAGAGAATAACTTACTGATTGATGGTGTCCAACTCGCCGCTGAGCATAGCAGAGGTGCACATGCTCGCCCTCCACTCCATCCATTGTCCGTGAGACTGCAGGGTTCGGCGTTTGTCTATTTTCAACTGCCCCTGTCTCCATTATTTGGCTGCAGCGTTTGCGCCACGTTGACATTGCCCCCGGCCAAACTCAGCTCAGCGTCTTTGCCCGCGTAGATGGCGTGAACGCTGAGCTCACCGATTGGCTGCAGCGATGTCGACGTGACAATGGAGTAATTGGGGCAGCGGCAGAGACTTATCTCTGGACCCAGGGTGGATTATTGAGACTGTTTGTTTTTTGTTTTCCAATGAACTTTTATGAGTCAGGAAAATTTTTGGGAAAAGGGACAACTCCATTAATCACCCCAAGGAATATGGCCTTGGTAGACTTTAGTAAGGATCTGTGGAAAGCCCACACGCTTGTATCTATGAATTGACTTTCACGATGCTGACAGTCCCACATGATAGTACTATGGTGGAGCTGTCAATCACGTCGTTGTTCTACCCCTCCCCCTCCCCCCGCTACTGAGCTGCTTAGCATTGTAAACATTGGGTTGTCAGGAACACATAATAAAATTGCAAAATCTTTTTTCTGTATTGCTTCATTGGGGGACGCAGGAAACCGTCCCCCAGTGAAGGCTCCGAGAAAGAGATTTTACAACGAGTACCCAAAATCCTTTTTTTTTTTTTTTCTTTTTGATAAAGGTCCACTTATCACTGATTTCCTTGCGATTCTTTTCAGCAAGAAGAAGTGATGCTCGGAGACCCCTGTCTGAAGACCCTGAAGAAAGGAGACATCATCCAGCTGCAGCGGAGGGGCTTTTATATTTGTGATGAGACGTATGAGCCCTTCAGGTAAGAAATAATAGATTTCTTGGCACCAGACATTTTTGCTTTTTGTTTTGTTTTTTAACGACCTCCTAATCTTGGATGTGAGGAAATTGGTCATTGTAATCCATGATTGAAATACATTTTCCACTTTTCTGTTAACAAATCCAAGACCTTTCTCCTATTGACTCTTCTTTTACTTTTCTCAGCCCCAACAGCTGCAAGGAGGCTCCGTGTGTCCTGATCTACATCCCAGATGGGCACACCAAGGAGATGCCAACTTCTGGCTCCAAGGAGAAAACGAAATCCGCCGGCGTCAAGAAAGAAGTGAGTGTTAATAATAGACGGAAAATGCTCCATTTAGGAAACCCATTTTTAATCTCTTGGAGACACCGCCATCTTTTTTTTTTTTTTCTTTTTTAATATTTGCGCTTTCTTTTTTTTTCCTCACCTTTTCCCAAGAGCCATATTTATTTTTCCATCTGTATACGCATGATTACTTTTTTTTTTGCGGGACCCTTTGTAGTTTTCAACAACACAATATAATTCACTGGGAAATAGGAATAAAATTTTTAAGTGTGGCAGAATAAAAAACACGAAAAAAAATATTTCTGCCATTGTTTATCAGATATATTTTTACATTGTTCACTCTTCGATAAAAAGTAACCTTTTAAAATTACCAAATTTATATAGTTTTATTTTTTATGAAAACATTTTTTATACTTTGTAAATTTGGACAGTTATGCACTTGACGATGCCAAATAAATTATTTATTTTCTATATATTCTTTTTTTTTTTCGATTTCTGAATTGGTTTTATGAGAAATTTGAGGCGATATAATATTCTTTTTTTACATTTATAATTCGCTCCCTTTGCGGACTTGACCCTGCAATCTCACCTATGGTTTAATGTCTTCTACACGTCATCAATCTACCCCAATAATGGCAAAAGGGGACATTAGATAGTCGGTACATAGTAAAGTTTTTTACCCTAGTGGCCGTGACATTGAATCATTTCGTTATCAGATGGTTATATAGTGAGAAGAAAATAAAATACTTTTCAGATGTCCCTTTAAGACAAGAGTTTTGAATATATGGTTATTTTAAAAGGACAGTTCAATTAATCCAACAAAAAGACGCAAATGTGCTTTAATATAGTACTTTATACAACTTTCTAATTTGCTTCTGGTTTCCAAGGTGCCCTGAACATTTGATATTTTCCGTGGTTGTGAGTTCGGGGATCCACTTTTGTCCGATACCCGGAATGGAGGTTCATATCTGAAAATTGGGGTCCTGTGATAATAGAAGTACAATTTTTTTAGGAACACATTTAAACATATTTATTTTTATCATGTCCAGCCCCATTAAGTCCTATAGAAATGACCACAGGGCGAAACGCCATACCCAGAGCATTCTGCGATCTTAAGCCCGAACATACGTTTTAAAGGGGGTTGTCCAGGACATATAGAGACATGACCTAATCAGTCATCGATGTCAGACGGATGGGGGTACTACGGCTGTACCACCCCCCCGATCAGTCTGATACTAATGTCCATCCTACGTATTTAGTTCCTGGACCCCCTATAAGTGTGACATCTCTTATTTTGTCACTTATTTGCTTCACAGACAAAGGCAAAACCCACTGAAGCCGCGGTGAACGATGCCCCCGTCCCTTCCCCCGTTTCAGTAGCAGACCCCTCCGTTCTCTACAACAAAGTTACAGCTCAGGGAGACCTCGTCCGGGATCTCAAAACCAAGAAAGCCGAAAAAGCGGAAATCGACGCTGCCGTAAAAGCTCTCCTGTCAATGAAAGCTGAATATAAGCAGGCAACGGGTCAGGACTATAAACCCGGAAACGCTCCAGCTCCGGGAGTCCCCTCCTGCCCAGCGGCAACCTCTGATGGTGGCGATGCCAAAGCTGCTTATGACAGGGTGTCCGAACAAGGGGAAGTGGTGCGTAGGCTAAAGACAGAGAAGGCGCCAAAGGTAAGGTGACAATGAGCCGTTCACCCTGCTCGCCGAGGTTTATTCTCTCTTTCCTAGAGTCCTGAAAGGCCAACTCTGTTTTGGCGCTTTTTAGCTTTTCCCCTCACCCCCCACTCTTGCTTATAATGAGATGTTAAAGGGATTGTCCATGACTCTAAAACACCCTCTAAATAGGTCAAGGGCAGTGGGAAAAAAAATTATTGATGCCTCCCAGACCGCCGTCACTTCTTCACTTCGCACTGTATCCCCTGCCAATCTCAAGGCTTTTTTGGATTTTTTTCCAACTGGCAGCATCATATGACCGCTGCAGCTAATCAGTGGCCGCCACCTTCACATTCCATATGCAGAAATGACCATTACATAATTCTTTAATCCTCCTCCTTATCCTATGACTGCTTTTGAAAAGCCCCCAGTAAAGCCCCTTTTACTTAATGTCTTAAAGGGGTTCTCCGGTGCCGCTCACTTTTGCATCATTGGTGATGGTGACGTCATGTAGGATGAGTTTACCATAGCTGCCAGGCTACTGATGTGGAAGGCAGCGGCACCAGGAACCCTTTAAACTGTGCTGATTGCAGGGATTTTCTCCAGCTTCTTTCACAACTTTCCTAAACTTTTTTTTTTTCCTTCTGTTTGGTGTCTGTGCTGCTTCTCTTTCTCTTTTTCGCTCTAAAGCCTCAGGTAGAAGCGGCTGTGAAAAGTTTATTAGCGCTGAAAACACAATATAAGCAAATAACTGCACAGGAGTACAAGGCAGGCGCCCCTCCTGTTGCCCCGGGCAGCGACCCCTCACCACCTGTACCCCAAGCCAACGGCCCCCCACCTCCTGCTCCCTCCAGTCCTCCAAGCTCCGAAATAACCCTGTTATACAGCAGGGTCTCTGAGCAAGGAGAGGTGGTCCGACAGCTGAAAAGCAAAAAGGCTTCCAAGGTAGGACTCTGCGGCCACACTTCTGTTGTATGTGTAGATGCAATGCTTTGCCTTTGTGTTCTGGAACTATTCATAACTGCAGACATGACCACGTGCAATAAACTCTCCGTGTCTGAGGCCGACTGGGAATGTTCAGATAATTCATGTGCAAGTTACTGATCAATCTCCTACAGGACGGACATAAATATCTGACCACTGGGTCACTTTCACCAATCACCCCAACCATGTTTTTATGGTGGATGCTGTTCCCCCTGGGGTGAGGAGGGGGGCGCGAATGGGTCAGATATCAATTCCCCTTTAGGGAGCGACGGGCCGGATGCTGTACCCCTCCCCCTCCGAGGGGCGACGGGGCTGGAACCCGTACCCCCCAAAGAGGCGACGGGGCCGGTTGCTGTTCATCGTGTCAATGTAGCTGGATGCTCTACACCATGAATGACTGAGCTGGATGGAAGATCTGAATTATGACGAGTTCTACAATCCTTTTCTCCATATTGTTTATTATCTGCATAGGAATAATTGTGATCTTTCTGACTAGATGTAACTATTGGACATTAATAGTCACCCAGGACCCGGCATTGCTATATTATTCCACTATAGGATACACTGGAGATTTCTATGCCAATGTTTCTTCTTTCTTCAGATGATCTAGACTTAATCTTTGCTTCTTCCCTCTTTGTCGCCTTCCCTCTTTGTCGCCTTCCCCTCTTTGTCGCCTTCCCCTCTTTGTCGTCTTCCCCTCTTTGTCGCCTTCCCCCTCTTTGTCGCCTTCCCCTCTTTGTCGCCTTCCTCCTCTTTGTCGCCTTCTCCTCTTTGGTCGCCTTCTCCTCTTTGTCGCCTTCCCCTCTTTGTCGCCTTCCCCTCTTTGTCGCCTTCCCCTCTTTGTCGCCTTCCCCTCTTTGTCGCCTTCCCCTCTTTGTCGCCTTCCCCTCTTTGTCGCCCTTCCCCTCCTTTGTCGCCTTCCCCTCTTTGTCGCCTTCCCCTCTTGTGTCGCTTCCCCTCTTTGTCCGCTTCCCCCTCTTTCTCGATTCCGAAATTTAGGAGGAGATAGATGCCGCAGTGAAAAGCCTCTTAAACCTTAAAGCTGAATACAAGCAGCAGAGCGGTCAGGAATACAAGCCTGGGGGTCCTCCTCCTCCTTCTCAGTCTCCTTCTAGTACTTCCACTCCCCAAACAACCTCCAATCACGCAGCCCCCAGCGACAGCATCGCTCTGTACAACAAGGTGTCGCTGCAGGGGGAGCTCGTCCGCAAGCTCAAATCCGAAAAGGCTCCAAAGGTAAAATAGTTTGGGGCCGTTTACAATAAGATGCATCTTTTGTGTGCTGTGTTCCCATATCTTTTTGCTGAGGGGAGATGCTACTAACTATGCCAGATGATGTAATGTAATATGTCATACTGGCCATTAAAGGGTTTATTCCCATCTCCATAGATGGCTATTATCGGATAGCGCTTGTTAAAACAAACACTTATGCAATTTACTCCTTATTAAAATTTTCAGCCGTTCTTGAGATATAGACGCTTTTGTTTACAGCTGGATCTATCAGCGGTGGTCGGTCTCCAAGGCAACGAATTGTAAACAAAATGAAAATATTAATATCTCAGGAACGGCTGAAAATTTTAATTAGGAGTAAATTGCAAATTTTCTTGTATTTACAAGAACTATCTGTGATGAACGGGCACGCGGTCCGCCACACGGTAGCCCGGGGTATCACGGCTTGTGATCCCTCCGTGCTGCAAATGTGACGAAAACGCGCACACACACGACGGCTGCTGCCGTCCGACCCAGTAAACTGCAGGGATTTATAATTATCCCACTTCCACTTAGGAACTTGCAGCTCTCTGGCGCCCCCCTTACCCTCAGGTCAGTCAGGGAACTGCACCTAGGATAATTGGTCGCCAGACGGGTCACTTGGATGTGTGCTGGCTATTGGGCACGCTGCAGTGAGGGAATTATAATTACTCCTGGCTGCAGCCAGGCAGTACCCTTATAAACCCCGCTCCGTCACTGCCAGCGTCACCCAGTAGATTAACACTTTACACCCCTTCCTTTTAGCTGCCACCAGCTACGGCTTTTGATGAACAATTTATCAAGAGGGTCCGTAGCAACCCCAAAACAGTAGCGTAGTGCTTCAGGCACGTGCAAATTCGTTTATAGAGCAGGAGAAACAAACTAATAAATTTATAGGTTTATTCCTTAAAACAGGCAGTGCTTATAATATATAAAAAGATGTAACAAACTGAGACAATATCGTTATATACAGATGCAGTTATAAAATAAAATAGGATTACAGATGAAAATCACTCACATGGTTGTTAGATCATTACAGGCAAGCCAGGCTGGGGGAAGGAGCCACACGTCATAGTTCATTTGTAGATCTCTTACTCAGGACATCCCAGCAGAAAGAGCCTAAGGAACTTCACTGCAAGCTTCTGACCTCACAAAAAGGGCTGGTTTTCTGGCCACCTCCCCTGCTGCAAGCTATGGTTTGAGCTCTGCAATATCATAAGGTCCATAACTCGTCCTGTGAACCTAGCAGAATAACGGCAGACCTATCAATGATCTTACTCTAAAATGACGGTTCCAATGAGCCCACACTTGGGTGGGCTAGTTCATGGGGCACCCGAGAATTCCATTTCTCGGGTTCTGTTGGAGTTACGGGTTTACCAGTACCACGGGAACGATGCCCGTCGGCGCATGGTTCAACACAGTAACTTTCGTGTTTCTAGCGAATGCTCCCACCGTGTTATTAACCAAAAAAGAATGAATTCTCCAAAATGGCTGCTATAGGAAGAAAGCACGTTGCAGACAATGAAGGACCCCTGCGGTGAAGCGGCAAAACTTCCAGCACTGGTAGCTCAGGTTACACTGAGCTTGACTGCAGGTTGACAGGGGGAAGGGAAGCGTGAGCTGCAGAGAAAAGGAGGGAGGGGTAGCTTTGCCCATATCATCACACTATCTGACAATACCCATTTAGGAAGACGGGGATAACCCTTTAAAGAAAGATATTGACTATGTGAGGCAGGCCCAGAGAGATCTGCTTGTTAGCGGCTCTCTGACGTCCTTACGACCCCTTATGATATGATTCTATGATTGGCTGTTACGAGCAACAAGGCTGATTTTACTGACAAATGTGGGTAATCATCTTTTCCATTTTTTTAAGGATAAGGTGGATGAAGCGGTAAAAGCCCTGCTGTCTCTCAAGACCGAATATAAACAAATGACCGGGCTGGAGTACAAGCCGGGACAACCTCCTGCAAGCAGCGCAGCGGCAGTACAACCTGTTAAAGCTCAGGAAAATAAGCCGCCTTCTTGTGAGTCTGAGGAACTTCTAAACACGCTCACCAAGCAGGGGACCAGGTCCGAAAACTGACGAGCGAGAACGCTTCCAAGGCAAGAAGACTATTGTGCCGTATCCATCAACGTATTTATTGGATGGCATTCACTACGTTGCTTCTAAATTGACTAATATGGGTGGTATGGGCATGTAATAGACAGATGGATATTGTTGGATAGTCCTGGTAAAGACAAGCAATTTAGCAATTTACTGCTTCTTAAAATTTGCAGCCGTTCCTGAGATATTAACATTTCATTTTTCTCCTTCGTCTCATTGGGGGACACAGGACTGTGGGTGTATGCTACTGCCGCTAGGAGGCTGACACTAAGTAAACATAAAAAGGTTAGCTCCTCCTCCGCCGTATACACCTCAGCACTGGCCGCAGGCAAACCCAGTTCATGCTTAGTGTCTGTTGGAGGCACACGTCTGGTTCCTTCCAGACCATTTTTTTTTTTTTTTTTTTTTTCCCACGAAGATTTGACAGGGGCGACGGACCCTATTGAAAGGGTCCGATCTCCCCAAAACATCAACGGGCGAGCACGTGGAGTAAAGCCTCCACGTATCCTCTCCCGCGACGTGGGACACTAATGCCGGACTCAGCCCTGACCACCCTAGGGTATCGAAACCCTAGGCTGTACAGAGGCAGTAAATAGTCCGTGCGGCCCCCACTGCACCACCAAGGCAAGACCGCGGTGCTGCAAGGAGGCGGATGGTCCCTCTCCTCACCCCCTGAAGGGGTGATGGAGTTAGGGTGCCTGCACCATCCTCACCCCCTTTTTTTCTGGGAAGCCCCTCTCTAATCACTGCGAGAGACGCTGGGATCTTTTACATTATGCTCCAGTGGATCGGGACCCACCTTTTAATCAGGATCTTCGGTCGGAAGAGGCTTAGGAGTCCTTAGGAGCAGAAGGCAGAGCGGTCTGGTGTGGAGCAGCTCCAAAGCAAAAGCGGGCAAGGCAGTGAGTTCCCCATACCCCTCCCCCTGTATCCGGCAGCTCCGACACAGGGGCGGCTGCCTCCAAAAATTTACATCCCGGCTTCGTGCCGGCGCTGGGCCGCGGGCTGGGATCTGGAGGCAGTGCGGGGGTAATTCGGCGTTCCAGAGAGGGGCGCGTTCTCGGGCACCTCCCCCAGCAGCGTCACTTCCGGCGGGCCCGCCCCCCTGATCCCGAGTGGGCGCCGCCGAAAATTTAGGCCGCGGCTTCGGCCAGCGCTAGGCCGCGGCCTGAAATTTAGCCCCCGGCTTCGGCCGGAGACCAGGCCGCGGCCGGAAATTAGGTCCCCGGCTTCTGCCGGCGCTAGGCCGCGCCCCGCGACCCCTCCCCCTAGGGCTCGTCTATTTAGGAACGCCTCCCTGAAAGGGGAGCGCGTTTTTTGGAAGTCTGGAGCTTCCATCTTCCTTTTTACGCCACACGGTCCAGCAAGTGAGGGGAAAAATCGTTCAAGAACGTTCGGGGAACAGGACTGGGGTAAGTGCTACTACCTCCAGCCTGGTTGCTCCGTGTTTTTTGCTGCGCTCCGCACCGCTACTACCCGCACCGCCACATCCAAATTATTCTGACAGGAGAAATCTGTGACAGATCCAGTATGTCCAGAAGGGCTAAGACCCACACGGTGTTTTATACTGCATGCATTGCCTGTAGATCCCCTTTTCCGCACGCCCAGACTAATCGGGTCTGCGAAGCCTGTGACTCCGAACGGGCTCAGGAGTCCTTACCTATAACCGAGCCTAGTGCGTCAGGTCCTCCGGAATGGGCCTTGTCTCTTTCTCAATCTGTGGCGTCATTAACCAGAGCAATTGAGTCCCTTCAAGCTCCCGATAGGAGCAGGGACAGTGGTTCACCCGGCTTCATTACGCCTCAGGAACCTTCGGCCTGCAGGGGCCGCGCTCTTACCAGGCAGACGCATGGGAAGCGAACCCATACTGCGTCGCCTATGCCGTCCGGAGCCTCGGCATCTTTTAGCTCAGTTTCTCGCTCTCCCTCTCCTTTGGAGGCAAGTGATCAGTATTCAGATTCTGATTCTGAAGGGTCTCTCAATCTAGAGGCACCGTATTGTCAGGAGACAATTGACAGTCTGATTGAAGCTGTCAATCAATCCCTGGGGATAGAGGATGAATCCACCTTGGCCTCTGGTCATAAGGTGTCTTTCAAACGAGCCAGACAAACTCATAAGGTTTTTGGTGCTCATCCTGAGTTTGAGGAGCTGGTGCAGCGCCACCGAGAAAAACCGGACAAGCGCTTTGCAGGACAAAAAGCCCTTAATACCAGATATCCTTTTGCTCCCGAACTTCTAAAGGTGTGGGCAGAATCTCCTACAGTCGATCCTCCTGTATCGCGTTTAGCGTCTAAAACGCTTCTCTCCCTTCCTAATGGTTCCTCGATCAAGGATCCAACGGATCGTCTGGTTGAAAGTTTGGCCCGCTCAGTGTTTGAGGCATCAGGCTCTGCACTCTCTCCTTCTTTTGCAGCGACTTGGGTTGCTAAGGCCATGATATCTTGGTCGGAGTCTCTAAATAGAGCCCTTCACGGTATAGAGGTGCCTTCTGAGGTAACGGAAATCTCCAATCAGATAGCTCTTGCAGGTGATTTTTTAATTAACGCTTCTATGGATGCGGCAAATTGCGCGGCATTAGCTGCAGCTAATGCGATTGCTATCAGGAGAGCTTTGTGGTTGAGGACTTGGCGAGCGGATTCAACCTCAAAGAAATCACTTACGTCTTTACCCTATCAGAGCGGCCGATTATTTGGCGAGAAGTTGGATCAGCTAATATCTGATGCGACAGGAGGAAAGAGCAATTTCCTTCCTCAGCAGAGGATTAGACAGCCTTTTCGCCGACAGCTTCAGCCTCGCTTTAGGCCTTTCGTAACCCAGGTTGGACCGCGCCAGCCACCTCCAGCGGCTCAGGTCGACCTAATCAGGCCAGAGATCGCCAAGTCTCCTACAAGACCAACCCTTTGGGAAGAATGCGATCTCAACAGCCAAGATCTAGAGGGTCTAAATCACAAAGATTTTCGGATAAATGACTGGAGGCAGAATCCGGTCAATTTATCCAGAGTAGGCGGCCGCTTACTCTGGTTTCGCCCCGCTTGGCTATCAATTACTCACGACAAGTGGGTCAGGGAGTTAGTTTCCTCGGGTACAAAATAGAATTCATCAATCGTCCGTCAAATCGATTTTTTCTTTCACGCCTTCCCAAAAAAGAATCCCGTGTTCACGCCTTATTCAAGGCGGTCGAATCGCTTCGACGCAGCGGGGTCATTGTTCCTGTTCCAGAGGTCGAAAGGGGTCAGGGGTTTTACTCCAATCTGTTCATAGTACCCAAGAAGGACGGCTCTGTCAGACCCATTTTGGATCTAAAACGACTGAATCAATTTGTCAGAATTCGACGGTTTCGAATGGAGTCTCTACGATCGGTTATTGCAGCCATGGAAAAGGAGGAATTTCTAGCATCAATAGACATTCAGGATGCCTATCTTCACATCCCCATATTTCCTCCTCATCAAAGGTTTCTTCGGTTTGCCATCGGCAGCCTTCACTTCCAGTTCACAGCTTTGCCGTTCGGACTAGCCACAGCCCCCAGGGTGTTCACAAAGGTTATGGCTGCCGTTGTGTCCATTCTGCACTCCCGGGGGATAGTCATTTTGCCATATTTGGACGATCTCCTCATCAAGGGTCCGTCCTATCAGGCTTGCGAGAAGAGTGTCAGCATTACGCTAGACACCCTTGCTCGCCTGGGGTGGCTGGTGAATCTAAAGAAATCGTCTCCCGTGCCATCTCAAAGGATCACCTTTTTAGGAATGATTTTCAACACTGCTCAAGGGTTGATAACTCTTCCTCAAGAGAAGGCTATAGTTCTCCGTCAGGAGGTACGGATCCTTCGCCAGCCAATACCTCACACCATCCGGTTTTGTATGAGGGTCCTAGGAAGGATGGTGGCAGCGATAGAAGCCATTCCATTTGCCCAGTTCCATCTCCGCTCCCTTCAACATGCTCTCTTGGCAGTATGGAACGGGAGCCCTTACTCGCTCAATTTTCAGTGCCGTCTGTCCCGGCAGGTCAGACAGACGCTTTCGTGGTGGACAAGGGATGTCACTCTTCGCCAGGGGCGATATTTTCCTCCAGTCCATTGGCTGATAGTCACAACGGACGCCAGCCTTCTCGGATGGGGAGCAGTGTTTCGTCACTATACAGCTCAGGGGACTTGGTGTCGGCAGGAAGCGAACCTCCCAATCAATATTTTGGAGATCCGAGCTGTTCGGCTGGCTCTGAGGCGTTTTCACCATCATTTGGCGGGCCGCCCTGTCCGAATACAGTCGGACAATGCCACAGCGGTGGCATACATAAATCATCAGGGGGGTACTCGCAGCAGAGCAGCCATGCGCGAGGTAGGACACATTCTATCCTGGGCAGAAAGAAATCACTCTGTGATATCAGCGGTCCACATTCCAGGCGAGAAGAACTGGGCAGCGGATTTTCTCAGCCGTCAGGGGATAGCGTCAGGGGAATGGTCGCTACATCCCGAGGTATTCCAGCAGATATGCCTACGTTGGGGAACCCCAGATGTGGACCTGATGGCCTCCAGGATAAATGCCAAGGTGCCCAACTTTGTCTCCCGGTACCGAGATCCGCAGGCAATTGCAGTGGATGCCCTGGTTCTACCATGGAATCAGTTTCATCTTCTGTACTTGTTTCCACCAATGGCTCTACTCCCAAGGGTGATCAGGAAGATCAGGTTAGAGGGGGTACCAGCGATATTGATCGCTCCGGATTGGCCGCGTCGCTCATGGTACGCAGAGCTGGTAAATCTGCTCAGCGACGCTCCCTGGCGTCTTCCAGAACGCGTGGATCTTCTCTCCCAGGGCCCAGTTTACCACCAGAACTTAGCGGTCCTGTGTTTGACGGCCTGGCCGTTGAATCTTGGATTCTGACTAGGGCTGGATTCTCCAAAAAGGTCGCCGCCACAATGGCTAGCGCCAGAAAACCCACCTCGGCTCGTATCTACCATGGTACTTGGAAGGTCTTTTTTGCATGGTGCAGGGAACATGGTTATTCCCCACTTCATTTTTCAATCCCCAACATTCTGTCTTTTCTCAAGCAGGCTTAGATTCAGGTTTAGCTCCAAGTACTCTTAGGCGTCAAATTTCGGCCTTGTCGGTTCTTTTTCAGCGAAGGATCGCATCTAATTTACAGGTCAAGACCTTTATTCAGGGGTTGTCCATATAGTGCCCCCCTACAAGGCTCCCTTAGATGTTTGGGATCTCAATCTGGTTCTGGGAGTTCTGCAAGAATCTCCTTTTGAGCCTCTTCAGGAGGTTTCCCTGACATACCTTTCCTGGAAGGTGGTATTTTTAGTGGCCATAACATCCATAAGGCGGGTTTCGGAGCTGGCAGCACTATCCTGCCGAGCTCCGTACTTACTTTTCCACCGTGATAAGGTAGTGCTTAGACCAGCACCTCCTTTTTTGCCTAAGGTTGTGTCCTCATTTCACATCAATGAGGACATTGTTTTGCCCTCATTTTGCCCAGCTCCGACGCACCGAGTGGAGAAGGCTCTCCATACGCTGGATCTGGTGAGAGCACTCAGGAGATATGTATCTCGAACGGCATCCTTTAGGCAGACGGACACGCTGTTTATACTCCCTGAGGGTCGCAGGAAGGGACTCGCTGCGTCTAGGTCAACTTTAGCTAGATGGATACGGGTAACCATTCAAGAGGCCTACCGCATCAGAGGCGCGGTGGTTCCCGCAGGAATCAGGGCTCACTCCACCAGAGCAGTGGGTGCTTCCTGGGCTCTTCGGCATCAGGCTTCGGCGGAACAGGTTTGTAAGGCAGCAACCTGGTCCAGTTTGCATACTTTTTCAAAACATTATAATGTCCATACTCAGGCGTCAGCGGATGCTAGCCTGGGTAGAAGGATTCTTCAGGGCGCGGTAGCGCACCTATGAGCAATGCCTATGTATAATTGCACTGTGGAGTCAGTTTCCCACCCAAGGGGACTGCTTTGGGACGTCCCACAGTCCTGTGTCCCCCAATGAGACGAAGGAGAAATACGGATTTTTGTGTTACTCACCGTAAAATCCTTTTCTCCGAGACGCTCATTGGGGGACACAGCACCCTCCCTTATAGCCGGATGGCTTTGCTTTCTAAGCTAATTTTGTTTGTTTTGGGTCTATATCAGTAGATTTACTTCTGGATATATTGTACCTGTATTAACACTGAGTTTTTTCTTGTTTTAGCCTCCTACTGCTTTTTGCACTAAACTGGGTTTGCCTGCGGCCAGTGCTGAGGTGTATACGGCGGAGGAGGAGCTAACCTTTTTTATGTTTACTTAGTGTCAGCCTCCTAGCGGCAGTAGCATACACCCACAGTCCTGTGTCCCCCAATGAGCGTCTCGGAGAAAAGGATTTTACGGTGAGTAACACAAAAATCCGTATTTTGCTTCTAGCACGTTGCTTAGGAGACCGACCACCGCTGCAGTCTGGCTTGTAAGCAGTGCACTGAAGCTAGCCGGGATTAGGAGCTTATACTACACTTGAGTGATCCTGGATATCGTCTAAACTGTGCTTACAAGCTCTATATAAAGAACATGTAAGCGCTGCGCGTGTTCTTCTGTCTCACAGCATTGGTTGGTCTCCAAGACAATGAGCTGTGAACAAAAGAAAAGTCTTAATATCTCAAGAATGGCAGAAAATTTTAACAAGTAGTAAATTGCAAAATTGCTTATATTTGCAAACACAATCCAGCAATACCAAATTATGAAGAGGGTACTAACCCCCTTTAAACAAAAAAAAAAAAAAAAAACTGGCCTCCACTAGGGGGCGCCTACTGTATGTATTTATACATTGGACTAAGTAGTAAGCTCCCCCTAGTGGCCGCCAGAATAGACTTGCTGGGACTATAGTTCTCTCTTTCTAGGGAAAATAAAAATTTGTGTTTTTTTTTTTTTTCTTTTTTACAATCCTTTTTATGGTGATCTGACCTGATTATCTTTAGGATTTGGTTGATGCTGCAGTGAAGCAACTTCTTGATTCGGTGCTTGCGCTGGCTCAGTGCAAGGCTGAGACTGGAGCAGAACAGACGACGGCGGCGGCCACAACTGCAACTAAAGAAGACAAGAAGCAGAAGGAGAAAGAAAATAAGTCCGAAAAGCAGAACAAGCAGCCGAAACAAGGAGACAGCCAGAAAAAGAAGGACGCGGGCAAGGAAGTCGCTGAGGGGCAGGGCCCTAAGAAACAGACCAGGTACTGCTCGACTTCTCTGGCCGATACGTATATATATTCCTGCCTTATATCTGAGTTCAAGTTTACTTAAAAGGGATCTCCACCCAGGTGGAGAAGTTCTTGGCTTCTTATTTCCCTGCACATTTGAGTTTTGATGTGGTCTGTAGTCATCAATCAGCTGAGAGGAGCTCAGAAAAAGGCAGCCAAGAGTTAGAAAGTTTACTATTGGACCGTTAAACTGAGCTCACTGACAGATTCCCATTTTACTCATTCTGCAGCCAATAATAGAGGTTATAGAAGGCTAACGTTTTTCTTAAATTTTTTGGAGGGTGCTAAACATACATGCACTTAAGTAAGAAAAAAACCTTTGAAGGAGCAGTATTCCTATTTGGCTGCCAACAGTGAACAATAGATGCTTGGCTGCAGAACATTGTAAAATAATGTACGTGTAATAAGGGCTTGTTCCCCAAATGTGATTTTTATTTATTTTTTTTAATTATTTTAGGCTGGGACTGGAAGCCAAGAAGGAGGAAAATCTTGCAGACTGGTACTCCCAGGTACGTTACCGGACGGCAGCGTAGATACTGTACATGTGCCATTGCACAGAGGCCGCCCGGCTAAATCACTGCTGCCCCCTTATTCTCTGGAATGTTGGTGCTCCCCCACAAAGAATGGTATAGTAAAATAATATCTTAGCGATAGCCATCGTTTAATAAGATGGGATTACCTCTTTAAAAAAGGCATATACTCTAGTGATGAGCGAGCGTACTCGGATAAGGTGTTATCTGAGCATGCTTGGGTGCTAAGCGAGCATTTTGTCGTGCTCAAAAAATATGCTCAAGTCGCTCGCTCATCACTAGTATACGCTGTACACATACGGTTTTGCTGTTGGCTGGTTTTCACGTAGAAGCGGTACGGATACGTACGACGGGCCACATCAGGGATGAGATGTGCACGTAGCCCATGTCAGAAAGTGTCACATGCTACATATCTTCTGTGTCTTCCAGGTGATCACAAAGGCAGAGATGATCGAGTATTACGACGTCAGCGGGTGCTACGTGCTGCGGCCATGGGCCTTTGCCATCTGGGAATCCATTCAAAATTTCTTCGATGGCGAGATAAGAAAGTTGGGTGTGGAGAACTGCTACTTCCCCATGTTCGTGTCTCAGGCGGCACTTGAGAAAGAGAAGACCCACATTGCCGACTTTGCCCCAGAGGTGAGTTATAGCAAAGTGTCTGCCAATATAAAATTAATGTGTAAGTGGCACTGAAGGAGAAAAATATTTATTGCAGGCCTCACCAATTGCTATCAAACCAAACTATATCTTTTTTATTTATTTTTTTTATACAAAGTTCCATCGCCGTAATCATACTGAGACCCCCTTCCCCAAAAAAAATGAAACAAACAATGGGGTAATTGCAATTTCTTTATCGCTTCATTGAGGAACACAGGTAAATATGGGTGTGTGGTGCTGTCGCTAGGAGGCTGACACTAGGCAAAAAGTTAGCTCCTCCTCAGCAGGGTGCACCCACCAAGTGGCGCAAACCTAATCCGTTTTAGCTTAATGTCACTAGGAGGCAGGCACCGGTCTGCCCTCAGTTTAGTGTCACTAGGAGGCAGGCACTGGTCTGCCCTCAGTTTGTTTAGTGTCCCTAGGAGGCAGGCACTGGTCTGCCCTCAGTTTAGTGTCACTAGGAGGCAGGCACTGGTCTGCCCTCAGTTTAGTGTCACTAGGAGGCAGACACTGGTCTGCCCTCAATTAGTTTAGTGTCACTAGGAGGCAGGCAGAGTCTACCCTCAGTTAGTTTAGTGTCACTAGGAGGCAGGCACTGGTCTGCCCTCAGTTAGTTTAGTGTCACTAGGAGGCAGGCACTGGTCTGCCCTCAGTTTGTTTAGTGTCACTAGGAGGCAGGCACTGGTCTGCCCTCAGTTAGTTTAGTGTCACTAGGAGGCAGGCAGAGGTCTGCCCTCAGTTAGTTTAGTGTCACTAGGAGGCAGGCACTGGTCTGCCCTCAGTTGTTTAGTGTCACTAGGAGGCAGGCACTGGTCTGCCCTCAGTTAGTTTAGTGTCACTAGGAGGCAGGCAGAGGTCTGCCCTCAGTTTTAGTGTCACTAGGAGGCAGGCACTGGTCTGCCCTCAGTTAGTTTAGTGTCACTAGGAGGCAGGCACTGGTCTGCCCTCAGTTAGTTTAGTGTCACTAGGAGGCAGGCAGAGGTCTGCCCTCAGTTAGTTTAGTGTCACTAGGAGGCAGGCACTGGTCTGCCCTCAGTTTAGTGTCACTAGGAGGCAGGCACTGGTCTGCCCTCAGTTAGTTTAGTGTCACTAGGAGGCAGGCACTGGTCTGCCCTCAGTTTAGTGTCACTAGGAGGCAGGCACTGGTCTGCCCTCAGTTAGTTTAGTGTCACTAGGAGGCAGGCACTGGTCTGCCCTCAGTTAGCTTAGTGTCACTAGGAGGCAGGCACTGGTCTGCCCTCAGTTAGTTTAGTGTCACTAGGAGGCAGGCAAGGTCTACCCTCAGTTAGTTTAGTGTCACTAGGAGGCAGGCACTGGTCTGCCCTCAGTTTAGTGTCACTAGGAGGCAGGCACTGGTCTGCCCTCAGTTAGTTTAGTGTCACTAGGAGGCAGGCACTGGTCTGCCCTCAGTTTAGTGTCACTAGGAGGCAGGCACTGGTCTGCCCTCAGTTAGTTTAGTGTCACTAGGAGGCAGGCACTGGTCTGCCCTCAGTTAGTTAGTGTCACTAGGAGGCAGGCACTGGTCTGCCCTCAGTTTGTTTAGTGTCCCTAGGAGGCAGGCACTGGTCTGCCCTCAGTTTAGTGTCACTAGGAGGCAGGCACTGGTCTGCCCTCAGTTTAGTGTCACTAGGAGGCAGACACTGGTCTGCCCTCAATTAGTTTAGTGTCACTAGGAGGCAGGCAGAGGTCTACCCTCAGTTAGTTTAGTGTCACTAGGAGGCAGGCACTGGTCTGCCCTCAGTTAGTTTAGTGTCACTAGGAGGCAGGCACTGGTCTGCCCTCAGTTTGTTTAGTGTCACTAGGAGGCAGGCACTGGTCTGCCCTCAGTTTAGTGTCACTAGGAGGCAGGCACTGGTCTGCCCTCAGTTAGTTTAGTGTCACTAGGAGGCAGGCACTGGTCTGCCCTCAGTTTAGTGTCACTAGGAGGCAGGCACTGGTCTGCCCTCAGTTAGTTTAGTGTCACTAGGAGGCAGGCACTGGTCTGCCCTCAGTTAGCTTAGTGTCACTAGGAGGCAGGCACTGGTCTGCCCTCAGTTAGTTTAGTGTCACTAGGAGGCAGGCACTGGTCTGCCCTCAGTTAGTTTAGTGTCACTAGGAGGCAGGCACTGGTCTGCCCTCAGTTAGTTTAGTGTCACTAGGAGGCAGGCACTGGTCTGCCCTCAGTTAGTTTAGTGTCACTAGGAGGCAGGCACTGGTCTGCCCTCAGTTTAGTGTCACTAGGAGGCAGGCACTGGTCTGCCCTCAGTTAGTTTAGTGTCACTAGGAGGCAGGCACTGGTCTGCCCTCAGTTTAGTGTCACTAGGAGGCAGGCACTGGTCTGCCATCAGTTAGTTTAGTGTCACTAGGAGGCAGGCATGGGTGAGGGCAGTATTCCACCGACGCACAGCTCAAGGCCGTTGGAAACTCCGGGAGGCCTCTCTACCCATCAACATCCTGGAACAAAGAGTGATCTACCTCTCTACTTCACTGGCAAGACCTGCTATCCAGTCTAACAATGCCACGGCTGTGGCATGCATGAACCATCAGGGCGTAACACGGAGCAGGCCCGTCATGTCAGAAGTCTCTCGGATTCTGTTGTGGGCTGAACAGTGTGTTCTGCCAATCTCAGCGGTGCATATCCCCGGTGTGGACAACTGGGAGGCCAACTTCCTAAGGTTTGAAGGCCTCTCCCCAATGAGTGGTCTCTCAACACAACTAGATATTGTAGATCTGTTCAACCAAATCTGTTGAGGGTGGAGCACACTTGACGTCGACCTCATGGCGTCCTGGGTGAACGACAAGGTCGCTCATTCTGTGTCTAGGTCCCGCGACCCCCTGGCGATCGGAGCCGACGCTTTGGTCCTTCCCTGGTCCCTCTGATTCCCAGACTCGTCAAGAAGATCAAAGCGGAAGGAGTAGATTGGCCCAGAAGAGCTTGATGAAGCGCATTCAGTCAACCATTTTGCAGATGTCCCCTGGAAAGTCCTGGACCCCCAGACCTACTTGCTCATTGTCCCCTTTTCCACCAGAGTTCAGTCTCTCAATCTAGTGGCAAGGGTGTTGAATCCACCGTCTTGAGATAGGCAGGTTTCTCTTGTCAGTTCATCCAGACCATGATCAAGGTGAGAAAGCCCTTGTCCTCTCGCAATTATCATGGCACGTGGAAAGCTTTTTTTTTCGCTGGTGCGAGGACAATCAGACAATTTCCATGTTCTTTTCATTTCTTTCACTCCTGGGCTTCCTACATTCAGGCTTAGAGTCCGGGTTGTTTCTCCGTTTCCTCAAGGGTCAGGTCTCCATGCTCTCTATCCTCTGGTTTCCCACTCCCAGATCAAGACCTTGCTGCAGGGAATCGCACACTCTGTACCTCCATATCGTCATCACGTGGATCCGTGGGACCTTAACCTAGTCTTGAGCGTCCTCCAGGGACCCATTCGAGACATCGCCCTCTCATCTTTCCTAGAAAGTTTTGTTCATTGCTGCGTTCACTGCTATCAGGCAGGTCTCAGAACTAGCAGCTCTCTCGTGCTGCTCCCCCTTTCTCATCCTCCACCAGGACAAGGTGGTTTTCCAACTGGTGCCTTCCTTCCCAAGGGGGTTTCACCGTTCCGCCTCAACGAGGACATCGTCCGGCCTTCTTCCTATCTCATCCTCTGGAACATCCCTTCACAAGTCGGAACTTGTTACTCCAACTCCTTATTCGTGATTCCTGAGGGTCATCGCAGGATACTTTTTGCTTCCAAGGGCCACTATCGCTCGCTGGTTCATCTCTGCCATACAGGACACATACCAAGTGAAGGTTTGACCACCCCCTCGGGAGTGAGGGCTCTCTCCACCCGCGCAGTGGGGGCTGCCATCACTAGGCCTCTGTGACCCAGCTTTGTACAGCCGCTACCTGGTCTTCCCTTTATACTTTTTCCAAATTCTACAGGGTGCATACCTGGGCCTCAGCTGATGGGAGCCCAAGAAGGAATTTTATTTTTTTTTCTCGTTTTTTGAGTGCATTTAATGGTAAAATGAATGGTGTCATCTTGTGAAAAGAACATCCATGGCTGTGAAAATGCAAATATAAAAAAAATGATGGCATCATTGAGGTATTAATGTAGAGAGGTCGTGCGGTGCAGGAAACTATTTTACAGGCCGTACGTTAGAGCTTTAGTTTTATGTTTAATCTGACCCAGGTTTATTATTATCTGTATTAAGTATGTTTGCGATTTTTTTATTTAGGTGGCCTGGGTGACCCGATCAGGGAAGACCGAACTGGCCGAGCCAATCGCCGTGCGCCCGACGAGCGAAACGGGTAATCATAGGATTAAATCTCCCACTGTCAGCAACGACCAGCAGCGCCACAATCTGCACATTCATAGCGGGGACATTCAGTCCCTGATATTACACCGCCATCTTGATACGGGATGTGGCCCCATTATGGCTCCACACAAGGGTCACATATTTTAGAGACAAGAATAGGATCGCTTTCTGCCCCGTTAGGCTAGTTTCACACTAGCGTTCGGCAGGGCTGCGTACTTCCTCCGTCAAGCCCCGACCACTGCCGCACCTCTTCTTTTCAGCGCTGCCTACCTCTGCATGCGTCCTGCGTATCCTATCTATAACATTGGGTACGCAGGCCATGCTGATGCCTACGCAGGCTATGCGGATGCCTCCGCATGCGTCGTTTTGACGCTGCGCCGAACGCAACATGTTGCATTTTGTTGCGGTCGGCGCAGCGTCAAAACGACGCATGCGGAGGCATCCGCATACATCCGCATGGCCTGCGTACCTAATGTTAAAGATAGGGTACTCAGGACGCCTGCAGAGGTAGGCTGCGCTGAAAAGAGGTGCGGCAGTGGGCGGGGATTGACGGAGGACGTACGCAGCCCTGCCGAACTCTAGTGTGAAACTAGCCCTTAGATCAGGAAAAACTCACTTTGCAAATGGATGTTCACTCTGAAAAACAAGCTCCAAAATGTCCTAGTATGCATGGCTCATCATCCCTATCCTGGTCTTCATGGCTCCTCATTCCTATCCTGGTCTTCATGGCTCCTCATCTCTATCCTGGTCTGCATGGCTCCTCATCTCTATCCTGGTATGCATAGCTCTTCATCTCTATCTTGGTATGCATGGCTCTTCATCCCTATCCTGTTATGCATGTCCTCCTCATTCCTATCCTGGTCTGCATGGCTCCTCATCCCTATCCTGGTCTGCATGGCTCCTCATCCCTATCCTGGTCTGCATGGCTCTTTATTCCTATCCTGGTCTTCATGGCTCCTCATCCCTATCCTGGCCTTCATGGCTCCTCATCCCTATCCTGGTCTGCATGGTTCCCTCATCTCTATCCTGGTATGCATGGCTCCTCATCCCTATCCTGGTATGCATGGCTCCTCATCCCTATCCTGGTCTGCATGGCTCCTCATCCCTAGCCTGGTATGCATAGCTCTTCGTCCCTAGCCTGTTATGCATGGCCTCCTCATTCCTAACCTGGTATGCATGGCTCCTCATCCCTAGCCTGGTATGCATGGCTCCTCATCCCCATCCTGGTATGCATGGCTCCTCATCCCCATCCTGGTATGCATGGCTCCTCATCCCCATCCTGGTATGCATGGCTCCTCATCCCCATCCTGGTATGCATGGCTCCTCATCCCCATCCTGGTATGCATGGCTCCTCATCCCCATCCTGGTATGCATGGCTCCTCATCCCCATCCTGGTATGCATGGCTCCTCATCCCTATCCTGGTATGCATGGCTCTTCATCCCTATCGTGGTATGCACGGCTCCCATCAGAAAAACATAAAAGAAAAAATAAACCATCCTTATTCATCCCTGCACTCGCTCACAGCGTCTTGTTCCGGTACAAGCAGCGGCAGGGTCGGTCACCTGTGCCCGCTACTTAAGGGAATGAATATTCACTGCCCTTCATGCCTATGGGTGGGCACATGTGAATGCCCCGCCTCTGCAGGAAGCCAGCCGCTGCGACTACTGTGCCCGCTATCACAGAGAAATGAATATTCATTTTTTTAAATCAAATTATTTATATATATCTCTGTCCTGGTATGTGTGGATCCCCTGCTGTATGCTTGGCTCCTCCATCCTCCCCCATGCTGAATGCATGGCTCCTCCGTCCTCCCCCCTGCTGTATGCATGGCTCCTCCTTCCTCCCCCCTGCTATATGCATGACCCCTCCGTCGTCCCCCTGCTGTATGCAAGGCTCCTTTGTCCTCCTCCTGCTGTATGCATGGCCCCTTCGTCCTCCCCCTGCTGTATGCATGGCTCCTCCTGCTGTATGCATGGCTCCTCCGTCCTCCCCCTGCTATATGCATGGCTCCTCCATCCACCCCCTGCTATATGCATGGCTCCTCCGTCCTCCCCCTGCTATATGCATGGCTCCTCCGTCCTTCCCCTGCTATATGCATGGCTCCTCTGTCCTCCCCCTGCTATATGCATGGCTCCTCCGTCCTCCCCCTGCTATATGCATGGCTCCTCCGTCCTCCTGCTGCATGTATGGCTCCTTCGTCCTGCCCCTGCTGTATGCATGGCTCCTTCGTCCTGCCCCTGCTGTATGTATGGCTCCTTCGTCCTGCCCCTGCTGTATGCATGGCCCCTCCATCCTCCACCTGCTGTATGCATGGCTCCTCTGTCCTCCCCCTGCTGTATGCATGGCTCCTCTGTCCTCCCCCTGCTGTATGCATGGCTCCTTCGTCCTCCCCTTGCTGTATGCATGGCTCCTCCGTCCTCCCCCTGCTGTATGCATGACTCCTCCATCCTCCCCCTGCAGTATGCATGGCCCGGAATGGTTCCCCCTGTTCTCCCCGTCATACTCACCCACTCCTGGCACGGTCGCTGCAAGTTCTCCCTGCATCTCTCTTGTCCTGGCGAGGCAGCTTCTTCCTTTGTTCAGCAGTCACATGGTACCGCTCATTAAAGTAATGAATATGCGCTCCACGCCTATGGGAGTGGAGTTGTGTTCATATTCATTACTTTAATGAGCGGTACCACGTGACCGCTGAACACAGGAAGAAGCTGCCTCGCCGGGACAACAGAGATGCAGGGAGGACTTCCAGCGATCGCGCCAGGAGGGGGTGAGTATGGTGTGACAGCCGCCGGCTCCTGACGCTCCCCCTCCCTCTCCCGCTGACCCCCTGGGACAATGACTCGTGTATAAGCCGCGGGGGGGCGTTTTCAGCACAAAAAAATGTGCTAAAAATCTCGGCTTATACACGAGTATATACTGTATATATTATAAAGATATCTACATATATAGATATCTTTAATATATAGATATATGTAGATATCTTTTTTTTTTTTCTCTCTCTAATTCTGTATTTTTATTTTCCAGTTATGTATCCTGCGTACGCAAAATGGGTGCAGTCACATCGTGACCTCCCTATAAAGCTCAACCAGTGGTGCAACGTCGTGGTATGTACATGTGCTATCATCTGCTGCACAGTAGCCCTTTAGTGGCCTCTTTAGCCTTCACAATTGACTCTTTTTTTTTTTTTTTTCCTACCCCTCCCAGAGATGGGAGTTCAAACATCCTCAGCCGTTCCTCCGCACCCGCGAGTTCCTGTGGCAGGAGGGACACACTGCTTTTGCTACACAAGAGGAGGCTGCAGAGGAGGTATGTCTGTTCTGTATATGTTTTGGGAGTTTTTTTTTATGAACTTTTCTCCATGTATCCTGCTGACTATAGTTTTGCTCTGCCCTTAGCAGGTGCCTATGTACCATTAGTACTTAAGATAATGCACCGGCATAGAGAGATGTGGATTATAGTGAGAGAAAATCAAACAAATAAGTAAAAAATATATTTTATTTTTATTTCTTGTGTATTTCACAACCAATAGACTTTATTACCTGTAAGTCCCAATACGTGGAATATTTTTTGATGATAAACGTATGTCATAAAACTTAATCAAAATTAGTATTTGCAAAAAACAAACAAAAGTTAATGTAATTAACAATAATTTATATGTACCCCAAAAAATGACACCTATATATTTGGTAACTAGTACAGCAATAAACAAACCATCGCACATCCAACAAAAAGATAAAAAAAAAAGTTATGACCGCCATAATGGAAAAAGAAATAAACATCTAACTAGTCCATAATTAAATGCTTTAGAAAATGGGTAAAAAATAGTCCTATGGGATCAAGTCTGAACGACGAGTAGTAGGATTTCCTGTCCATTTGGCACAGGTGGGTGTAATGTTTCCAGCGGCTCACCAGATGGCAGCATCGCCTCGCTGCCGCTTACCTGTCCTCTTGATCCCGGCTCCGTCCGCCAAGTGTCCTTACTTCACCCTTCTCCGCTTATTCCTATAGGGTCATATAAATGGAGTTGTGCCCAAGTTCTGTCGTACAAGGGGCCTCGTTATTATTTGCTTCGGACATCACATTGCAGCATTTTTTTTTCCCTTCTTTCTCCTTCGTCTCATTGGGGGACACAGGACTGTGGGTGTATGCTACTGCCGCTAGGAGGCTGACACTAAGTAAACATAAAAAAAGGTTAGCTCCTCCTCCGCCGTATACACCTCAGCACTGGCCGCAGGCAAACCCAGTTATTGCTTAGTGTCTGATGGAGGCACACGTCTGGTTCTTTTTCCAGACCATTTTTTTTTTTTTTTTTCTTTCCCACGAAGATGAGATAGGGGCGACGGATCCTATTGAAAGGGTCCGATCTCCCCAAACCATCAACGGGCGAGCACGTGGAGTAAAGCCTCCAACGTATCCTCTCCCGCAACGTGGGACATAAATGCCGGACTCAGCCCTGACCACCCTAAGGTATTGAAGCCCTAGGCTGTACAGAGGCAGGAGTTAGTCCGTGCGGCCCCCACTGCACCACCAATGCTAGACTGCGGTGCTGCAAGGTGGCGGACGGTCCCTCTCCTCATCCCCTGAAGGGGAGATGGAGTTAGGGTGCCTGCACCGTCTCTCCTTTTTTTGCTGCAAGCCCCCCTCTAAAAGACGGGAGACGCTGGACTATTGTCTGGGAGAGCCGCAAGTCCACTGCAGCAAGGAAGACCCACCATTAGAGGTCATGGAGCTGGAGCCTGCACCGTTCCCCATTTTTTTGGTAGAAGACTGCAAGCAGGAGAACCCACCTTCAAAGCTCCGGAGAACAGTGTAGGTAGCGTCTGGGGCGGTCGAGATTCGGTGGGAGCGGTCCGCGAGGCTGTCTGTGAAACCCCCGGAGAGCGCCATCCCCTCTCTACGTGTGACGGTCCGCCTGGCTTCTAGGCGGCCGCCGCCAAAAATCTAGCCCCCGGCTTCGGCCGGTGCTAGGCCGCGGGCTGAAATTTAGTCCCCGGCTTCGGCCGGGAACCAGGCCGCATGTCTAATTTTGCTCCCGGCGTCGGCCGGAAGATAGGCCGTGCTCCGCCCCCGGCAGCGTCACTTCCGGCGGGCCCGCCCCCGGTTTTTCGGGCGGCCACCGCCAAAAATTTAGGCCGAGGCTTCGGCCGGCGCTAGGCCAGCGGCCGGAAATTTAGTCCCCGGCTTCGGCCGGAGACTAGGCCGCGGCCGGATGTGGCGTCTCCGGTATCTGACGGCGCTAGGCCGCGCCTCTCGACCCCGGCCCCTGTGATCAGCTATATGAGCCACGCCTCCCTGACTGGGAGCGCTCTTTTTGAAAGTCTGGAGCCTTTGCTCTTTTCCTTTTGCGCTGTCAACGCTGCTTAAGGACGTCCGGGGATACAGGACTGGGGTAAGTGCTGCTACCTCCAGCCCGGCTCCACTTCGCTGCGCCCCGCTACCATACCTCCGCATCGTCACAGGCTCTGAACAGATACAGTATGTCCAGAAGAACTAAGGCTCACACGGTGCTGTATACCGCATGCATTGCCTGTAAATCCCCTTTTCCGCATGCCCAGACTAATCGGGTCTGCGAAGCCTGTGACTTTGAACGGGCTCAGGAGCCCTCACCTATAGCCCAGCCCAGTGCGTCAGGTCCCCCGGAATGGGCCCTGTCTCTGTCTCAATCTGTGGCATCATTAACAAGAGCAATCGAGTCCCTTCAAGCTCCTGATAGGAGCAGGGACAGTGGTTCACCCGTCTTGGCGACGTCTCAGGAACCTCCGGCCTGCAGGGGCCGCGCTCTCACCAGGCAGACGCAGGGGAAGCGAACCCACACTGCGTCGCCTATGCCGTCCAGGGCTTCGGCATCCTTCAGCTCAGCTTCTCGCTCTCCCTCACCTTTAGAGGCAAGTGATCAATATTCGGATTCCGATACTGAAGGGTCCCTCAATTTGGAAGCTCCAGGTTGTCAGGAGACAATTGACAGTCTGATCGAAGCTGTCAATCAATCTCTGGGGGTAGACGATGAATCCACCTTGGCCTCTGGTCATAAGGTGTCTTTCAAACGAGCCAGACAGACCCATAAGGTTTTTGGTGCTCATCCTGAGTTTGAGGAGCTTGTGCAGCGCCACCGAGAAAAACCGGATAAGCGCTTTACAGGACAGAAGGCGCTCAATACCAGGTATCCTTTTGCTCCTGAACTTCTTAAGAAGTGGGCGGAATCCCCAGTGGTCGATCCTCCGGTGTCACGCTTGGCATCTAAGACGCTTCTCTCCCTTCCTGATGGTTCCTCGATTAAGGATCCAACGGATCGTCTGATTGAAAGCCTGGCTCGCTCGGTGTTTGAAGCATCTGGGTCATCTCTCTCTCCTTCCTTTGCAGCGACTTGGGTTGCTAAGGCCATGATTTCCTGGTCGGAGTCTCTGAACAGAGCTCTTCACGGTGTAGAAGTGCCACCTGAGGTTTTGGAGATATCTAATCAGATGGCTCTCGCAGGTGATTTTTTGATCAACGCTTCTATGGATGCGGCAAATTGCGCAGCATTAGCTGCTGCTAATGCGATTGCCATTAGGAGATCCTTGTGGTTGAGGACTTGGCGAGCAGACTCGACTTCAAAGAAGTCACTTACGTCCTTGCCTTATCAAAGCGGTCGTTTATTTGGTGAAAAACTGGATCAGCTTATATCTGATGCGACAGGAGGGAAGAGTTCTTTTTTGCCTCAGCAGAAGGTCAAACAGCCCTTTCGCCGACAGCCTCAGCCTCGCTTTAGAGCCTTTCGCAACCCAGGTTGGGCTGCAACAGCCAGTTCCAGCGGCTCAGGTCGACCTAATCAGGCCAGAGATCGTCAGGCCTCTTACAAGACCAACCCGTTGGGAAGAATGCGGTCTCAACAACCGAAATCTAGAGGGTCTAGGCCCCAAAGATTTTCGGATAAATGACTGGAGGCAGAATCCGGTCGATTCATCCAGAGTAGGCGGCCGTCTACTCTGGTTTCGTCCCACTTGGCTGTCAATTACTCAAGACGAATGGGTCAGAGAATTAGTCACCTCGGGGTACAAGATAGAATTTACCAGCCTTCCCTCAAATCGTTTCTTTCCCTCGCGCCTTCCCAAGGAGGAGTCTCGGGTTCTCGCCTTATTCAAGGCGGTCGAGTCTCTTCGACACAGCGGGGTTGTCGTACCTGTACCAGAGGTCGAAAGAGGTTGGGGGTTTTATTCCAATCTGTTCATTGTACCCAAAAAGGACGGTACCGTAAGGCCCATTCTGGATCTAAAAAGACTGAATCGAATGGAGTCTCTCCGCTCGGTCATTGCTGCCATGGAAAAAGGGGAATTTCTAGCATCAATAGACATCCAGGATGCCTATCTTCACATCCCCATATTTCCCCCTCATCAAAGGTTTCTTCGGTTTGCCATCGGCAAACTTCACTTTCAGTTCGCTGCCTTGCCATTCGGGCTAGCCACAGCTCCCAGAGTGTTCACAAAGGTCATGGCTACTGTTGTATCCATTCTACACTCCAGGGGGATAGTCATCTTGCCTTACCTAGACGACCTTCTCATCAAGGGTCCGTCTTTCCAAGCATGCGAGGAAAGTGTCAGCATTACCCTAGACACTCTTGTTCGCCTGGGGTGGCTGGTGAATATGAAGAAGTCATCTCCCGTGCCATCTCGAAAGATCACCTTCTTAGGGATGGATTTCGACACCCCTCAAGGGTTGATAATCCTTCCTCAGGACAAGGCCTTAGTTCTCCGTCAAGAGGTACGGATCCTTCACAAACCGATTCCTCATACCATCCGGTTTTGCATGAGGGTCCTAGGAAGGATGGTGGCAACGATCGAGGCGATTCCATTTGCCCAGTTTCATCTTCGCCCCCTTCAGCATGCACTCTTGGCAGTATGGGACGGGAGCCTTTATTCCCTCAATCTTCGGTGCCGTCTGTCCCTGCAGGTCAGACAGACTCTTATGTGGTGGACGAGGAGTTCCACTCTTCAACAGGGCCGTTTGTTTCCTCCGAATATCTGGATGGTAGTCACAACGGATGCCAGCCTGCTCGGATGGGGAGCAGTGTTTCGTCACCACACAGCCCAGGGGACTTGGTCTCAGCAGGAGTCGATCCTCCCGATAAATATTTTAGAGATCCGAGCTATTTGGCTGGCTCTGAGGCATTTTCACCAGCATCTGGCAGGCCGCCCAGTCCGAATTCAGTCAGACAATGCCACGGCGGTGGCATACATAAACCATCAGGGAGGTACCCGCAGCCGGGCGGCTATGCATGAGGTAAAACAGATTCTGTCCTGGGCAGAGGTAAATCACTCCGTGATTTCAGCAGTCCACATTCCGGGCGAGGAAAACTGGGCAGCGGATTTTCTCAGCCGTCACGGCATAGCTTCAGGGGAATGGTCACTACATCCCGAGATTTTTCAGCAGATATGTCGACGCTGGGGAACCCCAGATGTGGACCTGATGGCTTCCAGGATGAATGCCAAGGTGCCCAACTTCGTCTCCCGGTACCGGGATCCGCAGGCAATTGCGGTGGACGCCCTGGTTCTACCGTGGAATCAATTCCATCTTCCATACTTATTTCCACCAATAGCTCTTCTCCCAAGGGTGATCAGAAAGATCAGGATAGAGGGGGTTCCAGCGATATTAATCGCTCCGGATTGGCCGCGTCGCTCTTGGTACGCGGAGCTGGTACAGTTGCTCGCCGACGCACCCTGGCGACTGCCAGAGCGCGCGGACCTTCTCTCCCAGGGCCCAGTTTACCACCAGAACTCAGCGGTCCTGTGTTTGACGGCCTGGCCGTTGAATCTTGGATCCTGACCAGGGCTGGATTCTCTAAAAAGGTCGCCGCGACGATGGCTAGCGCCCGAAAGCCCGTCTCGGCTCGCATCTACCACGGTTCTTGGAAGATCTTTTTTGCTTGGTGCAGGGAACATGGTTGTTCCCCGCTTAGGTTTTCAATTCCAAACATTCTGTCATTTCTCCAGGCAGGCCTAGATTCAGGTCTAGCGCCAAGTACGCTTAGACGGCAGATATCAGCCTTGTCTGTGCTTTTTCAGCGAAGGATCGCGTCTAATTTTCAGGTTAGGACCTTTATTCAGGGGGTTGTCCATATAGTTCCTCCCTACAAGACTCCTTTAGAGGTTTGGGACCTCAATCTAGTCCTGGGAGTTCTGCAAGAGTCTCCTTTTGAACCTTTGCAGGAGGTTTCTCTGTCGTTTCTTTCCTGGAAAGTGGTGTTTTTGGTAGCCATAACATCCATAAGGCGGGTTTCGGAGCTGGCTGCACTGTCTTGTCAAGCTCCGTACTTGCTTTTCCATCAGGATAAGGTAGTGCTCAGACCTACTCCACCTTTTTTGCCTAAAGTCGTGTCCTCATTTCATATTAATGAGGACATTATTTTGCCCTCATTTTGCCCAGCTCCGACGCACCGAGTGGAGAAGGCTCTCCATACGCTGGATCTGGTGAGAGCACTCAGGAGATATGTATCTCGGACGGCGTCCTTTCGACAGACGGACACGCTGTTTGTCCTCCCTGAAGGTCGCAGGAAGGGACTCGCTGCCTCTAAATCAACCTTGGCTAGGTGGATTCGGTTAGCCATTCAGGAGGCTTACCGCATCAGAGGCGCGGTGGTTCCTGCAGGGATCAAGGCTCACTCCACCAGAGCGGTGGGTGCCTCCTGGGCCCTTCGGCATCAGGCTTCAGTGGAACAGGTTTGTAAAGCAGCAACCTGGTCCAGTCTGCATACCTTTTCCAAGCATTATAATGTCCATACCCAGGCTTCTGCGGATGCCAGTCTGGGTAGAAGGATTCTTCAGGGCGCGGTTGCGCACCTATAAGCAATGCTTGATTATAAATTACACTGTGGAGTCGGTTTCCCACCCAAGGGACTGCTTTGGGACGTCCCACAGTCCTGTGTCCCCCAATGAGACGAAGGAGAAATACGGATTTTTGTGTTACTCACCGTAAAATCCTTTTCTCCGAGACGCTCATTGGGGGACACAGCTCCCTCCCTATTAGCCGGATGGCTTCGATTTCTAAGTTAATTTTATTTGCTTGGGTCTATATCAGTAGATTTACTTCTGGATTTATTGTACCTGTATTAACATTAATTTATTCTTTAGCCTCCTACTGCTTTTTGCACTAAACTGGGTTTGCCTGCGGCCAGTGCTGAGGTGTATACGGCGGAGGAGGAGCTAACCTTTTTTTATGTTTACTTAGTGTCAGCCTCCTAGCGGCAGTAGCATACACCCACAGTCCTGTGTCCCCCAATGAGCGTCTCGGAGAAAAGGATTTTACGGTGAGTAACACAAAAATCCGTATTTTTCGGTTACATCACTTAAGTTGGGCTGTAAATAAATACAGATTATTTTTCTTTCTTTTTTTTTTAACCTAAAGTCTCTTTGTGAAATGAGTTACTTTAATAAAATGTTCCCAGGTTCCTTAGATTAGAAGTGTCTGACTCTTTCCATGCACAGCGAGCAACTTTTTTAAAGGGACAGCGTCACTTTTCGATACTGTAAAGGCCTGGTGTGACCTCTCAAATCCTTAATTTTCAGGTCTGCCATTGGCATTTCTTACATGTGAATGAGATAACGTGTTCGGCCACAGGTGGTTGCATTTTCGAATATCCTGATGTAGAGACTGGTTATTAGGGGGTGCATCTGTCGACCAGCTTGTTGACGGTTTCCAGTAACAATGAAAGTATAGCTTTGAAATATTAATTGTACCTGATGATGCCTGCAGGTCCTGCAGATTCTGGATTTCTATGCCCGGGTCTATGAGGAGCTCTTGGCAATTCCTGTAGTAAAAGGAAGGAAGACTGAGAAAGAAAAGTTTGCAGGAGGCGATTACACCACCACTGTAGAAGCGTTCATTTCTGCCAGCGGCCGAGCTATCCAGGTTTGTAGTAGGAGGAGGGTCCGCACAAGTTCTTATGGTACTAACTTTTGTGGGGATCCACCCACTCAGGTAGTCATTAGGTAGCGTTCACAAACGCAATGCAGTTTGTTCCAGACAGGTGCATTTTTTTTAATGCTTTCATTAAGTTCAGATGCTACCAAAAACAAAAAGACAGCCTCTTCTGGGCACAAAGGTGTCCCAGAAAATTACAGTTCATTTAGCAGGGCACATATGTCACCACGGGCTCACCCGAACTGATTACAGTCCGTTATCCCGGAGCAAACATCATACATAGAACAGGCACAATCCCACCAGTCTCGATATCTCCTTCAGCCCAAGCTCCAGAAGCTTCCAGCACCAAACAGAAGTGTTCAACTCCAGGCATAGTTCACACTGAAAAGGCTGTAGCTTACACACACAGACTTACTAAACTTTCCTAGCTGACCCTTGCAGTCTCCATTCAGAGAGAAACCCTGGCCTGTCCCTCTTCCAGCTAGAGCTCACATGTTGGCCGGTCATTCACCATCAGCACACTCGACTCTGCTCCATCCAGCAGACTGACCCAAGGCCATAGTTCTAGTAAAAGGCTAAGCTGGTGCATCTAATCAAGTTTTGCAGAGCTAAGACTTAACCCTGTCCTACCTGGCTTTACTACAGCGTGGATACTGCAAAATAAAAATACTGTCAAGGTCCCTTTTATAATTCTGTAGTGTTGTCTCCTCCTATGTGCTATGATGCTGGACCAAGCTACAGTCGCATGCCACTTCCATTATAGTCTGTAGCAAGTGAGACCCTCGTAACTTGTGATTTGCAAACAAACATGGATTTCCACAACATTGGAGAGGGGAGAAAAGTATCTTAGGGAGGGCAGAGAAAACAGACAAAAATAAAGTAGAAAGCATATGAAGGGGAAATAGATGCAAGATAGAAGCTGTGCAGATACATGAGCTAATGAAGACTACAGAGCCCTGGATGCACAGACCTCATATCCAGCCTATATTACTTTGAGACATACACAATCCTTATATCCAACCTATACTACTGGGAGAGACGTACAGAGCTCATATTAAGCCTATATTGCCTGTATCACTGAGAGAAAAACACAGAGCTCACATACAACCTATATTACTGGGAGAAAGACACAGCTCACATCAAGCTTAAATTACTGGGACATGGGCATAGAAGTCACACCCAGCCTATATTATTGGTAGAAACAGATGTTACATCCAGCCTGTATTAATGGGAGACACAGATAAAGCTCACATCCATGCTATATTCTTGACTGACAAACGCAGGACTTGCATTGAGCATATATTACTGGGAAAGACACACAGACCTCACATTGAGCCTATATTATTGAGAAATTTACACAGAACACTTGTCCGAGCTGCACTACTGGGAGGGGCACATAGACCTCACATCCAGCCTATATTACTGGGATAGACACACAGACCTCACATCCAGCCTATATTACTGGGAGAGGCACACAGACCTCACATCCAGCCTATATTACTGGGAGACACATAGACCTCACATCCAGCCTATATTACTGGGAGACACACAGACCTCACATCCAGCCTATATTACTGGGAGAGGCACACAGACCTCACATCCAGCCTGTATTACTGAGAGAGACATACAGACCTCACATCCAGCCTATATTACTAGGAGAGGCACACAGACCTCACATCCAGCCTATATTACTGGGAGACACACAGACCTCACATCCAGCCTATATTACTGGGAGACACAGACCTCACATCCAGCCTATATTACTAGGAGAGGCACACAGACCTCACATCCAGCCTATATTACTGGGAGACGCACAGACCTCACATCCAGCCTATATTACTGGGAGACACACAGACCTCACATCCAGCCTATATTACTGGGAGACACACAGACCTCACATCCAGCCTATATTACTGGGAGAGACATACAGACCTCACATCCAGCCTATATTACTGGGAGAGACACACAGACCTCACATCCAGCCTATATTACTGGGAGAGGCACATAGATCTCACATCCAGCCTATATTACTGGGAGAGACATACAGACCTCACATCCAGCCTATATTACTAGGAGAGGCACACAGACCTCACATCCAGCCTATATTACTGGGAGACACACAGACCTCACATCCAGCCTATATTACTGGGAGACACACAGACCTCACATCCAGCCTGTATTACTGAGAGAGGCACATAGATCTCACATCCAGCCTATATTACTGGGAGAAACATACAGACCTCACATCCAGCCTATATTACTAGGAGAGGCACACAGACCTCACATCCAGCCTATATTACTGGGATAGACATACAGACCTCACATCCAGCCTGTATTACTGAGAGAGGCACATAGATCTCACATCCAGCCTATATTACTGGGAGAGACATACAGACCTCACATCCAGCCTATATTACTAGGAGAGGCACACAGACCTCACATCCAGCCTATATTACTGGGAGACACACAGTCCTCACATCCAGGAGACACACAGACCTCACATCCAGAGAATATTACTGGGAGACACACAGACCTCACATCCAGCCTATATTACTGGGAGACACACAGACCTCACAGCCAGCCTGTATTACTGGGATAGACACACAGACCTCACATCCAGTCTATATTACTGGGACAGACACACAGACCTCACATCCAGCCTGTATTACTGGGAGACACACAGACCTCACATCCAGCCTATATTACTGGGATAGACACACAGACCTCACATCCAGCCTATATTACTGGTAGACACACAGATCTCACATCCAGCCTGTATTGCTGAGGCAGACACAAACAACTCACATCCAGCCTATATTACTGAGATAGACACACAGACCTCACATCCAGCCTATGTTACTGGGATAGACACACAGACCTCACATCCAGCCTATGTTACCGGGACAGACACACAGACCTCACATTCAGTCTGTATTACTGAGGCAGACACAAACAACTCACATCCAGCCTATATTACTGAGATAGACACACAGACCTCACATCCAGCCTATGTTACTGGGGCAGACACACAACGCACATCTAGTCTGTATTTCAGGGAGGGACACACAGGCCTCACATCCAGCTTATATTACCATTACAGACACACAGACATCCAGCCTGTATTACTGAGACACAGGACTCACATTCAGTCTGTTATTGGGATAAAAACACAAACCTCACATCCAGCCTATATTACTGAGAAAAACATCGCAAAATCTAATATTTGGTTCTGGCAGCAAACTGCTTATCAAAGGATTGAAGGAATGAAGAATGCAGACAATTTTATTAACTACGTGTTACCACTAACATGTAAAAATAATTTTTATTTGTTGCATGTCCATAAACTTTAAGGGTATACAGACGTCACAATGCCTCCCTGATTATTAGATGCTGCATTAAAAGTGTCCATTCTTTTTCCCTTATAATTTGTGACCTTCACTCTTAACCAGGCTGTATTTATACTTTTTAGTAGTTTTGATGCTTTTAGCAGAGAAACGACTCCCCGCTTCTTTTCTTGCTTACAGGGTGCCACATCACATCACCTCGGCCAAAATTTCTCAAAAATGTTTGAGATCACATTTGAAGATCCAAAAAAGCCAGGTGAAAAGCAGTATGCCTTCCAGAACTCGTGGGGTCTCACCACCAGGACGATCGGCGTAATGACCATGGTGCATGGAGACAATATGGGGCTGGTGCTGCCTCCGCGAGTCGCCTGTGTCCAGGTGAGTCCTGAATCTCTTCCAGATAATACTATGACGGTGAAGTCATGGCACAGGTTAGTGTGTCTGCACTGTGCCTGCCGTATTATACTGCTGACACCCTACTCTGGATTTTGAGAGAACTCTGATCCTTGCTGTTTAACCGCTTAAGCTGCCACGGTCAATGCTGACTGCAGCATCTAAGTGGTTATACAGATGGAGAAGGCTTCTTCTGTCACTAAATATAAAAAAAAAAAAAAAGAATACTACTGCTGATTTTTTTTTTTTCTTTTGCAGATTATTGTGATCCCGTGTGGCATCACAAACTCGCTATCTGAAGAAGACAGGGAAGCTCTCCTCCAGAAATGCACTCAGTATTTCAAGCGTCTTCTCAACGTGAACGTCCGGGCACGAACCGACCTACGTGACAACTACTCCCCTGGGTGGAAATTCAACCACTGGGAACTAAAGGTTAGTTACCTGACATTCCTCCACTTGCTTGCGTGCCACGTTCACACATCTCCTGGTGCAAAAGCAAAATTTTGAGCATGTGAGAGGGGGTTTATTAGGCAGAGGTTTATTATTGGCCTTTATTGCAGTTTCCTCATCCGGGTTGTAATCCGCTGTAAAAATGGTCAATTATAAAACATCGAAAATATCGTCTGCTTGCACTTTATGTGTGACTGATTACACGGTGAACGCTCGCTGGTTAGACATTGAGCTTAGGTTTTATGAACCTTCCTGTCTGTACTGAAAAATATTACTCTGCGTCTCACTCACTGCTTGTACGGATTTGATTGACTTTTTAACCATTTAATGCAAAATGTCCTACATGTAAAGTGTATGTTACAGATGATACTCATTACATAACTCACATTCACTCACATCACCATAAAGCCAGCAGATACCCTCTAACTTATTAACAGTCCGATGGATGATGCTATCCAGGCATTGAAAAATGAAAAGTTTAGGATTATTGGAACGCAGTGATCAAAAAAAACAGGAAAAAATGGCTGTGATGTTAAGGCTCAAAATATCTAAAGATTCTAAATCTATTAATGTCACAAGCATCCG
The DNA here is from genome assembly GCA_033576555.1 of Oophaga sylvatica. Classification (NCBI taxonomy): domain Eukaryota; kingdom Metazoa; phylum Chordata; class Amphibia; order Anura; family Dendrobatidae; genus Oophaga; species Oophaga sylvatica. The sequence goes on along the minus strand of JARQOD010000005.1, from coordinate 532,901,344 downwards.
ATTTTTAACCCCTTCCAGACATCTGCTGTACATGTACGGCAGGTTTTGGGTCCCTGCTTCATACATGACTGGTGCCAGCTATTTCATTCAGACAGCGCCTGCTGCTTTTTTTTAACCATTTAAATGCCACAATCAATCTCAGACAGCGGCATTGAAGTATTGAGATCCAGAGTTAGGTTTCATTCTAATGTTCATATGACCTTACCCTTCTCCTACAATTGTTTGCTATGGCAGGTGGGTCCATTTTGCCACTATCTTTGTACTGATATGAAGCCCAGAAGAGCTTAATAAGAGATTGTTAATAATCACTAATTACTGCAATTTGGATGTATTGCAGCATACAGTACAAGTGATTGGGACTATAAAAAAGGAATAAAAAGTATTAATAAAAAGTAAAACTTGAAAGTTTAAATCCCTTTCTTTATTCTGAGCAAAAATAAGGACAATTTAAAATTTCACCGGACTTGAATTATTTTTTTCTCATTTCTCTGTACCTTATATGGTTTCATCCAAAGCTACAACTTGTCCTTCAAAACACCTGCCATCGTACGGCCATGTAGACAAAAAAAAAAGTTATGGCTGATGGAAGAAGGGGAAGAATACTTCAGCGGTATTTATTGACATGTACACAACCTGTGCACAGATGTGGCTCTTTTTAAAAAAAAAAATGCAGGACAACCCATTATTTTTTTCTAAATTTCTTGTCTTTGCTTTACACAGGGGGTCCCCATCAGACTTGAAGTGGGGCCCAGAGACATGAAGAGTAAGCAGTTCGTAGCTGTCAGACGGGACACCGGAGAGAAACTGACCATACCTGAGGATCAGGCCGAAACAAAACTTCAGGATCTTCTAGAGGAAATTCACAAGAACCTCTATAACAGGTAACACGTCTACACTTTATAATGCCGCTAGCAGCCATAGGGACTGAATTCTGGAGATTTTGTCTGGCTTATGGAGTCACTCATTACCTTCCCCTTTCCTCAGGGCCCTCAGCGATCTGACAAGTCACATGGTTGTCGCCAACACAATGGAAGAGTTTCAGAAGCAGCTCGATACAGGGAAAGTAAGTAGCTTTTACAATTTACAGATTAGCCCCTGAACAACTAGGCCTGAAAGAACCAAAAATGTCCATCATTCTGTTTCTCCTTACAAGACATTAACCCCTTTCCGACGTTGGGCATAATAGTACGCCAATGTCGGATTCCCCGTTTGGTGCGGGCTCTGGCGCTGAGCCTGCACCTTTCCTGGCTCACGACCGCTGATCTATACAGCTGACATGTGGACGCAACAGCCTCGGGTGGAATCGCGATCCACCCGCGGCTGCTATCTAGTTAAATGCCGTTGTCAATCTCTGTCAGCGGCGTTTAACTTGCGCTTATCAGAAGCACGTCGTAAAACCCAGCCATCTGTGACCCCATCAGATGATCGCTGGTCACTAATGGGTCAGCATGACAACCAGATGTCTGCAGCAGACCTCTATGGTTGTCGTTGCCAGTGCTATGAGCGACGACCAGGGGACCAGTGTATATATATATATATATATATATATATATACTGCTCAAAAAAATAAAGGGAACACTTAAACAATACATTGTAACTCCAAGTCAGTCCCACTTCTGTGAAATCAGCCTGTCCAGTTATGAAGCAACACCGATTGTGAATCAATTTCTCCTGCCTTTGTGCAAATGGACAGGACAACAAGTAGAAGTGATAGGCAATTAGTAAGACAACCGCTATAAAGGAGTGGTTCAGCAGGTGGTTTCCACAAACCACTTCTCTGTTCTCATCCTTTTGGGCTGTTGTTTTGGTCACTTTTGCACTTTGTTATTGCTCCCGCCCCCCTAGAGGTCCTAGAGGTACTGTACAGTAGTATGAGGCGGTGTCTGCAACCCACAGAAATTGCTCAAGTAATGCAGCTCATCCAGGATGGCACATCAATGCGAGCTGTGGCAAGAAGGGTAGCTGTGTCTGTCAGCACAGTGTCCAGTACATGGAGCAGATACCAGGAGATGTGAAGGGGTCCGTAGGAGGGCAACAACCCAGCAGCAGGATCGCTACATTCTCCTTTTTGCAAGGAAGGACAGTGCCAGAGCCCTGCAAAATGACCTCCAGCAAGCCACTAACATCCATGTGTCTGCTCAAACTGTCAGAAACAGACTCCATGTGGGTGTTATGTTTACAGCCCATCATCGTGCATGGTGATTGACATTTTCCTGGAAACACCAAGATTGACAGATTCGACATTGGCACCCTGTGCTCTTCACGGATAAGAGCAGGTTCCCACAGAGCACGCGACAGAGTCTGGAGACGCCGTGGAGAATGTTCTGCTGCCTGCAACATTCTCCAGTGTGGCAGTGGGTCAGCAATGGTTTGGGGAGGCATTTCTTTGGAGGTCCGCACAACCCTCCATGCGCTAGTCAGAGGTACCCTGACTGCCATTAGATTCCGGGATGAGATCCTCAGAAGCATTGTGAGACCATATGCAGGTGCACTGAGCCCTGGGTTCCTTCTGATACATGACAATGCTAGGCCTCATGTGGCTGAAGTGTGTCAGCAGTTCCTGCATGATGAAGGCATTAATGCTATGGACTGGCCCACCTGTTCACCAGACCTGAATCCAATCGAGCACATCTGGGACATCATGTCTCGTTCCATCCACCAGGTTGCACTGTCCAGGAGTTACCTGATGCTTTAATCCATGTCAGGGAGGATATCCCTCAGGAGAACATCCGCCGTCTCCTCAGGAGCATGCCCAGGCGTTGTAGGCAGTTCATACAAGCATGTGGAGGCCACACACACACTACTGAGCATCATTTCCTTGTCTTCAGGCATTTCCACTGAAGTTGGATCAGCCTGTAATTTGATTTTACACTTTGATTTTGAGTATCATTCCAAATCCAGACCTCCATGAAATATTAATTTTGATTTACAGTGATCATTTTTATGTTTTTTTTATTCTCAATGCCTTCCACTATGTAATGAATAAAGATTTGTGACTGGAATATTTCATTCACTGATATCTAGAATGTGGTATTTTAGGGTTTCCATTGTTTTTTAAAGTAGTGTATTTATTTTATATATAAAAGACAATATTCGGGACACTTGAGCCCATCATGACATACGACGTAAATGTACGTCATATGTTGTGTCCCTGCCATTTATGCATTGATGCCGAGCCTGCATCTTTCCCCGCACGTGACAGCTGATTTAATCCTCTCCGACAATGGCTGTTAACCTGCTGAATTCCGCTGTCAATCTGACAGCAGCATTTACCAGGCGTTGGTACGGGGGCTCCACACTCCTATTAGCGTCCCTGTGAAGTGATTGCGTGACTCTTATGGGTTGTAATGACAGCTGTGGGTCTGCTGATGACCCCCGTGACTGTCATTATGATACTCCTGTGAAAGGGAACCCACGGATAACGTTCTGAGGATATTGTGATTTTAGCTATTTTCATCAGTGCGCTATGTATCGCACAAGTGATCACACAATTGCAGCTTCAAGTCCCTTAAGAGAATCAACAAATACAGTAAAAAGTTTAAAAAATGAAAAAAAAAAAAAAACCACAAGTTCATATCACCCTCCCTCCCCATTATATACCGTAAAAAAAAAAAGTAATAATAATAACTAGATGGGCATTTCCTGAAGGAAATACATGGTGCTTGAACAGCGCTGCCAGCTTTACAGCAGTGTATCAGGTGTCGACTGTAAGAAAGTAAAGTTAGAATATGAATGTTGTGTATAGCGATGGCACAACCTGGGATGGGTTGCATATGGCCCCTAGGTAGCCACTTTGATGTGCGGGGCCCTTTGTTAGCCACTTTGGCCCCTTGGTAGCCATTTTGGCATGCAAGAATCCTTGGTAGCCACTTTGGTGCACACAGCCACTTGGTAGCCACTTTGGCCACTTGGTAGCCACTTTGGCACATTCGGCACCTCGGTAGCCACTTTGGCACAGTTGGTACCTCAGTAGCCACTTTGGCCACTTGGTAACCACTTTGGCACATTCGGCACCTCAGTAGCCACTTTGGCCACTTGGAAGCCACTTTGTCACATTCAGCACCTCAGTAGCCACTTTGGCCACTTGGTAGCCACTTTTGGCCACTTGCTTGCCACTTTGGCACATTCGGCACCTCGGTAGCCACTTTGGCACAGTTGGTACCTCAGTAGCCACTTTGGCCACTTGGTAGCCACTTTGGCACATTCGGCACCTCAGTAGCCACTTTGGCCACTTGGTAGACACTTTGGCCACTTGCTTGCCACTTTGGCACATTCGGCACCTCAGTAGCCAGTTTGGCCACTTGGTAGACACTTTGGCCACTTGGTAGCCACTTTGGCACATTCGGCACCTCGGTAGCTACTTCAGCCACTTGGTAGCCACTTTGGCACAGTCGGTACCTCAGTAGCCGCTTTGGCCACTTGGTAGCCACTTTGGCACATTCGGCACCTCAGTAGCCACTTTGGCCACTTGGAAGCCTCTTTGTCACATTCAACACCTCAGTAGCCACTTTGGCCACTTGGTAGCTACTTCAGCCACTTGGTAGCCACTTTGGCACAGTCGGTACCTCAGTAGCCACTTTGGCCACTTGGTAGCCACTTTGGCACATTCGGCACCTCAGTAGCCACTTTGGCCACTTGGTAGCCACTTTGTCACATTCAGCACCTCAGTAGCCACTTTGGCCACTTGCTAGCCACTTTGGCCACTTGCTAGCCACTTTGGCACATTCGGCACCTCGGTAGCCACTTTGGCCATTTAGTAGCAACTTTGGCACATTCGGCACCTCGGTAGCCTCTATGGCCACTTGGTAGCCACTTTAGCACATTTGGCACCTCAGTAGCCACTTTGGTCTCTTGATAGCCACTTTGACACATTCGGCACCTTGATAGCCACTTTGGCCACTTGGTAGCCACTTTGGCACATTCGGCACCTTTGTAGCCACTTTGGCCACTTGGTAGCCACTTTGGCACATTCGGTACCTTGGTAGCCACTTTGGCCACTTGGTAGCCACTTTGGCACATTCTGCACCACGGTAGTCACTTTGGCCACTTGGTAGCCACTTTGGCACATTCGGTACCTTGGTAGCCACTTTGGCCACTTGGTAGCCACTTTGGCACATTCTGCACCACGGTAGTCACTTTGGCCACTTGGTAGCCACTTTGGCACATTCGGCCCCTCGCTAGCCACTTTGGTCACTTGGTAGCCACTTTGGCACATTCGGCATCTCGGTAGCCACTTTGGCCTCTTGGTAGCCAATTTGGCATATACGGCACCTCGGTAGTCACTTTGGCAACTTGGTAGCCACTTTGGCACATTAGGCCCCTTGGTGGCCACTTTGGCCACTTGGTAGCCACTTTGACACATTCGGCAACTCAGTAGCCACTTTGGCCACTTGGTAGCCACTTTGGCCACTTGGTAGCCTCTTTGGCACATTCGGCATCTCGGTAGCCATTTTGGCCACTTGGTAGCCACTTTGGCCACTTGGTAGTCACTTGGCACATTCGGCCCCTCGGTAGCCACTTTGGCCACTATGGTAGCCACTTTGGCCACTTGGTAGCCACTTTGACACATTCGGCAACTCAGTAGCCACTTTGGCCACTTGGTAGCCACTTTGGCCACTTGGTAGTCACTTGGCACATTCGGCCCTCGGTAGCCACTTTGGCCACTTGAAAGCCACTTTGGCACATTCGGCACATCGGTAGCCACTTTGTCCACTTGGTAGCCAATTTGGCCACTTGGTAGCCACTTTGGCACATTCAGCACCTTGGTAGCCACTTTGGCCAACTTGGTAGCCAATTTGGCCACTTGGTAGCCACTTGGCACATTCGGCCCCATGGTAGCCACTTTGGCCACTTGGTAGCCACTGTGGCACATTCGGCACCTCGATAGCCACTTTGGCCACTTGGTAGCCAATTTGGCCACTTGGTAGCCTCTTGGCACATTCGGCCCCTTGGTAGCCACTTTGGCCACTTGGTAGCCACTTTGGCACATTCAGCACCTCGGTAGCCACTTTGGCCACTTGGTAGCCACTTTGGCCACTTGGTAGCCTCTTGTGCACATTCGGCATCTCGGTAGCCATTTTGGCCACTTGGTAGCCACTTTAGCACATTTGGAACCTTGGTAGCCACTTTGGCCACTTGGTAGCCACTTTAGCACATTCGGCAGCTCGGTAGCCACTTTGGCAACTTGGTAGCCAGTTTGGCACATTCGGCCCCTCGGTAGCCACTTTGGGCCACTTGGTAGCCACTTTGGCCACTTGGTAGCCACTTGGCACATTCGGCCCCTCGGTAGCCACTTTGGCCACTTGAAAGCCACTTTGGCACATTCGGCACATCGGTAGCCACTTTGGCCAACTTGGTAGCCAATTTGGCCACTTGGCACATTCGGCCCCTCGGTAGCCACTTTGGCCACTTGGTAGCCACTTTGGCACATTCGGCACCTCGGTAGCCACATTGGCCACTTGGTAGCCAATTTGGCCACTTGGTAGCCTTTTGGCACATTCGGCCCCTCGGTAGCCACTTTGGCTACTTGGTAGCCACTTTTGCACATTCAGCACCTCGGTAGCCACTTTGGCCACTTGGTAGCCACTTTGGCACATTCGGCACCTCGGTAGCCACTTTGGTCAACTTGGTAGCCAATTTGGCCACTTGATAGCCACTTGGCACATTCGGCCCCTCGGTAGCCACTTTGGCCACTTGGTAGCCACTTTGGCACATTTGGCACCTCGGTAGCCACTTTGGCCACTTGGTAGCCAATTTGGACACTTGGTAGCCACTTGGCACATTCGGCCCCTCGTTAGCCACTTTGGCCACTTGGTAGCCACTTTGGCACATTCGGCACCTCGGTAGCCACTTTGGCCACTTCGTAGCCACATTGGCACATTCGTCACCTCGGTAGCCACTTGGCCACTTGGTAGCCACTTTAGCACATTTGGCACTTTGGTAGCCACTTTGGCCACTTGGTAGCCATTTTGGCACATTTGTCAACTTGGTAGCCACTTTGGCCACTTGGTAGACACTTTGGCTCCCTGGGCTTCTAAAGCCACTTTGGCGTCCATGGGGCTTTTCAGAAGCCATTGGTGCGCTGTCCCTTTAAGACCTTGAATCAGCGATCTGTCAGCTTCTATTAGCTGATACAGGTCATGTGTGGAAGCTCATTTGCATAGCTGCCATCTTTGTAGGTCACTGCACCTGCGCTGTGGCTTCAATCCATGTCAGTTGGGGGTCATGGAAAGGTCGCCATTAATTCCTATGGGAAAATTTTTGCTTAAAATGCGATTTTTTTTTTTTTTAATAAAAACTAAAAATCAGATCGACTCCAAAAATACATAGCACACCTGTCTCCACCGAGGGCTTCAAAACGCCGCCTGAACGGGGTCTCTGTGCCGAGCGGTTCGGGCCGCATTAATTGCAGAAAACGCGGAGAAGAAGAACTAGATGTGTATTTCCTGAAGGAACTACAGATTGTGCTTTGAATTGGTGCCCCTACACATTGTGGGGCCCCTACACATTGGGGGGCCAACATTGTGGGGCCCTAGAACTTTGGGGGCTAACATTGCGGGGCCCGTACACGTTTGGGGGCCAGCATTGCGGGGCCCCATGACGTTTGGGGGCCAACATTGCGGGACCCCGTGACGTTTGGGGGCCAACATTGCGGGGCCCTGTGACGTTTGGGGGCCAACATTGCGGGGCCCCATGAGGTTTGGGGGCCAACATTGCGGGGCCAACATTGCGGGGCCCCGTTATGTTTGGGGGCCAACATTGTGGGGCCCCGTGATGTTTGGGGGCCAACATTGCGGGGCCCCGTGACGTTTGGGGGCCAACATTGTGGGGCCCCGTGATGTTTGGGGGCCAACATTGCGGGGCCCCTTGACGTTTGGGGGCCAACATTGCGGGGCCCCGTGACGTTTGGGGGCCAACATTGCGGAGCCCCATGACGTTTGGGGGCCAACATTGCGGGGCCCCGTTATGTTTGGGGGCCAACATTGCGGGACCCCGTGATGTTTGGGGGCCAACATTGCGGGGCCCTGTGACGTTTGGGGGCCAACATTGCGGGGCCCCGTGAGGTTTGGGGGCCAACATTGCGGGGCCCCGTTGTGTTTGGGGGCCAACATTGCGGGGCCCCGTTATGTTTGGGGGCCAACATTGTGGGGCCCCGTTATGTTTGGGGGCCAACATTGCGGGGCACCGTGACGTTTGGGGGCCAACATTGCGGGGCCCCGTGACGTTTTGGGGCCAACATTGCGGGGCCCCTGTGATGTTTGGGGGCCAACATTGCGGGGCCCTGGGACGTTCTGGAGAAGAAATATTTGACTGTCAGTTCAGTGAGGCAACAACATTAGAACCTGGGAGCTTCCATTGGCCAGTAGTTGTCATGTGACCTTGTGTATCCCAGTTAGGCCGTGAATGAAGTACCTACAAGATTCTATTGGCCAATAAGGTCATGTGATGATGCTAGATTTGCATACATGGCAGCCTCCGCAATAATCTATGGCTATTTAAATTCCTATGGGAGTTTGTGTTTCCAGTTCAGGTCATTAAAATTCATGGCTGTGCCACCTACTACCCGGGGTCACTATAGTTCATGGGTTGTCACCTAGCAACCGGGTTATTTATAGCTGGTGTGGTAGTTGGTCCTTACAAACGCCTCACAGCTATATTATTGATTTATATGGGAGCCCATTGATTACAATCGGGCCATTAATTCCTATGGCAATTTATTTTTACGCCATTTTTTTACGCACGTTTTGAGGTGGCAACATTTTTTTTCTACAAAAATGTCCTCAGGGGTTAACAGTCGGAGGAAAAATATCATTTTTCAATTTTAAAAAATTCCAAGCCCGAGACGTACATTTAAGTTCACAATCAATGCATTCCAATGGGAAGATTTTTTTTTTCAAACGTAAAGGGTTAAAAAGCAAAAAATCCGATCGACTCCAAAAATACTTGGCACACCTGTCACGGCAGCTAGCTTCAAAACCTTGTTTGAACGGAGTCTGTACACCGAGCGGTTCGGGCTGTATTAATTGCGCAAATCTGGAGAAGAAGAAGAACACGGAAAAAGAATAATGTGAATAACAATATAGTGCTTTTTCCAAAGCACAATAACTAGATGGGCATTTCCTGAAGGAAATACATGGTGCTTGAACAGCGCTGCCAGCTTTACAGCAGTGTATCAGGTTGCTATGGACAACCAAAATGGTTTTACTCTGAGGCAATTTTCATTAATCAGGCCACTAACATTTGTTATAGAAATCAGGGAACCTTGTCACATACATTTCTTATAGCAGTGTAGGGGTCCCTATTTACTCAACAAAATTGTACAATCAGTGGCCTAGTAAGTCCTTAAGGTACATGTGTGCTGCCTGGGGCCCCCATGTGCTGCCTTGTACCCCATTCGCTATTTCTTCCCCGCGTGTGCTGCCTGGTTCCCCTGTGCTCTGCCTGGGGCCCTGTGCACTATCTCTGCCCCCTGTGTGCTGTCTGGGGCCCCTGTGCTCTGCCTGGGGCCCTGTGCGTTGCTGGGCCCTGTGCGTTCCTGGGGCCCTGTGCTGCTGGCCGTTCTGCCTGGGGCCCTGTGTGCTGCCTGGGGCCCTGTGTGCTGCCTGGGGCCCTGTGTGCTGCCTGGGGCCCTGTGTGCTGCCTGGGGCCCTGTGCGCTGCCTGGGCCCCATGTGCTGCCTGTGGACCCTGTGTGCTGCCTGGGGCCCTGTGCGCTGTCTCTGCCCCCTGTGTGCTATCTGGGGCCCCTGTGTGCTGTCTGTGGCCACTGTGTGCTGCCTGGGGCACCGTGCTCTGCTTGGGGCCCCCTGAGCTGCCCGCGGCCCTGTGCGCTGCCTGGGGCCCCGTGTGCTGCCGCGGCCCTGTGCGCTGCCTGGGCCCCGTGTGCTACCTGGGGCAACTGTGCTTTGCCTGGAGCCCTGTGTGCTGCCTGGGGCCCTGTGTGCTGCCTGGGGCCCTGTGTGCTGCCTGGGGCCCTGTGTGCTGCCTGGGGCCCCCTGTGCGCTGCCTGGGGCCCAGTGCGCTGCCTGGGGCCCCTGTGCTCGGCCTGGGGCCCCGTGCGCTGCTTGTGGCCCCTGTGCGCTTCCTGGGGCCCCGTGCGCTGCCTTGGCCTATGCGCTGCGGTCCCCTGTGCCTGCCTGGGGCCCCTGTGCTGGCCTGGGGCCCTCGTGTGCCTGCCTGGGGCCCCTGTGTGCTGCCTGGGGCACCTGGTGCTCTGCCTGGGGCCCCTGTGCTCTGCCTGGGGCCCCTGTGCTGCCTGGGGCCCCTGTGTGCTGCCTGGGCCCCGTATGCTGCCTGGGCCCCTATGCTCTGCCTGGGGCCCCTGTGCTGCCTGGGGCTCCTGTGCTCTGCCTGGGCCCCGTGTGCTGCTGGGGCCCCGTAGCTGCCTGGGCCCCTGTGCGCTGCCTGGGGCCCTGTGCGCTGCCTGGGGCCCCTGTGCGCTGCCTGGGGCCCCGTATGCTGCCTGGGACCCCGTATGCTGCCTGGGACCCGTGTGCTGCCTGGGGCCCCTATGCTCTGCCTGGGACCCCGTGGCTGCCTGGGGCTCCTGTGCTCTGCCTTGGGCCCCGTGTGCTGCCTGGGGCCCCTGTGCTCTGCCTGGGGCCCCTGTGCTCTGCCTGGGCCCCGTGCACTGCCTGGGGCCACTGTGTGCTGCCTGGGGCCCCGTATGCTGCCTGGGGCCCCTATGCTCTGCCTGGGACCCCGTGTGCTGCCTGGGGCTCCTGTGCTCTGCCTTGGGCCCGTGTGCTGCCTGGAGCCCCTGTGTGCTGCCTGAGGCCCCGTGCGCTGCCTGTGGCCCCTGAGCGCCACCTGGGGCCCCTGTGCGCCGCCTGGGGCTTTGTGTGCTGCCTGGGGCCCCTGTGCTCTGCCTGGGGCCCCTGTGCACCGCTTGGGGCCCCTGTGCACTGCCTGGGCCCCTGTGCCCGCTTGGGGCCCCGTGCACTGCCTGGAACCCCGTGCTCTGCCTGGGGCCCCTGTGCGCCGCTTGGGGCCCCGTGCGCTGCCTGTGGCCCCTGTGCGCCGCCTGGGTCCCCGTGCGCTGCCTGTGGCTCCTGTGCGCCGCCTGGGGCCCCTGTGCGCTGCCTGGGGCCCCGTGTGCCGCCTGGGGCTTTGTGTGCTGCCTGGGGCCCCTGTGCTCTACCTGGGGCCCCATGCACTGCCTGGGGCCCCTGTGCGCTACCTGTGGCCACGTGCCTGCCTGGGGCCCTTGTGCGCCGCTTGGGCCCCGTGCGCTGCCTGTGGCCCCGTGCACTGCCTGGGGCCCCTGTGCGCTGCCTGGGGCCCCTGTGCGCTGCCTGTGGCCCCGTGCTCTGCCTGGGACCCTTGTGCGCCGCTTGGGGCCCCATGCGCTGCCTGTGGGCCCTGTGCGCTGCCTGTGGCCCCGTGCGCTGCCTGGGGCCCCGTGCCTGCCTGGGGCCCCGTGCTGCCTGTGGCCCCTGTGCGCTGCCTGGGGCCCCGGTGCCTGGGCCCGTGTCACCTGGGGCCCCGTGTGCCACCTGGGGCCCCGTGTGCCACCTGGGCCCCGTGTGCCGCCTGGGCTTGTGTGCCGCCTGGGCTTTGTGTGCCGCCTGTGGCCCCGTGCGCCCTGGGCCCCGTGGCCGCCTGTGCCCGGCGCCGCCTGGGCCCCGTGCGCTGCCTGGGGCCCCTGTGCACTGCCTGGGGCCCCGTGTGCCGCCTGGGGCTTTGTGTGCTGCCTGGGGCCCCTGTGCTCAACTTGGGGCCCTGTGTGCTGCCTGGGGCCCCTGTGCTCTACCTGGGGCCCCGTGCACTGCCTGGGGCCCCTGTGCTCTACCTGGGGCCCCGTGCACTGCCTGGGGCCCCTGTGCGCTGCCTGTGGCCCCGTGCTCTGCCTGGGGCCCCTGTGCTCTGCCTGGGGCCCCTGTGTGCTGCCTGTGGCCCCAGTGCACTGCCTGTGGCCCCTGTGCGCTGCCTGGGGCCCCTGTGTGCTGCCTGGGGCCCTGTGTGCCGCCTGGGGCCCCTGTGCTCTGCCTGGGGACCCGTGCGCTGCCTGGGGCCCCTGTGTGCTGCCTGTGGCCCCAGTGCACTGCCTGTGGCCCCTGTGCGTCGCCTGGGGCCCCGTGCACTGCATGTGGCCACTGTACACCGCCTGGGGCCCCGTGCGCTGCCTGTAGCTCCTGTGTGCCGCCTGGGGTCCCGTTCGCTGACTGGGGCCCCTATGCGCTGCCTGGGGCCTTGTGTGCTGCCTGTGGCCCCTGTGTGCCGCCTGGGGCCCCGTGCGCTGCCTGTAGCTCCTGTGTGCCGCCTGGGGCCCCGTGCGCTTACTGGGGCCCCTGTGCGCTGCCTGGGGCCTTGTGTGCTGCCTGTGGCCCCTGTGCTCTGCCTCGGGCCCCGTGCGCTGCCTGTGGCCCCTGTGAGCTGCCTGGGGCCCTGTGTGCTGCGTGGCTCCCCTTGTGCTGCCTGGGGCCCTGTGTACTGCCTGGGGCCCCGTGTGCTGCCTGGGGCCCTGTGCGCTGCCTGTGGCCCCGTGTGCTGCCTGTGGCCTCGTGTGCTGCTTTGGGCCCTGCGCTGTGCCTTTAAGATCTTCAATCAGCGATCTGTTAGCTTCTATTAGCTGATACAGGTCATGTGTGGAAGCTCATTTGCATAGCTGCCATCTTTGTAGGTCACTGCACCTGCGCTGTGGCTTCAATCCATGTCAGTTGGAGTCATGGAAAGGTCGCCATTAATTCCTATGGGAAAATTTTTGCATAAAATGCGATTTTTTTTTTTTAAAAAAACTAAAAATCGGATGGACTCCAAAAATACATAGCACACCTGTCCCCACCGAGGGCTTCGAAACGCCGCCTGAACGGGGTCTCTGCGCCGAGCGGTTCGGGCCGCATTAATTGCAGAAAACGCGGAGAAGAAGAAGAAAATACTAGATGTGTATTTCCTGAAGGAACTACAGATTGTGCTTTGAATTGGTGCCCGGTAGTGTTGAGCGAACATAACATTGCGGGGCCCCGTTATGTTTGGGGTGGCCATCCACATTGTGGGGCCCCGTTATGTTTGGGGGCCAACATTGCGGGGCACCGTTATGTTTGGGGGCCAACATTGCGGGGCCCAGTGACGTTTGGGGGCCAACATTGCGGGGCCCTGTGATGTTTGGGGGCCAAAATTGCGGGGCCCTGGGACGTTCTGGAGAAGAAATATTTGACTGTCAGTTCAGTGAGGCAACAACATTAGAACCTGGGAGCTTCCATTGGCCAGTAGTTGTCATGTGACCTTGTGTATCCCAGTTAGGCCGTGAATGAAGTACCTACAAGATTCTATTGGCCAATAAGGTCATGTGATGATGCTAGATTTGCATACATGGCAGCCTCCGCAATAATCTATGGCTATTTAAATTCCTATGGGAGTTTGTGTTTCCAGTTCAGGTCATTAAAATTCATGGCTGTGCCACCTACTACCCGGGGTCACTATAGTTCATGGGTTGTCACCTAGCAACCGGGTTATTTATAGCTGGTGTGGTAGTTGGTCCTTACAAACGCCTCACAGCTATATTATTGATTTATATGGGAGCCCATTGATTACAATGGGGCCATTAATTCCTATGGCAATTTATTTTTACGCCATTTTTTTACGCACGTTTTGAGGTGGCAAAATTTTTTTTCTACAAAAATGTCCTCAGGGGGTTAACAGTCGGAGGAAAAATATCATTTTTCGATTTTAAAAAATTCCAAGCCAGAGACGTACATTTAAGTTCAAAATCAATGCATTCCAATGGGAAGATTTTTTTTTTTCAAACGTAAAGGGTTAAAAAGCAAAAAATCCGATCGACTCCAAAAATACTTAGCACACCTGTCACGGCAGCTAGCTTCAAAACCTTGTTTGAACGGAGTCTGTACACCGAGCGGTTCGGGCTGTATTAATTGCGCAAATCTGGAGAAGAAGAACACGGAAAAAGAATAATGTGAATAACAATATAGTGCTTTTTCCAAAGCACAATAATAAGAAATCGGATTACAATATGTTCCTTGAACCTAGAGGTTCAAACACCATAACTAGATGGGCATTTCCTGAAGGAAATACATGGTGCTTGAACAGCGCTGCCAGCTTTACAGCAGTGTATCAGGTGTCGACTGTCAGAAAGTAAAGTTAGAATATGAATGTTGTGTATAGCGATGGCACAACCTGGGATGGGTTGTATATGGCCCCTTGGTAGCCACTTTGATGTGCGGGGCCCCTTGTTAGCCACTTTGGCCCCTTGGTAGCCATTTTGGCATGCAAGAATCCTTGGTAGCCACTTTGGTGCACACAGCCACTCGGTAGCCACTTTGGCCACTTGGTAGCTACTTTGGCACATTCGGCACCTCAGTAGCCACTTTGGCCAATTGGTAGCCACTTTGGCACATTCGGCACCTTGGTAGTCACTTTGGCCACTTAGTAGTCACTTTGGGCCACTTGGTAGCCACTTTGGCACATTCGGCACCTCGGTAGCTACTTACAGCACCTTGGTAGCCACTTTGTGCTCTTGGTAGCCACTTTGGCACATTCTGCACCTCAGCAGCACCACTTGGCCACCTGGTAGCCACTTTGGCACATTCGGCACCTTGGTAGCACTTTGGCCACTTAGTAGTCACTTTGGGCACTTGGTAGCCACTTTGGCACATTCGGCACCTCGGTAGCTACTTCAGCCACTTGGTAGCCACTTTGGCACGTCGGTACCTCAGTAGCCACTTTGGCCACTTGCTAGCCACTTTGGCACATTCGGCACCTCAGTAGCCACTTTGGCCACTTGGTAGCCACTTTGGCACATTTGGCACCTTGGTAGCCTCTTGGCCACTTGGTAGCCACTTTAGCACATTTGGCACCTTGGTAGCCACTTTGGTCTCTTGGTAGCCATTTGAGCACATTTCGGCACCTTGTAGCCACTTTGGCCACTTGGTAGCCACATTTGGCACATTCGGCACCTCTGTAGCCACTTAGCACTTGGTAGCCACTTTGGCCTTGGTAGCCACTTTGGCACATTCGGCCACTCAGTAGCCACTTTGGCACTTCCACGGTAGCCACTTTGGCACATTCGGCACCTGGTAGCCTCTTGGCCACTTGGTAGCCATAACATTTGGCACCCTGGTAGCCAGCTTTGGTACCCCTTACATTCGGCACCTTGGTAGCCACTTTGGCCACTTAGTAGCCAATTTGGCACATTCGGCACCTCTGTAGCCACTTTGGCTACTTGTAGCCACTTTGGCACATTCGGTACCTTGGTAGCCACTTTGGCCACTTGGTAGCCACTTTGGCACATTCTGCACCACGGTAGCCACTTTGGCCACTTGGTAGCCACTTTCGGACACCTCGGTAGCCACTTTGGCCACTTGGTAGCCACTTTGCACATTCGGCACCTGTAGCCACTTTGCCACTTGGTAGCCATTTGGCACATTCGGCACCTCTGTAGCCACTTTGGCTACTTGGTAGCCACTTTGGCACTTTCGGTACCTCTGGTAGCCACTTTGGCCACTTGGTAGCCACTTTGGCACATTCTGCACCACGGTAGCCACTTTGGCCCATGTACGGCACTCGGGGCCTCCTTGGCCACTTGGTAGCCATTTAGCACATTGGCACCTGGTAGCCACTTTGGTCCTTGGTAGCCACTTTGACACATTCGGCACCTTGGGAGCCACTTTGGCCACTTGTAGCCACTTTGGCACATTCGGCACCTCAGTAGCCACTTTGGCAATTGGTAGCCACTTTGGCACATTCAGTACCTTGGTAGCCACTTTGGCACTTGGTAGCCACTTTGGCACATTCATGCACCAGGTAGCCACTTTGGCCACTTGGTAGCCACTTTGGCACATTCGGCCCTCGGTTCCAAGCACTTTGGCCACTTGGTAGCCACTTTGGCACATTCGGCACCTCAGTAGCACTTAGTCCACTTGGTAGCCACTTTGGAAAATTCGGCTACCTCGGTAGCCACTTTGGGCTACTTGTGTAGCCACTTTGGCACATTCGGCACCTCGTAGCCACTTTGGCCACTTGGTAGCCACTTTGGCACATTCGCACCACGGTAGCCACTTTGGCCACTTGGTAGCCACTTTGGCACATTGGCCCCTTCGGTAGCCACTTTGGTCCACTTGGTAGCCACTTTGCACATTCGGCCCCTCGGTAGCCACTTTGGCCACTTGGTAGCCACTTTGGCACATTCGGCACCTCGTAGCCACTTTGGCACTTGGTAGCCACTTTGGCATTCGTACCTCAGTAGCACACTTTGGCCATTGGTAGCCACTTTGGCAATCTTCGCACCTGGTAGCCACTTTGGCTGCTTCGTAGCCCACTTTGGCCACATTCTAGCACTCAGCACCATTTGGCACCTTGGTAGCCACTTTGGTCTCATTCGGCCACCTCTATACACATTGGCCACTTGTAGCCACTTTGGCCACTTAGTAGCCATTTGGCACATTCGGCACCTCGGTAGCTACTTAGCCACTTGGTAGCCACTTTGGCACAGACGTACATCTGTAGCTAGTAGCCACTTTGGCCATTGCCTGACCACTTTGGCCACTTGGTAGCCCTTTGGCACATTGGCACCTCAGTAGCCACTTTGGCCACTTGGTAGCCACTTTGGCACATTTGGCACCTTGGTAGCCTCTTTGCCACTTGGTAGCCACTTTAGCACTTTGGCACCTTGTAGCCACTTTGGTCCCCTTGGTAGCCACTTTGACACATTCGGCACCTTGGTAGCCACTTTGGCCACTTGGTAGCCACTTTAGCACATTTCGGCAACCTCTGTAGCCACTTTGGCTACTTGGTAGCCACTTTGGCACATTCTGTACCTGGTAGACACTTTGGCCACTTGGTAGCCACTTTGGCACATCTAGCACCACTGGTAGCCACTTTGGCACATTCGCACCTCGGTAGCCACTTTGGCCACTTGGTAGCCATTTAGCACATTGGCACCTGGTAGCCACTTTGGTCTCTTGTAGCCACTTTGACATTCGGCACTTGGTAGCCACTTTGGCCACTTAGTAGCCAATTTGGCACACTTCCTCGGTAGCCACTTTGGCACATTGGTAGCCACTTGGAACATTGACACATCTGTAGCCACTTTGGCCACTTGGTAGCCACTTTGGCACATTCGGCCTCTGGTAGCCACTTTGGCCACTTGGTAGCCTCTTTGGCACTATTGGCACCTCGGTAGCCACTTTGGCACTTGGTAGCCACTTTGGCACATTGGTACTACTTGGCACTACGCCACTCTGGTAGCCACTTTGTGCACATTGGCACCTCAGTAGCCACTTTGTCCACTTGGTAGCCACTTTGGAACATTCGCACCTTAGTAGCCACTTTGGCCACTTGGTAGCCACTTTGGCACATTTGGACCTTGGTAGCCACTTTGGTCCACTTGGTAGCCCTTTGGCACATTCGCACCTCGGTAGCGACTTTGGCTACTTGGTAGCCACTTTGGCACATCGGTAGCCACTTTGGCCACTGTACCACTTGGCACATTCTGCACACGTAGCCACTTTGGCCATTGGTAGCCACTTTGGCACATTCGGCCCCTCGGTAGCCACTTTGGCCACTTGAAGCCACTTTGGCACATTCGCACATCGTAGCCACTTTGTCCACTTGGTAGCCAATTTGGCCACTTGGTAGCCACTTTGGCACATTCAGCACCTTGGTAGCCACTTTGGCCACTTGTAGCCATTTGGCCACTTGGTAGCCACTTTGGCACATTCGGCACCTTGGTAGCCACTTTGGCCACTTGGTAGCCACTTTGGCATATTCGGCACCTCGGTAGCCACTTTGGCAACTTGGTAGCCACTTTGGCACATTTGGCACCTCGGTAGCCACTTTGGCCACTTGGTAGCCACTTTGGCACATTCGGCACCTAGTAGCCACTTTGGCCACTTGGTAGCCACTTTGGAACATTCGACACATCTATAGCCACTTTGGCCACTTGGTAGCCACTTTGGCACATTCGGCCTCTCGGTAGCCACTTTGGCCACTTGGTAGCCCTTTGGCACATTGGCACCTCGGTAGCCACTTTGGCCACTTGGTAGCCACTTTGGCACATTGGTAGCACTTTGGCACATACAGCAACTCGGTAGCCACTTTGTAGCCACTTTGGCCACACTTGGTAGCCACTTTGGCACATTCAGCACCTCGGTAGCCACTTTGGCCACTTGGTAGCCACTTTGAACATTCAGCACCTGGTAGCCACTTTGGCCACTTGGTAGCCACTTTGGCACATTCGGCACCTGGTAGCCACTTTGGCCACTTGGTAGCCACTTTGGCACATTCGGTACCTTGGTAGCCACTTTGGCCACTTGGTAGCCACTTTGGCACATTCTGCACCACGGTAGCCACTTTGGCCACTTGGTAGCCACTTTGGCACATTCTGGCACCTCGGTAGCCACTTTGGCCACTTGGTAGCCACTTTGGAACATTCGCACCTTAGTAGCCACTTTGAGCCACTTGGTAAGCCTACCTTTGGCACATTTGGACCTGGTAGCCACTTTGGCACTTGGTAGCCACTTTGGCACATTCGGCACCTCGGTAGCCACTTTGTCCACTTGGTAGCCACTTTGGAACATTCGGCACCTGTAGCCACTTTGGCCACTTGGTAGCCACTTTAGCACATTTGAACCTTGGTAGCCACTTTGGTCACTTGGTAGTCCACTTTGGCACATTCGGCACCATCGGTAGCCACTTTGGATTACTGGTAGCCACTTTGGCACATTCGGCCCACCACTTTGCGGTAGCCACTTTGGCACATTCTGCACCACGGTAGCCACTTTGGCCACTTGGTAGCCACTTTGGCACATTCTGCACCCGGTAGCCACTTTGGCCACTTGGTAGCCACTTTGGCACATTCGGCCCCTCGGTAGCCACTTTGGCCACTTGGTAGCCACTTTGGCACATTCGGCACCTTGGTAGCCACTTTGGCCACTTGGTAGCCACTTTGGCACATTTGGCACCTCGGTAGCCACTTTGGCCACTTGGTAGCCACTTTGGCACATTCGCACCTCGGTAGCCACTTTGGACCACTTGGTAGCCACTTTGGAACATTCGCACATTGTAGCCACTTTGGCCACTTGGTAGCCACTTTGGCACATTCGGCCCTCGGTAGCCACTTTGGCACATTCTGCACCACGGTAGCCACTTTGGCCACTTGGTAGCCACTTTGGCACATTCTGCACCACGGTAGCCACTTTGGCCACTTGGTAGCCACTTTGCACATTCGGCCCTCGGTACCACTTTGGCCACTTGGTAGCCACTTTGGCACATTCGGCACCACGGTAGCCACTTTGGCCACTTGGTAGCACTTTGGCACATTCTGCACCACGTAGCCACTTTGGCCACTTGGTAGCCACTTTGGCACATTCGGCCCCTCGGTAGCCACTTTGGCCACTTGGTAGCCACTTTGGCACATTCGGCACCTTGGTAGCCACTTTGGCCACTTGGTAGCCACTTTGGCACATTTGGCACCTCGGTAGCCACTTTGGCACATTCATGCATCCTCGGTAGCCACTTTGACCACTTGGTAGCCACTTTGGAACATTCGACACATCTGTAGCCACTTTGGCCACTTGGTAGCCACTTTGGCACATTGGTAGCCACTTTGGCACATACAGCAACTCGGTAGCCACTTTGTAGCCACTTTGGCACATTGGTAGCCACTTTGGCACATTCAGCACCTCGGTAGCCACTTTGGCCACTTGGTGGCCACTTTGGACACTTGCTAGCCACTTTGAAACATTCAGCACCTTGGTAGCCACTTTGGCCACTTGGTAGCCACTTTGGCACATTCGGCACCTCGGTAGCCACTTTGGCCACTTGGTAGCCACTTTGGCACATTCGGCACCTCGGTAGCCACTTTGGCCACTTGGTAGCCACTTTAGCCATGTTGACACATGCTGTCACTTTGCCTCAGTGGCCAATTTGGTGCTCTGGGCCCCTCAGGGGCCACTTTGGCACACTGGGCTTCTAAAGCTACTTTGGCGTCCGTGGGGCTTTTCAGAAGCCATTGGCGCGCTGCCTGTGGCCCCGTGTGCTGCCTGGGGCCCCGTGTGCTGCTTGGGGCCCCTGTGTGCTGCCTGGGGCCCTGCGCTGCGCCTTTAAGACCTTGAATCAGCGATTTGTCAGCTTCTATTAGCTGATACGGGTCATGTGTGGAAGCTGCATTTGCATAGCTGCCATCTTTGTAGGTCACTGCACCTGCGCTGTGGCTTCAATCCATGTCAGTTGGGGGTCATGGAAAGGTCGCGATTAATTCCTATGGGAAAATTTTTGCTTAAAATGCGATTTTTTTATAAAAACTAAAAATCGGATCGACTCCAAAAATACATAGCACACCTGTCCCCACCGAGGGCTTCGAAACGCCGCCTGAACGGGGTCTCTGCGCCGAGCGGTTCGGGCCGCATTAATTGCAGAAAACGCGGAGAAGAAGAAGAAGAAGAAGAAAATATAAGAAATCGGATTACAATATGTTGCTTGAACCTAGAGGTTCAAGCACCATAAAAATGGACATTTGGTATCGCTACGTTCATAAAAGTCTGATCTTTCAAAATATAAAATACATTTATAATAGTGTAACGAGAAAAAAAAAATCAAAACGCCAGAATTACACCTTTCTGGTCATTGTAACTTCGCAAAAAGTGGCAATCGAAACATTGTATCTCCCCCAAAATGGTATCATGATAAACTTCAGGGCACAAAAATGAAGCCCTCTCACAGCCCCAGGGCACAAAAATAAAAACATTATGGATTTTGGAAAATGGCGACAAAAGCAAATTATTATTATATTATTATTGTTTCTTACAAATTTCCGAAATAAATGGCCAAAAAAAAAAAATACATGTCTGGCATCTGCATCCTCGTACTGACCTGGAGAATCAGATTTCCTAGTCAGTTTAAACGTATAGTAAACATGGTAAATAAATTTTAAAAAAAAACAATTCTAGAATTGCACTTTTATTTTGGAATTTCAATGTACTGGACTTTTTTTTTCCCCCGTTTTCTAGTACACCATGTGGTAGAATGAATGGCGTCATTCAAAAGTACAACTCGTCCCACAAAAAACAAACCCTCAGACCGCCATATTGACGGAAAAATAAAAAGGTTATGGCTCTTGGAAGGGAGGAAAAACCGGAAAATCGCCATGTCGTGAAGGGGGCTAATAATCGGTTTGCAAATCTGAGCTACTTGATTCTGAAATCTGTCTTCTTTTCGGGCTCTGTTGCCAGCCGTCCTCTCCACCCTTGAGCGTTCACATATTCTGAAATCTGTTTTGATTTTATCAAAGTATCTTTGCTTGAATTAGGTTGGCGCTTAGATGAGCATTCACGAAAGGATCCCAGCTGTCTAGATGGGAGAATAACCGAAAGCAAGCAGCTTGCAGTGTATCAAAATACATGCAAGCTGCAGCTGAAAAAAAGGACACTATTGAATTAAAATCATATTTGCCAATTGTTTTTATGGGTTTCCTCTTAGTACTCCTAATAAATAAATACTTTAGGTTCGGAAAGTATTCAGACCCCTTTAAATTTTTCGCTCTTTGTTTCATTGCAGCCATTTGGTAAACTCAAAAAAGTTCATTTTTTTTCTCATTAATGTACATTCTGCACCCCATCTTGACTGAAAAAAACAGAAATGTAGAAATTTTTGCAAATTTATTAAAAGGAAAAACTGAAATATCACATGGTCATAAGTATTCAGACCCTTTGCTTAGACACTCATATTTGCATCACATGCTGTCCATTTCCTTGTAATCCTCCTTGAGATGGTTCTACTACTTCATTGGAGTCCAGCTGTGTTTAATTAAACTGATAGGACTTGATTTGTAAAGGCACACACCTGTCTATATAAGAGCTCACAGTGCATGTCAGACCAAATGAGAATCATGAGGTCAAAGGAACTGGCCAAGGAGCTCAGAGACAGAATTGTGGCAAGGCACAGATCTGGCCAAGGTTACAAAAGAATTTCTGCAGTACTCAAGGTTCCTAAGAGCACAGTGGCCTCCATAATCATTAAATGGAAGAAGTTTGGGACCACCAGAAGTCTTCTAAAGCCCCCGTCACACTAAGCGAGATTTTGTGACGCAACAGCGACCTAGCCAGCGATCTCGCTTAGTGTAACACGCGGTGACGACCAGCCCCCCTGCTGGGTATCACTGATCGTTGTCGAATGTCCTGGACCATTTTTTAATCGTTGGTCTCACGCTGGCCAGCGCGCATCGCTGCGTGTGACAGCGGGAAACCAACGATCAGCGAGCTGGTATCCAATGTACACATCGGGGAACTAAGGGCTGCGCAGCGCCTAGTAACCCAATATGTACCCTAGATACCGGCTCCCAGCTTCTGCTGTAGAGCGCTGGGAGCCGGTATCCAGTGTACATATCGGGTAACTAGGCGCCGCGCAGCCCTTAGTTATCCGATGTGTACGTTGGATACCAGCGTGCTCGCTGGTCCTGATCGCTGGTCCTGATCGCTGGTGAGTCTGCCTATGTGACAGCTCACCAGCGATCAGCTAACGATGTCCCAGCGATCCCATCCACGTCGGATAGTTGGTGGGATCGCTGTGACATTGAAGAGTGTGATGGGACCCTTAGACCTGGCCGTTAAGCCAATCTGAGCAATCGTCGGAGAAGAGCCTTGGTGAGAGAGGTAAAGATCACTGTGGCTGAGCTCCACAGATGCAGTAGGGAGATGGGAGAAAGTTCCACAAAGTCAACTATCACTGCAGACCTCGATCAGTCAGGCCTTTATGGCAGAGTGACCCGACGAAAACCTCTCCTCAGTGCAAGACATATGAAAGCCCGCATAGAGTTTGCTAAAAAAAAAACACATGAAGGACTCCCAGACTGAGAAATAAGATTCTCTGGTCTGATGAGACGAAGATAGAACTTTTTTGGTGATAATTTAAGCGGTATGTGTGGAGAAAACCAGGCACTGCTCATCACCTGCCCAATACAATTCCAGCAGTGAAACATGGTGGTGGCAGCAGCATCATGCTATGGGGGTGGTTTTCAGCTGCAGGGACAGGACGACTGGTTGCAATTGAAGGAAACATGAATGCGGCCAAGTACAGAGCTATCCTGGATGAAAACATCTTACAGAGTGCTCTGGACCGCAGACTTGGCCGAAGGTTCACCGTCCAAAAGACAATGACCCCAAGCACACAGCTAAAATAACAACAGAGTGGCTTCAGAACAACTCTGTGACCATTCCTGACTGACCCAGCCAGAGCCCTGACCTAAACCCAACTGAGCATCTCTGGAGAGACCTGAAAATGGCTGTCCACCAACGTTCACCATCCAACCTGACGGAACTGGAGAGGATCTGCCAGGAAGAATGGCAGATGATCCCCAAATCCAGGTGTGAAAAACTTGTTGCATCATTCCCAAGAAGACTCATGCAACAAAAGGTGCTTCTACTCAATATTGATCAAAGGGTCTGAATACTTATGACCATGTGAGATTTCAGTTTGTCTTTTTTAATAAATTTACAAAAATTTCTACATTTGTTTTTTTTTTTTTTTCAGTCAAGATGGGGTGCAGAGTGTACATTAATGAGGAAAAATGAACTTTTTTTGAATTTACCAAATGGCTGCAATGAAACTAAGAGTGAAAAATGTAATGGGGTCTGAATACTTAACGTACCCACTGCTACATTCAGAGGCTTTGTCCAGTATTATGCCAGTAAAATGTACATTTTCTTTATACACTCTTGTGCAAACTTTGGTTTCATGGCATAGGGTATGCAATGCATCTGGCTTGTGCATGGCCACTTTGTATGTGTTTTGGCTTTTTATGACTTGGTCTTCTGAGGGTATGTTCTGCTCTGGTACATCTTTATTTCATATAGCTTTGTACCCCCATATTTTACTATACAGCGCTGTGGTCTCTGTCGCCTGCTGCATCGCTGCTTCCTTATTATGGCAGCCCAAGGGGCACCAGGTTGTTAACTGCACGTTGGATTAAGATTAAGCTCCTCTCTCCTGCACATACCATACGCCCTTCCTAAAATGGCAGAATTTTTGAGATTTGTATGGAGATAAGCCTATAATAAAATGTCCATGCGAGATCATTATCATGTAAAAAAGATCAAATGATGTCAAGGTTGATCGGAGATGAGATAAAATTGGCACTGAAACATCAACAGTAAGCCATCGTGATTACTGCGGTATGTGACAGCACCTAATCTTTATGATATATAATTGCTAGGTAACTTTTCTGCGTCCCTAGACTGTACTGTGCTCTATAGCAACATATACATATCACGAGCCTGGGACTTACTGGAAATTTCCATGTAAGGCTCTTGCTTATATGGAGAAGATTAGTTATTCCCTATGAACCATCCTCAGGATTCTCAGAAGCAGAAAAAATTCCCAATATTGTAGAAAAATGTAAGAAAATGTAGCAAACCAAACGGGTTTCAGACAACCATCTTTAGTCATTGTGTGGTAAGATGGTTGTCTGAAACTCGTTTGCTAGATTAACTTACATCTTCCTACTGGAATTGATATGGAGACTTTTTTCAGCAGCAGAATGGAAGGAAAGGAGACACACTAGTAATGACTAGTGGGTAGGCGGAGTCCAGATAGGATTGACACCTCAGATTATAAAGAGTGTTGACCGGCCCCTCCAGCTCGGGCTCCTCCTACTCCTGCTTCTTCAGTCTAAAATTTGAGGTCCAGAGGATGGTCGCTGCTGGAAGCAGCTCCTCAGAAAACTTTATTATTTTTATCGGACAAGAGACTTGGATCACCAGAAGTGGTCTAGAGGTCTCAGGGGTCTCAGCACTGCTGGACCCCCACCTCTCCCTTGGCGGATCTGTATTACCCTAATGGTGGTCCCTGCAGTTTCACGCCGGCCCCGGGGGATGAGGATTGCTTCCCTGGCGGGGACGCAAACCGCACATCGGGGGTCACTGCGTTCCCCGCCCGGGGGGAAGCGATGGGCACAGCGCCACAAACCCCTGGGGGTCCCTGTGGCGCTCGGCTGGTGAGTACGGCATTTTTATGTGAATGTGTGTGTGCTCTCAGTGGCTGCGGCGGCAGCCGCTGGTACATGTATTAGATGACATGTTTGGTGACTGTATTTTATGTCCGCAGGCAGATACCTGCAGGACAGAGGAGAGCAGAGAGCGAGGAGTTTGCGCTCTTTTCTGAAGCCGGAGGGGGGCGTGGCTTCACGCTTCCCGCTCTTTTTGTGACAGGAATCGCTCTGAGGAGACTGCAGCTTCACTGTCCTTCTCTTCCGGCTTCTCTCAGCGCGGCGGCCATTACAGAGGCTCCGGACTCCTCATGCTCCGCTCCTCCTGTTTAAGGTACACTTTCACCGAGGCCAGCTGGGTGAGTGAATATCATCACCCCACAGCGCAGAACCTATCTGTGTTCCAAGTGACAGATAGCGTTTATCTGCAGCCGCGTTCTCTTATAGAGACCTGGGACTCGCACACTCCTTTTATTTTATATAGGGAGTTGTGGGAGTTGGCGGCATTAACCCCTATGAAGGGTTAACCCTTTCAGCAATAACCGCCGCAGGTTCTACCCGGTAGGGATCAGAACGCAGGAGGTTATTTATATATGAGAGATAGCTGGGGTAACTCTCTTCTTTAAGAGCTTTAACCCTTCAGCGTACTTGCTCAGTCTGCTTAGTAACCACACTGTTTCCAGTTACTAACAGGGTGTTGACCTGCCATTTACTGCTGACATGTCGGTTCAGGGTCCGGAAGGTGCGGACCATCTGCCAGATCCGCTACAGGATCAGTCGCAAGTATCTGATGCGCAGACTTCGACGGAATCAAGCGCTGCGATTTACAGCGATACCAAATTAGATGCCATCGCTCAGTCAATTAATGGCTTGTCTGACCTTTTAGGTCAGTGGGTGTCAGCTAGATCCTCTCATGACAGGAAGCGGCGCAGGCCGGTGCCATCTTTTCCGCGTAGCGAATCAGAGGTATCTGATATGGAATGCGGACAGGGTTCTCCTTCAAACTCAGAAGGGGAGTTATCCGATTCGGATAAGGAGGATTGGCAGGGACATTCTTTCTCTCTTGTGAGCCGAACAGAGGCTTTAATTGAAGCTATGAGAGAGGCGTTACAGTTACCGGAGGAGGTAACTACACGGCCTGGTAAGTCGGGCCGCATGTACCAGGAGTACCATAAGTCGCGGTCAACATTACCGGCTCTGGAAGAGCTTAATACGGTAGTGGAGAAGGAACGTCTGTGTCCAGATAAACGTTTTCAAGGGACACGGTTCTTTGAAGCATTATATCCGTGTTCAACGGAATTGACGGATAATTGGATTCCTTCTCCTGAAGTGGATGTTCCTTTATCCCAGCTTAGTAAATCCTCATTGCTTCCGGTTAAAGGGAAAGCGAGTCTGCAAGAGCCGCTGGACAGAAAAACAGAGATAGCGGCGAAATCCATCTATGAAGCTGCAGGTCATGGATTCAGAGCAGTACTAGGATCCATGTGTGCTTCTAAGGCTTCCCTGTGCTGGTTGGTCCGTTTACGGAAGGCATTGCAAAATAGATCTCCATTATCCGAGATAGATGGACTTCTCGATTTATTGGAGACTGCAGCCCGATATAGCTGTGATGCAGGTCTGGATGCTGCGTCATTATTATCCAGGACGCAATCTTCAGCGGTCACAGTCAGAAGAGCACTGTGGCTTAGACACTGGACCGGGGACGCGGTTTCCAAGCAGGGTTTACTGTCTTTAGCCTACAAGGGTGGTCAGCTATTTGGATCTGATCTCACAGAGCTGATTGCCAAGGCAAAGGCTAAAGAAGCGGCTTTACCACAGCGAAGGGCTATGGCTTCTACGTCTGGCAGACCTAGTACCGGTAATGGTCGGCGGTATTTTCGGTCTAGTGGACGATCCGGTCAGTCTTCTTGGGGATCGGGTCGTCCCTCTTTTTCGGGAAAGAAGTCTTCTCAGAAATCCCGCACCCCTTGGAAACAAAGTTTCCGTCAAGACAAGCGGGAAACTGACAAGAAGCCCGCCAAGGCAGACTGACGCCAGGTCCTCACTCGAGGGCTCTCGAGTGGGGGGTCGCCTGCTCCAATTCAAGGCGAATTGGATTTCCTGCGTTCCGGATTCCTGGGTAACGCGAGTTGTGTCGGCAGGCTATTTCATAGAGTTTTCTTCTCGACCCCCGGACAGTTTTTGCCAGTCTCGCATTCCGTCAGAGCCCGAGCTATTTGCCGCTCTGCTGCGAGAGGTGGAATTCCTTCTGCAGAAGGGTGTAGTAATACCGGTTCCGACAGAGGACCGGGGAAAAGGTTTTTATTCAAATCTCTTTGTGGTCCCCAAAAAAGAGGACAAATTTCGTCCTATTCTGGATCTCAAAAGATTGAATCAGCATGTCCACACCCAAAAATTCCGCATGGAGTCACTTCGCTCCGTTGTGGCAACCCTGTCGCAGAACGACTTTCTGGTGTCAATCGACATTCGCGACGCTTATTTGCATGTTCCCGTCGGAAGGGCTCACCAGCGCTTCCTTCATTTTGCCATAGGTCAGGACCATTACCAATTTGTGGCCCTGCCATTCGGCTTGGCTTCAGCGCCCAGAGTTTTTACAAAAATTCTAGCACCTCTCATGGCAATTCTTCGAAGACAGGGAGTCACGATTATTCCCTATCTGGACGACCTTTTGATTGTGGCGTCCTCAAAAGAGGAGGCGGTGACGGCTCGCAATCTATCCCTTCAGCTCCTGGAGGACTTCGGGTGGCTGGTCAATTGGGAGAAGTCGTCTCTGGAACCGTCGCAGTCAATCCTGTTTTTGGGGATGCATTTCGACACGGTACGGGCAGTGGTGTCCCTACCTCCAGACAAGCGGGCATGTCTCCTTCGACATGTACAGACTATGAAGTCTTCGACAGCAATGTCCCTTCGGAAGTGTATGCGCCTTTTAGGTCTGATGGTGGCTTCCATGGAAGCGCTTCCGTTTGCCCAGTTTCATTCCAGAGCCCTCCAAAGGCTCATTCTGAGTCATTGGGATCGATCGCAGATTGCACTGGATCGCAGTATCCTCATCTCTCGCAGGGTGCGAGAGTCCCTAAGTTGGTGGTCACGTCCAGGAACGTTATCACTGGGGAAGTCTTTCCTTCCTCCGAGGTGGTCGGTCATAACCACCGATGCCAGCCTGACGGGCTGGGGGGGTGTCTGGAACGATCTCTGGGTTCAGGGAGTATGGTCATCGGAAGAGTCTGTTCTACCGATCAACATCTTGGAATTGAGGGCAATTTTCCTTTGCCTCCAATACTGGACGGTCCCTTTGAGCGGTCTACCAGTCCGAGTGCAGACAGACAACACAACGGCGGTCGCGTATATCAACCACCAGGGCGGGACGAGTAGTTCCAGGCTCATGGTGGAAGTGTCTCGGATCCTGAATTGGGCCGAGGACAGAGTACCAGCCATCTCTGCGATTCACATTCCAGGAGTTCAGAATACCACGGCGGACTTCCTCAGTCGAGAGAAGATGGATCCCGGAGAATGGAGTCTTCATCCGGAGATCTTTGCACTGCTGTGCTCCCTTTGGGGAGTTCCCCAAGAGGATTTGATGGCATCCAGGTCCAATGCCAAGTTGCCGACCTTCATGTCCAGGTACAAGGACCCGAAGGCTGTGGCGGTGGATGCTCTGGTGACCCCGTGGGACCGATTCGAGCTAAGCTATGTGTTTCCGCCGATATCCTTACTTCCTCTGGTGCTGCGTCGGATCAGACTGGAGAGAATCCCGGCTATATTGATAGCCCCAGATTGGCCAAGGAGGACGTGGTTCTCGACACTGGTGTCGCTTTTGGCAGCACCGCCATTTCCACTTCCTCTTCGCCCGGACCTGTTAACCCAGGGTCCTGTCCGTCATCCGGACTTGAAGTCTCTGCGTTTGACGGCGTGGCTCTTGAGACCGAAATACTGACCCGTAGAGGTTTTTCAGCCGAAGTCATTGCCATTCTGCGAGCTGCCAGAGGTCCGGCTACTACTAGAATTTACCACAAGACCTGGGAAGCCTTCTTCTCGTGGTGTTTGGGTTCTTCAAGGAACCCGAGGATTTTTTCCATTCCCAATCTGTTGGCTTTTCTACAGTACGGGCTGGACAAGGGTTTGGCAGTTAGCACCCTGAGGGGTCAGGTTTCTGCCCTTTCCCTGTTGTTCCGGAAAGTTATCGCCTCGCGTAGGGACGTGCGCTCCTTTTTCGCGGGGTAACCCGTCAGTTTCCGCCGCAGAAGGCACCTGTGTCTCCTTGGCGGCTCAACCTTGTCCTGGAGGCTCTTCAGCATGGGCCTTTTGAGCCAATGGATTCTGCTAACCTTTCTTTGCTTTCTTGGAAGGTTGCCTTCCTAGTCGCAGTCACTTCTTTGAGAAGGGTTTCTGAGTTGGCGGCTCTTTCTTGCTCGCCTCCTTTCCTGGAATTTTACCCGGATCGAGTAGTGCTTCTCACACGGGGCGACTTTCTACCTAAGGTAGTGTCGCAATTCCATGTTAACCAGGATATTGTTTTGCCTTCACTTTGCCCGAGCCCGAGGAATGCAAAGGAACGGGTTTTGCACACATTGGATTTAGTGCGGGCCTTGAAGTTCTATTTGTCTGTTACTCAAGGTTTTAGGAAGTCAGACTCCTTGTTTGTGATTCCAGCAGGTCGTCGACGTGGTCAACGAGCTTCCAAGGACTCTATAGCTCGTTGGATTCGGTCAGCCATTTTGGAGGCTTACCGACTTAAAGGCGAACCTTGCCCGATTAAGATTCGTGCTCATTCCACGAGGGCTGTGGCCTCATCGTGGGCCTTTCATCAAGGGGCTTCGGCAGCTCAGCTCTGCCGAGCGGCGACTTGGCGCTCCGTCCACACGTTTACAAAGTTTTATAAGGTGGACGTCAGTGCTTCCGCTGATGCGGCCTTAGGACGCAGGGTCCTACAGGCGGCTGTAGTGTAAAGTTCTAGTTAACTTGTATTTGGCGCCTGTTGCGCATTTACCAAGGTTGTTGGGATTCTGCCTGTTTTTTCTTGGTTATATTCCCACCCTTAATATTTGGACTGCTTTGGGACGTCCCACTAGTCATTACTAGTGTGTCTCCTTTCCTTCCATTCTGCTGCTGAAAGACGGATTTTGGTAAGAACTTACCTGTAAAATCCTTTTCAGCGAAGGAAGGAAAGGAGACACAGCACCCGCCCATGGCAGAAGTGTGTTGATGTGTTTTCAGATGCGGCGTGACCCTCTTCTGATAGCGATTATCTGGACTGAGGTTGACGCGCTACGGCTCCTTTCCAGCATTGCCAGCTCATCTCGGTGGTCAGGTCCAGTGAGTAGTACCTGGAACTGTGTGGTTTTTTGCCTACATGCATGCATAACCTGTATTCTTGCTTTTTCTCTGAAGTCCTTCAGAAGGGGTTATGTTGCTCCGCTGGTGATATTTGCTCTTCCCTAAGCTTTTGTACGACTGAAGAAGCAGGAGTAGGAGGAGCCCGAGCTGGAGGGGCCGGTCAACACTCTTTTTAATCTGAGGTGTCAATCCTATCTGGGCTCCGCCTACCCACTAGTCATTACTAGTGTGTCTCCTTTCCTTCCTTCGCTGAAAAGGATTTTACAGGTAAGTTCTTACCAAAATCCGTCTTTTTACATTTCCTAATAAATACATGGTTTTAAAATGAAGATTCTGAAGGTGGATCTTTTCCTCCATCTCCGTGCCTCTGATCTTCTCATGGGTGAGCTAACTTTTGTGTTTTTCTTCTGGTTATCGAGTGCCATTGTACTTACCAAGCTATTCTTTTTACGAGGGCCATGCACAAATGGATGGATGAGGAGCACAGCTGTTGATTTTAGCAAGACTTGTTAATTTGTATGATAGTAACCAACATCTGCCGTCAAGTTGGATTGGGCATGTTGGATTTCAACATGTGCAATCTTTTTTTTTTTTTATGTATATATACAATGGAGACAAGCTGCCGCCTCTTTGCTATGACCTTTCAGAATACTCGTCACAAGTCTGTAGCATTGGGAGTTAGTTCATTGTACAGCAGATGTAATTATTTGAAGTTCTGTGTGTTTACTTATTACCACGTGATCAACTGGTGGTCACCCAATTAGTAAGTCAGATGTCAGAGATGACAAATCTTTTTGCCTTTTATGTTGGATATTTTTGCTCTGTGAATGCGCCATTTTCATGAATATTCTCATTGTCTCCAGATTGTACAGATCCCATTCTGTGGTGAAATTGACTGTGAAGACTGGATTAAGAAGATAACAGCCAAGTAAGTGCACGTTATTTAACTACAGCCTCTATATTGGGGCACTCCTCTAATATTGGGGCACTCCTCTAATTTTAGGTCTATGGGCAAAAAAAAATAAAAAATAGTGACCTGGAAAGAAATAAACTGATCTGGGAGAGTTATTGAATTAATAAATGTAGGAAAAACCTCACTATTAGGCCATCATATCTCTAACAGATCGCTAAAACCTGAGATTTATTTATACTTAATTAGTGAAAATTGTGTAAATCTAGGGATCATGTGAAAATCAAAAACAGATGTGGTAGATTTCCCCATTAATAAGGTACAATATACTGTAACATATTTAGTGCTTGAATTGATAAGTGACAGTATCCTGAGTCCTGAGTGAAACTAACTATAGAAGCATCTCCATCAATGCGTTTCACCACTTCCTCAGCTTCATCAGGGGATGGGCCCAACATTTACTTTGACATTCACAACTCCTATAAATAGAGTGCATCTTCAAGTTACGAGTCCTTATCATATTAATTGACCTGTCACATAGGAAGATGCCTGCAAGTGTCTGACTTATCAAGTGTTGCTGGCGCTCACTAACAACTCAGTTACCACGGACAAATCTGCGACGCAGCATAGGCCGGCGTCGGTGTAATGGCACTTTCAGTAGTAGATGAGTATATAGTGTATATATGAGTGTATTAAGATGGTGTAGGTTGTCATTCATACGTCCTTTTCTATGTGTATAGGGATCAGGATTTGGAGCCCGGAGCACCATCAATGGGAGCCAAAAGTCTCTGTATCCCCTTCAAGCCACTTAAGGAGCTGCAGTCTGGAGCCAAGTGCGTTTGTGACAATGCCTCCGCCAAGTACTACACCCTGTTCGGCCGCAGCTACTAGACAGTGACTGACTCCTGGACCCCTTTATTAAGCTCTTTATTTTTATTACCTAATGCAACTCAGAACAGATTTTAGTACCCATCCTGTGTGGGAGGAGGGGGCAGCGCTCTCCAGCTCTACACATGTATTTTCTGAATATATCCCTAATAATAAAAGTTCAGAACAAGCTGTGTCGTATCTTCATTCCTCAAGCATAAATGTATCCACGACCCCCGATACCTTTGATATACCGCTGTGAACAAAGACCCGGCATTGGCTGCTACTGCCAAATTGGAGGAGTCATTATGCCAAAAGTCTTGGCACTTCCTGCAGACACTAAACCAATCCGTTACAGTTTACTTTCCGCAGGAGGCACACTTTTGCATATCTTCAAACATGGCATTTGTATGTGGGGGATATTCATCCAGGGGCAGAAATTGACGGGGGGGAGGAGGTAATTACATTTCTCTATCGCTTCATTGGGGGACACATAACCATGGGTGGGGTGCGTAATTGGGGGACACAGGAAACCATGGGTGTACACTGTTACAGGGATGAGTAAAAAGTTTCACTCTACCCCTTAGGGTATGTTCCCATGGTCCGTAAACGCTGCGGGTTGGACGCTGCGTACATCCACAGCATCCAACCTGCAGGGTCCAGATGCTACAGCATAATGGTTGGGATTTCAAGAAATCCCATGCCCACTATGCGTGCACGGCGTGCATGGACGCCTGCGTCTTCCCTGCATCTTTCCAGACCGCAGCATGTCAATTTATGTAGCGGAGACACTCCGTTTCCACTTCGTAAATTACCCATACACTTTAATTAATGCGGTTTTACTGCATATCTTGTTAGTCACATGTGTATTACGTGCGGGAGCGCAGCTTACTACGCATGTATACTAATTTAAATAATGGCGTAAATTGTTTCAGCCGGAAGTACACGTACACTGCAGTTCTCGCAATCAGCAGCTGATCACGAGAACTGTCGTACATGTGACCGCTGGGGACCGAGATATCTCCGGTGATCATCTTCAAGCTCCGCTGTGTTCTGGATGTCAGGCTGAATAGTGGCATAATGTCACCGTTCAGCCAAAGGCATCCAGATGTAGCAGAGCTGGACTCATCATGGGACAGTATGTATATTTCTCAGCGGACAGGTAAGGATATTGTTGCTTTTTTATTTTAATTCTCTTGCAGGAGACAAAGCGTTCGGTGGAATAGGTAACATAACATAGTAACATAGTTATTAAGGTTGAAGGAAGACTTTAAGTCCATCTAGTTCAACCCATATCCTATCCTAACCTGCCCTAACATGTTGATACAGAGCAAGGCAAAAAAAAAACCCAAGTGGCAAACAGTAAGCTTCACATTGGGGAAAAAAAATTCCTTCTCTACTCCACATACGGCAATCAGACTAGCTCCCTGGATCAACGCAGTATCTAGGAAACTAGTGAATATAGCCTGTAATATTATACTTTTCAAGAAAGGCATCCAGTCCCTTCTTAAATTTTAGTAAGGAATCACTCATTACAACATTAGATGGCAGAGAGTTCCATAGTCTCACTGCTCTTACAGTAAAGAATCTGCGTCTGTAATTATGACTAAACCTTCTTTCCTCCAGACGTAGAGGATGCCCCCTTGTCCCCGTCACAGGTCTAAGGGTAAAAAGATCATTAGAAAGGTCTTTGTACTGTCCCCTCATATATTTATACATTGTAATAAGGTGATGCAGTAAGTATGGTTTAATTAAGATCTATTAAAGGAGTCTGTGTCATTATTCCAATTAAGAGACTTTATTCTGGCTGTGTCTTTATTTACCATATAACTGCAGGATTAATAATGGATAGGTGTCTTATAGATGCCTCTCCATTAGTAATCAGTGGGCTTGATGTCACCTGACAATACAAAGGTGACATCAACCCTGCAAATATGAACCCCACTTGCCACCGCTACAGGGCAAGTGGGAAGAGCCAGGTAAAGTGCCACAACTGGCGCATTTTTGGATATGCCAATTGTGGGGCGGCTGCAGACTGCTATTTTTAGGCTGGTGAGGGCCTCGCTAGTCGAGAATACCAGGCCGCAGCTGTCTGCTTTTTCCTTGGCTGGTTAACAAAAATAGGGGGAACCCCATGCTATTTTTTTTGGAGGGGATGCCACTATTTTTGCTAACCAAGGTAAGCAGACTGCTGCGGCCTGGTATTATCAGGCTGGAAAGGTTCATGGCTATTGGATCCTTACCAGCCTGAAATACCAGTACCAATAGTCTGCTTTACTCTGGCTGGTTAACAAATATAGGGGACCCCCATGCTATTTTTTTTTAAATTATTTATTTGAAAAGGGAGGGGACCTCTCTCTGTGCTTTCCTCCACTTCCTGTGTCATGTACGTCCGGCTGTGTCACAAGATGTACCATTATTTAAATTAATACAGTAGTAAGCTGCGTTCCCGTAATTAATACCCATGTGATTAGGAAGATAATGCGGTTTTACCGCATCTAATGAAAGTGTATGAGTAATTTACGTGGCGGAGACTAAGCGTCTCCACTACATAAATTTAACATGCTGCGGTCTGGAAAGACGCGCTGTATGTCCGTCTCCACGGGTAAGATTTCTTGAAATCCCAACCACTATGCTGTAACAGCTGGACGCTGCAGGTTGGACGCTGCGGATGTACTCAATGGAAGTCAATGGGTGCAGAAATGCTGCAGATCCGCAAAAAGAATTGACATGCAGTGGTAAATAAAACAAATCCGCGCTGATTTTTCTGCGGCATGTGCACACCATTTCTGGATTCCCATAAATTAACATTGGCTGGGCACTACATTGTGGATTTGGTACAATTCTGCTCGTCCAAAAACGTTGCAGATCCGCAAAGTGTGCACATAGCCTAAAGCACCTGTCTCTAATGTTAAAAAAAAAAAAAAAGTTCATGACACCAGGACAAACTTAGACAGACATGGTTGCCCTTTGTCTATGTATACAATATCTTATAGTCCTTCCCAATGTAGCTCCTGCAGATTTCTGTACATTTCTTCCTTTAGTGGCTCCCTTCTTATTCTCTATTTCGGTCAGGTATCCAGAACCCAACCGCAGCAATGGAGTGTTTTTTTTTTTTTTTTTTTTTTTTTTTTTCTCCCTATGCCCATCGGCTTTTCCATCCATGGGGAATTAGATTTTAGGTGCTATAGGGATAGTAGCATTAGTGTTCGGTCCCCTACCCAGTGAGTATGATGTACCTTTTACCACGTACCTCATGGTCGATCACAGCTGCAGTCCACATTTTCTGACCACTATTTAGTGTATCAGATGCTCCATTTACCATGTATCTCCTGGTCGATTGCACCAGTCGTACTAGTGTTCTGTCCACCATTCAGTGAGTCAAATGGACCATCTACCACGTACCTCATGGTCGATTGCTGCAGTGGTCCATTCTCATGCCTACTATCCAGTGAGTAGTCAGCTGTACCATTTATCACGTATGTCATAGTCAATAACAGCAGCAGTGGTCCAGGTTTCCTGCCCACCATCCAGTGACTCAGATACACCACTCTCACGTTCCTCATGGTCATTTGCAGCAGTGGTCCACACTGACACACCCAACCCTCTGCTGCAGGGGTTTTTACCAAAGAACGTGGCTGTAGGCCACCTGGAAAACCCGGGCTGGGGAGTAAACAGACAGCCCCACTACCTTCCTGTAGTCCGTTTAAAAAATAAAAGCCCATGGCAGATTTTTCTAAATAAACAAATAGCTTGCCCAAGACCAACTTACTTTTATTCTGCATTGCAATCACAGCTATGCCCGTGACTGCAGTGCACTCCTACGGCATCAATATGCTTCTTTGCGCATCCTGGGGGACACATAGTGGCCCTCGCATATGACCCGGTCACTGCCTCACATACCCCCCTCTGTTCAAACTTGTGAGTTTGAAAATTTGTCACTATACATGACAGAGCATCCGCATTCCACTGTGACTTCGTTGCCCGATGTTTCACGGTAAAATTGATTTTTTGCAAAGACAGGAACCATCGGGTGACCTGAGCATTCCTATCCTTGGCATTGATCATCCATACCAAGGGCAAATGATCGGTCTCCAAGCAAAACGGTAGACCGAGCAAATAATGGGGTAGAGACTCCAAGGCCCACTTAATGGCCATGCACTCCTCCACTACGCTATAATTTTTCTCGGCCGTGGTGAGTTTCCTACTTAGGTAGGTGATCGGATGCTCCTCTCTGTCCACCTGCGACAAGACCGCTCATAGGCCCACGTTACAGGCATCTGCACAATGAAGCGTTTCTGAAAGTTGGGGCTAATGGGGATGGCCTGTCCACCTTCATGGATTGGTATGCTTTCTCCACCTTGGGGTTCCACCGAACCATGACCGACTTTCCCTGGAGGAGATCGGTAAGGGGTGGTGTTCTCCCGAAAAATTAGGTATAAACTTCTGGTAATACCCAATGATTCCGAGAAACCCTCTCACCTGTTTGGTGGTAACAGGTCGGGGCCAGTTTTGAATGGCCTCGATTTTATTTATTTGGGGTTTGATAACCCCACGGCCGATCACGTAACCCAAGTACCGGGCTTCCTCGAGCCCTATCGCACATTTCTTGGGCTTTGCTGTCAAGCCCACAGCTCTGAGCGAATCTACTACCGCTTGTACCTTAATCAAGTGGGTATCCCAGTCAGTACTAAAGATGAAGATGTCATCTAAGAACGCTGACGCATACTTCCGATGGGGTTCCAGCACTATGTCAATCAGCCTGTGGAACGTGGCAGGGGCTCCATGTAGTCCAAAGGGCAGGACTACATAGTGGTAAAGAAAGACCCTATGGTGTTATGAAGGCTGTCTTTTCCTTTGCCGACTCTGTAAGAGGCACCTGCTAATAACCCTTGGTCAGATTGAGCGTCGTGAAGTACTGGGCCTGACCAGGGTGCTCGATCAGCTCGTTCACCCGGGGCATTGGATAAAGGTCGAACTTCATTCAATTTTTTTAATGTCATTACAGAACCGTAATGATCCGTCCAGCTTTAGGATTAGCACAATGGGGCTAGCCCAGTCACTCTAGGATTCCTCAATTACTCCCAGCTGGATCATTTGTCTTGCCTAACTCGCGATGGCTAATCTTCGGACCTTGGGTACTCAGTATGGTTTCATTCGTACCCTTACATGAGGCTCGGTGACAATGTAATGCTGGATGACGTACGTATGACCAGGTAATTCCGAGAATACATCTGCATTCTTTTGGACTAATTTTCGAACCTCTCAGACCGCCAGAACTAGCTTAGCACATCCGTCGCCGAAGACTGTCTGAAAGTGAAAGTGGAAGGAGTCTGGGAGAAGGGGGCAGGCGCAGCTACACATGTAGACTGCGCAGGCGCCAGATTTCCTGCCCGCAGTGTGAATACATAACACACTGTGGGGAGGGATCAGGGGAAAGGCAACGACGCAGGCGCTATAGTCTTCACACAGTTCCTGGGACTGATACAAGAGCGCAGGCGCCACACAGAAACAAAAGGAAAAAAAAAAAACCTGGAGGAGGTACGGTATCAATGAAGGGGCTTGATGGACGGCTGGGGAGGGTAAGTCATGGGAACAGGACATAACTCAGTGACCCATCTAAGGAATGGGGACCGATTTTTAAAACTGAATATTTCAGCGTTCCAGGGGCACAGAAGTAAAAGAGCCACCTTCACAGACTGCTCCTTAGTGCTGCTGAAGGTGGCTCTTTTACTTCAAAACAGCGAGGGGGGTGACGAGTTCCCTTTAAGGAAACCCTGGCTATGCCTGACCCTGCGAGTCACAGGGTCAGCACTCTTGCCTAACTGGTCACGTCAGGGACTCTGTCTCCACCTTTTTTGTTTCCTATACAAGGCATTCGCTGGAGCTCCTCAAGGATTCTTACCCACTTCCTTACCAAGATGGTCCGAATCGATCAAGAACTACCAAGATACCTGAGGTTATCGGTACTAATTTCCATTAACTGGACCAGTCGTCCTCAAAGCAATTTAGAGTCCACATCAACATCGTCCTTTTTTCGCCGTTCACGGTTTTTTTTCCGTCTCTCTGCTCCACACTGTCGTTCCTTGGCACCTGGATTCTGAGTTCAGCTCTCGCCACGGATACTTTTCCAAGTAGTTTGTAGCCCTTTTCCCATAATTGCACTCTGGTCACCTCTACCGTCTAGGTTGGGTTGTCAATATCCCGAAGTAGTCTCGGATCCCAGTCCTACATATTGATTTTTCCGTGAATGCTGTTTGACATGGCACCATCAAGAGTTTTTTTTTGCCCAAGGAAAAACATTCGATCCTATCATGCGGGACTTTCTGAGGCACATTTGCACGTTTGCTCCGCTTCTGCATGAGCGTCTTGGGTAGGATGGTTGCGTCAATGGAAGCAGTTTCATTTGCCTACTTTCATATGCGCCCTCTTCAATTTTTGTCTGCCATCAAGATGAGACCAGTCAATTTACTCCCTGTATTGACTAATCACGCCCCTCTACGGATAAATAAGTCTTTAGAATAATGGACTCAATCTCCCCTAGTCAATTGCGGAAGATTTTTCCCATACCATGTCGGAAGATCGCTACAACAGAAGCCAAGGTTCTCAGTTGGGGAGCAGATTTTCAGAACTTAACAGTCCAGGACCCATGGACCACCCAGTATTTGTCTTTTCCCATCAACATTCTGGATTTTGGGTCCCTCCCTCTTGCTCTACTTTTCTGGCAGGACCCTATTCTCTAACATTAGTCTCTAGTCCAAACCGACAATGCCACAGCGGTGACATACATGAACCTTTAAGGAAGAACCTGAAGTCAAACAGTATTGCCAGAAGTGCCACGGATTTGGTTATGATCTCAGCACTGCACATCCCAAAAGTGGAGATCTGGGCCGCCGATTTTCTAAGCCAAGAGGGTCCCGCTGCCGGCGAGTGGTCCCTGAACCAGTCTCCCACGACTTGTGGCTCCTTTGAGGGATTCCTGATGTCAACCTGATAGAGTCCTGTCTAAGTCACAAGATTCTTCATGTGGTCTCCAGCTCACATGTCACGCTAGCAATCGGCACTGAAGCTTTGGTAAGTCGTCTGCCTCAGTTCTTCCTCCTGTACCTGTTCCCTCCCTTGCCACTGATCTCTAGGGTGGTCAAGAGGATCAAGACAGAGGGAGTGCCCATCATTCTCGTCGCCCCAGAAGACTCTGGTACGCAGAAGTATTCAACTCCCTCATGGGCACTCCTTAGAAACTCCAGGATCTTTCAGATCTTCTCTCGCAGTGTTCTCTATTCCACCAGAATTCTCTGTCGTTCTATTTAACGGCATGACTAAGACCGTGTTTCTGAAATCAGCTGTTTTCTCCAATCAGGTTATCCATACCATGTTCAAAGCTATGAAGTCTTCCTTTTCTCGCATTTCCCACCGTTAGTGGAAAGTCTTTTTCCGCTGGTGTGTAAATAATCAGACCTCTCCAAGGGTCTTTCATCTGTTTTCCATTTTGTCCTATCTACATTTGGGGCTGAAATCTGACCTGTCCTTCAGTTTTTTCAAGAGACAGGTGTCTGCTTTTATCATCCCTTTTCGACAGATTATAGCGTCTCGCCTGCAGATCAAGACCTTTCTGCAGGGAGTTGGGCACTCTGTTCCCCCCCCACTACCGGCCTCTGGTAACACGTTGGGATCTCAATTTAGTGCTCAACGTTCTTCAAGAATCAACATTCAAACCTCTACGAGAAATCTTTCCTTTCCTGGAAGGTTGCTTTCC
This sequence comes from Oophaga sylvatica, assembly GCA_033576555.1. Lineage (NCBI taxonomy): Eukaryota > Metazoa > Chordata > Amphibia > Anura > Dendrobatidae > Oophaga > Oophaga sylvatica. The sequence continues at coordinate 532,861,544 of JARQOD010000005.1, read as the reverse complement.
CGGTCGCCATTTCTTCTATCAGATGAGTTTCCAAACTTGCAGATTTCTTGTCATTCCCCTTATGTAGGGTGTCACCAGGGCAAGGTAGTATTAACGTCCGATGACATCCTTTCTCCCTAAGGTGGTTTTTTGCATTTCACCCCAATGAGGATACTGTGTTTTTTTCCTTTATCCATTTTTGTCCCCTTTCATCAAGAGTGGTTTCTAAACAAACTGGACCTGGTAGAGTCCTCCTTATATACCTTCCTAGGACAGCAGCCATCAGATGCGCAAAGTCACTGTCCTTAATTCTAGAATGTACTCGTAAAGGTCTTGGCTGTTTCCAAGTCTATTGAGGCCTGCTGGATTCACTCTGCCATTCTGAAGCCTACCGACTAATGGACAGAACGCATCCATTTAAGGTCACTGTGCACTCCACTCGCTCAGTGGGGGCCTCCTCTCACCCACCACCAGACGTTGGTCTTATAGATTTGTTAGACTGCTACATGGTCTTCCTCTCATACCTTTGTTAAGTTCTACAAGGTTCACATGTAGGCTTAGTCTTATGCGAATCTCTGTAGAAAGGTTCTGCAAGCAGCAGTGACCCGAGCTCTGATTTGACGGTACTACTTTTACCTACCCTTGGGACTCCTTTTGGACGTCCCATAGTTTCCTGTGTCGCCCAGTGAAGCGATAGAGAAATGAAGATTTTGGGTCCTACCGTAAAATCTTTCTCAGAGTCTTCATTGGGGGACACTGCACTCGCTCTTGTTTATTGTTCATTGTGGTTATGTTATGATAGTTGTATACCTGTTGCTTTTCCTACTGCTTTCTCACTAACTAATTAGCTTCAGAGATTTTACGGTAGGTACTCAAAATCTTCATTTTCCCCATTCCCCAGCTCATTTCCCCTTTAACTGGGACTGGTATATTAGCTTCAGGTATTGAGCAAATTCAGCCACTTGGCAGCATGGCAGAGCTGAATGAGTCTCCTAGGACCCAGCAGCTCCTGTTCCCTCCCTACAGCCAGTGATAACATTATCACTGGGTCCTGAGGAGGAAGCACTGTCAATACCTCCTAATCTGTATACACTAGTACTGATTCAGCTTGTGTATAAAGCCATGCAGATGGTAAAGATGTTAATAAATCATGTTCGTATTCCCTGGGAAGTCAGGCTGTATCTTACAGCTGGCTCCCACCTCCTACTACAGGTGCATGATCTTGTGCAAGCTGCTTACTCTGCACTGACATTCTAAAATGTCACTTCAGAGTAAAGTGTGGACCGACTGAACATTTAAAGTCTACAAGCTGTCTAGAAGTAGTTAATGTGATATAAACAGATAAGTGTAAAGTGTGTTATGAAGGATGTCTAATTTTGGTGATTGTGGGATTTTGAAATGATCACTTTACTCCACTAGGATCCGCTGAACATAACCACCATTTTGATTCACAGAACAGGACTATTGAGAGCTGAAGTTCGTTGTGTGTAAGAAATCCCCTGCCCTTCAACCTTGAGTTCTAAACTTGGAACACTCTTTGCAGTCATTTGGAATATATGCATTGAGGAGGAGCAAGCTTTTGAGACCTGTTCTAATGAATCATGGTGGTTCTCTCACAAATCAAACATCTATCTCCGATCCTGCAGATGTGGTTCTGTCCTCCATGAGGCAAAGCCTATAAATCCTACTTGCGTTCACATTCTGTGTGCTGCACACTTATCTCTACTCTAATCTTGAGGGTAATATTTGTCTGCTTACCCATGAATATATATTGCTATGAGTGTCATTACACTGCTGCAGTATAGCAAGATCATTAAACAGAGCAATCTGATCTTTATCACATCACAGATATCTGATGATAGTTGCTCGAAAATTAGATAACTTGTACCTAGGAGGAAGTATTTTAATAATCTTAAATATAAATGGCAGTATTATAGTAGTTATATTCTTGTACATGGGAGGCAATATTATAGTAGTTACAGGTGTTTCACACAAAATTAGAATATCATCAAAAAGTTTATTTCAGTTCTTCAATACAAAACGTGAATCTCCTATATTCTATAGAGTCATTACACACAGAGTGATCTATTCTATAGTCATTACACACAGAGTGATCTATTCTATAGTGTCATTACACACAGAGTGATCTATTCTATAGAGTCATTACACACAGAGTGATCTATTCTATAGAGACATTACACACAGAGTGATCTATTCTATAGAGACATTACACACAGAGTGATCTATTCTATAGTGTCATTACACACAGAGTGATCTATTCTATAGAGCCATTACACACAGAGTGATCTATTCTATAGAGTCATTACACAAAGTGATCTATTTCACGTGTTTATTTCTGTTAATGTGGATGATTATGGCTTACAGCTAATGAAAACCCAAAAGTCATTATCTCAGTAAATTAGAATACTTTATAACACCAGCTTGAAAAATGATTTTAAAGTCCAAATTGTTGTCCTACTGAAATGTATGCTCAGTAAATGCACTCAATACTTGGTCCGGGCTCCTTTGGCATCAATTACTGCATCGATGCGGCGTGGCATGGAGGCGATCAGCCTGTGGCACTGCTGAGGTGTTATGGAAGCCCAGGTTGCTTTGATAGCAGTCTTCAGCTCATCTGCATTGTTGGGTCTGGTGTCTCTCATCTTCCTCTTGACAATACTCCATAGATTCTCTATGCGGCGTGGCATGGAGGCGATCAGCCTGTGGCACTGCTGAGGGGTTATGGAAGCCCAGGTTGCTTTGATAGCAGCCTTCAGCTCGTCTGCATTGTTGGGTCTGGTGTCTCTCATCTTCCTCTTGACAATACCCCATAGATTCTCTATGGGGTTAAGGTCAGGTGAGTTTGCTGCCAATCAAGCACAGTGATACTGTTTTTTTTAAACCAGGTATTGGTACTTTTGGCAGTGTGGACAGGGGCCAAGTCCTGCTGGAGAATGAAATTTCCATCTCCAAGAAGCTTGTCGGCAGAGGGAAGCATGAAGTGCGCTAAAATGTCCTGGTAGACGGCTGCGCTGACTTTGGTCTTGATAAAACACAGTGGACCTACACCAGCAGATGACATGGCTCCCAAACCATCACTGATGGTGGACACTTCACACTAGACTTCCAGCAGCTTGGATTGTGGCCTCTCCACTCTTCCTCCAAACTCTGGGACCGCGATTTCCAAATGAAATGCAAAATTTACTTTCATCTGAAAACAACACCTTGGACCACTGACAACAGTCCAGTTCTTTTTCTTCTTGGCCCAGGTAAGACGCTTCAGGCGTTGTCTATTGGTCATGAGTGGCGTGACACAAGGAATGTGACACTTGTAGCCCATGTCCTGGATACGTCTGTGTGCGGTGGCTCTTGAAGTATTGACTCCAGCAGCAGTCCAGTCTTTGTCAATCTCCCCCAAATTTTTGAATGGCTTTTTCTCAACAATCCTTTCAAGGCTGCGGTTATCCCGGTTGCTTGTGCACCTTTTTATACCACACTTTTTTCCTTCTACTCAACTTTCCATTAATATGCTCTCTGAACAGCCGGCTTCTTTAGCAGTGACCTTTTGTGGCTTACCCTCCTTGTGAAGTGTGTCAATGACTGCCTTCTGGACATCTGTTAAGTCACCAGTCTTCCCCATGATTGTGGAGCCTACTGCAACAGACTAAGACTGGTTTCACAATAGCGTTTCACTGACCTGCGCACGGCTGCCGCTAAGCTCCGCCCCCGACCACGCCTCCTCTCGGCCGCTCCGCCTATGGGCGCATGACGCTGCATGCGACCTGCATACCCTATCTTTAGCATTGGGTACGCAGGCCTTGCGCAGGTATGCGTTTGACGGCGTATGCGTCCTTTTGACAGTGCGCTGAGCGTACCAAAATGCAACACAGTGCGTTTGGCGCAGGTCGGCTCACCGTCAAAAGGACACATGCGCCGGGAAACATATACCTGCGCACGGCCTGCGTACCCAATGCTAAAGATAGGGTACGCAGGTCGTATGCAGCGTCTGGCGCCCATAGGCGGAGCGGCCGGGGGCAGAGCTTAGCGGGGGCCGTGCGCAGACCGACGCAGGTCAGTGAAACGCTAATGTGAAACTAGCCAAAGGGACCTTTTTAAACGATTACGAAACCTTTGCAGGTGTTTTTTGTTATTTATTCTAATTTACTGAGATAATGACTTTTGGGTTTTCATTGGCTGTAAGCCATAATCATCAACATTAACAGAAATAAACACGTGAAATAGATCACTCTGTGTGTAATGTCTCTATAGAATGAGTTTCACTTTTTGTATTGAAGAACTGAAATAAATTAACTTTTTGATGATCTAATTTTGTGAGAAGCCCCTGTATATTCTTGTACATAGGGAGCAGTATTATAGTAGTTATATTCCTGTACATAGGGGGCAGTATTATAGTAGTTATATTCTTGTATATAGGGGCTGTAGTATAGTAGTTATATTCTTGTACATAGGGGCAGTATTATAGTAGTTATATTCTTGTACATAGGAGCAGTATTATAGTAGTTATATTCTTGTATATAGGGGCTGTAGTATAGTAGTTATATTCTTGTACATAGGAGCAGTATTATAGTAGTTATATTCTTGTACATAGGGGCAGTATTATTGTAGTTATATTCTTGTACATAGGAGCAGTATAAGGCTGGGGTCACACTGGCGACTAAATCGTACCACTACAAAGCGATGAAATATCGTATTGCAGCCCGGACCAATGTTAATCTAGGAGCAGCTCCCAGCACAGATTTTTTGGGGTTTTCGATTTAAACGTGCGAGTGCAATCCAGCATGCGCGATTGTCACCGATTGTGGGTCGACAATCGCCAATGCAAATCTATGGGTAGGGAAAAAACGGATGCTAAAACGCATCAATGTCATGAAACTTTCCTGCGATAATCGTTCCACTAAAACGGTCAATTTAGTTGACGGTGGTTTTGACCCCAGCCTTATAGTAGTTATTTCTTGTACATAGGAAACAGTATTATAGGAGTTATATTCTTTTACATAGGAGCAGTATTATAGTAGTTATATTCTTGTACATAAGGGCAGTATTATAGTATTATATTCTTGTACATAGGAGCATATTATAGTAGTTATATTCTTGTACATAGGGGCAGTATTATAGTAGTTATATTCTTGTACATAGGGGCAGTATTAAGTAATATCTTGTACATAGGGGCAGTAAATTTTAGGATTATATTCTTGTACATAGGGGCAGTATTATAGTAGTTATATTCTTTTACATAGGGAGCAGTGTTATTGTAGCTTTTATTCTGTACATAGGGGCAGTATTATAGTAATTAAAACACACACTGGTGCTTGCCCAAAAAACAATAGCTTCAGCACTGGTATCTAGACAGATTTTGTGCCAATTATGTCACTGAGAAAAAGACTGTAGTATTCAATGAAAGATCCACGCTTTTAAGGGGTTTGGATA
>JARQOD010000005.1:532721355-532856017 GCA_033576555.1 Oophaga sylvatica | reverse complement strand
AAAAAAGTGTCAGTGTATTGAGTCCCCAGATCCCAAAAACTACAACGAGGGTATATCACTGCCATGTGAACCCCAAATGTCTATCAATTATCCTGTACCCCAAGTGTCACTTTGTACCATGGCTTGTGTCGTGTTTCTATTATTTGTTTGTCACATTAGAGCTGAATATACATTATACAGACAAAAGTATGTGCCCCCACTAGATTCCACCTCCATGGACGTTATTATGGAGTCGCCCCTCTGCAGATATAACGGATCCCGCTGTGCTGGGAAGGATTTCTACAAGATTTTGGAGGCGTCTGTGGGGATTTTTGACCCTTCATCCATTTGTAAGGTCAGACCCTGATGTTGGGGGGAGGCCGGGCTCACAATCTCTGGTCTAGGCGTTGGATGGGGTTGAGGTCTGGGCTGTTTCATGCTCTCACACCAATCTCACATCCATGTCTGTATGGAGCTTGTGCACTGTGCACAGTCATGAGGAACAGAAAAGGGCGAACCCCAAACTGTTCCCACAAAGCTGAAGCTACAATTGTCCTCAATGTCTTGTGCAGAAGATAAGATTTCCCATCTCTGGAACGAAAAAGCCGAGCTCTGATAACAGCCCATAGCATTATCCTCCTCCACCATCTGTACAGGGGCACAATGCAGTCAGGGGGCAACGTCCTCCTGGAATCACCAAACCCAGACTCTTCCATCAGACGCAGATAGATAAGTGTGATCCGTCACTGCACAGAACACGTCTCCTCCAGACTCCAGTGGTGGCGGCTTTACACCACTTCATCCGACTCATTGTGCTTGGTGATGTACGGCTGCATGCAGCTGCTCAGCCATGAAGCTCCCAGCGAGGGCGCCGTGTTTGTGCTGATGTTATTGTGTAGCCCTGGTGGTAGGCACACGCAGTACCCTGGGGAGTGTATGGCGAGACGGCGGCTTAAAGCTCAATATGCATTCATTCTACACACACTAGACACCCCCTTGGGGTAGTGAAGTATACTCTAGGGAGTGGTCAAGAAGGTATGTGTAGGCGTGATTTTAGTCAGTCAGTCTAGTTCCTGTCTTCGGGCAGTAAGGACGTGAAGAGTCTAGTTCCTGTCTTCGGGCAGTAAGGACGTGAAGAGTCTAGTTCCTGTCTTCGGGCAGTAAGGACGTGGAGAGTCTGCGTCTGGACTACAGTGAGAGAGTCTGCATCTGGAGGGAGGAAGGAGTCTAGATTGCTATCTCATCAGCTTGGAAAGTGGAGTCTGGTATAGGTGTTGGAATACACCTTAGTCTGGTCAGAGCTGTGTCATCTCCTCAGCATACATTGAAGGAAAGAACAAGTTGTAACCCAGAAAGTCTTCAGCATTCCTGTCTAAAGGACAGTATCAGGTACAGAGACGTGCTCCTGCCTGTGATAACTGAGCATCTGTGGTTAGCTTGATTGGAAGGAAAAAGATTGGAAGTGACTGCTCGACCCCTGGCTAGTAAGAGTGTTTATGTTACCAGCGTGGACAAGGCGAAAGGCAAGTGGATTAGAGAATTGGCGCTACAGGATTGCAGAAGTCCAGCGCCTTGTTACCGGTCACTGGGGACCGAAGAGTCACTGTTGCTTCAGGCACAGTGACAGGACAACCAGGAATCTACCGGACCCTAGGTCGCGGCAGACAAGCCCCTTATAGTCGGTACGTAGCTGGGGTCAGGGGGAGTGAACACTTTGGAGTTCTGCAGGACAAACATAAGTATTCAGCTCCTTCACAGGAAGATCCCTAACACTAAGCTGACTGGGCAGGAACAGCTAAGATTTGCTGGAATCATAGAGGGAACTACGCTTCAGGCTGGTTGTACTCGTTTATTGGAGTTAAAGGAGGCCCCTAACTTGTCCAGCTGCCGTCTCAAGATACACTCCCCTTGGATCAGCCTCCCTGGGACCTGCCTTATCATTCTGCAAGTAAAGGTATGGAAAGACGCTGACTGTGTGAGACTGTGTTATTTACCGGCACCCGACTTCACCATATTAACAGACTTTGAGGGAAGAGTCCCACCTGTAGGGGACCCGTCATCTAGCTGCCTCACCATCCCCTCAGAGATCTACAGCAGCGCTGGTACTAATTACCAGAATACTACAGGTGGCGTCACGAACTGTATATAGTTATCCCCTGTAAATATTCCCAACAACAACATACGCCAGACCGCCCGGGCCACAGACCGAGCCACAGCTACCTGTGACAAAATCCCTATAGACTTCTACGGGCTCGGCTCTGAGTACCCCATTGCCCTGGTAACCCACAATTGTGGTGGCGGGTCGACACATTATACCAAAGGAGGTCTGGACTCTGCAGTTATGGAGTCAGGAGAGCGTTAGTGACTTTTCTGTACTGCATGAGTCCCAATATAATGATCATACAAAGGAGAAATATCTGCTGGTGTCCTGTCACATGCTTGTGGCTTCAGATATGCTTGATCAGCATACTCCACCTTATCCATAGACAGCAGCTCTTATCTCCGGGGCACAATGTGTCCCTCCTGCATGTGGCTGGTCTCTGCTTCTGTCAGTTAAATATCTATAATATTTCAGTATTTTACACCAGAACACCCATTATTAATATCTATCTTTGTTTAGTTGAGCATTCGTTTTCTGAAAGGGAAGACAAGTGGCTGCCAGACATATGTAAGGCCGCTTGCCTCCAAATTCAAACACTGCCTAAGGCCAATCCTAGCCAACCCCTTCAAGCTCAGTGACTTCATAATTTACACATTCCCTGTAAAAAAAAATAGTGTTTCATATTTCATGAGGTCCTGTCACCAGGTCAGAAGTTGTCACTTTTTGCTGTTACCTTATTCCCGCTGCTCTCTTATTATTATAATTTTTTTAAATAAATTCACCATATGGTTCCAGACTCGATATAAGCCTTTTTTACTTGGTGCTACTTTTCATGGTCTTCACAGAGGGGTGTGGCTCACAGGATCCTCAGGGGCGTGTCTTTAGGCTGCTCTACATAATTACCCTGTGAGTAGTGGCACTGAATAAAAAGGCCCATATCTCTAGAATCGTATGGCGGATTTCAAAAAACAAAACAATGCTCACGGGAGTAAAATCAATAAAATAAGAGCAAAAACTGTCCACTTATGCCCTGGCGACAGATCCTCTTTAAACCTTCCAGGGTTGTTCCTCTGCTCACAGATCATAGTGAGGTTTTTCCTATGATTAGGGGATAGCTTACTATTTTGGGAAAAACCCTTTAAGTCGCCGCTCTGAGACTTGACACATATGTTTTTCCAGCATATTTCTCATCGTCACTTTCCAAGCATTATTTCTGCTCTCCGCTGAGACCTTGAGTGCATTAATGATTGCTTTTCTATCACTGTCCTCTCATGTGCACGCTGCTCTGTGCCTCACGTAGGCTGCATTTATTCCCACGGGTCCTGTAGAAGTTGCACTGCATCTATCTGTCTATTAGGATGATCTTAGATGGATGATCGTCTCCTGGGATAGACATTCACAGGCAACAGCTTCCTATCAACCATCATCGTCACTGGGCGAGGAAATATCGTGCAGATATGATAGACTAAAATGCTAAATTTGTCCAGCTCTGACCACATCATGGACTCCTCTGACCAATACACAGAATCCATCACCTAACTTAGATTACAGGTTGGGCTTCATAGCAAATTGGCCCCAGGGCAAAATGTAAGCAAGGGCCATTTTTTCCCGTAATGCGAAAATCCCTGAAGATCTATGGGAGCAAAATAGTAAATTCCCTGGTGGTCTAGAGCAGCTTCGGTAGATTTATGATGCTCCTTGTGGTTCCACCAACTTGCCTCCTATCCCCATCATGCAGGCTAAATAAGTATTTGGACGACTTCTATCTGTGATCAGATAGAGGAAAATCTCCATGTTTTTAATATCCTACTCGTTTCTGAAATGGGTAAATTCTCCATATTATTCCAGGAAGTTCATTAATAGTTGTCTTCAGGGGGGAAATTAAAGGGAATGTATCATGTTCATGTATGCAATTTAGTTTCATTAATTAGATTCAAGTAAATAAAATAAATAATGCATTTCATATTTTCCATAAAGAATTAAACTTTTCATTTTTTTTGTCCAGCATGGAAAGTTATGGATTTTAAGGGATTTGTTTTCATCCCTCTAAACAAAATTGCATGGAACCCCTGTCTTTCCCCTTTAGCTGCACAAATATCAGAACATTCTCAACAGTATCCTCGCTAGGTGGCTTCATCAAAGGCATTCTACCAACAAGTACCCTGCTCTGGGCCAGAAGCTGAATCAGCTGTCTACAGATAGGTCAGATAGGTGTCTTTATTTTCTTCCTTCTAGAAGGGAGCTAATTTACATATTTTTTTCTTATGTGGAATTGTTTGTAAGTAAGTCTAATAAACCAGATGGATCTATTCACTAAGGAACCTTACCCCTCCACTCAGAACGGCATCAAAGGCATCCCTTATAGCCAAAAAGTAACATATACTAACATGGGGGGAAGAGGTCTTTATTGTCTTATGTGAGATTATTCTTCCTCCTGTAGAATGTGATAATGTAATGTTAATGCAGGAAATTAATGCAAGCTATGGGTTAGAATGTAGGAGAAAGGTTAAGTCTGCCCAGCAACAGACAACTTGGGCAGACAGAATGTTGGGATTAGCCCAAAGGGGATGACATAGCCTGCAGGGAAATGTGACTGTGTTCCTGTTAGAAGTAAAGGTACTGCCACACTAAACAATCCCGCTAGTGATCACAATAACCACGCATACTAATGCGATCGCTAGCGGGATTGTTTCTATATCGCTAAATGCGGCCACATTTAGCGATATAGTTAACGACGCTATCGCCGTTAGCGATCTTCTTAACGACTTTAGCGGTACAAAAGTACCGCTAAATCGCTAAGAAAAGGTGCCACACAGCGATTAGATACTTACCCAGCGGGAGCGCCGACGAGAAAATAGGGTCCGGAACGATTCCAGCGACGAGCGAGATCACAGCAGGAAGCTCGTCGCTGGAAGCTGCCGCACTGAACAATATCGCTAACGGGATCGCTAAATAGTGACGTTTTTTAGCGATCCCGTTAGCGATATTGTTTAGTGTGGCATACCCTTAAGAGTGTGCAGAGATCTGGATAGGAACAGGACTAGTGTGGTGTGAGCTAGGAGGCACAAGGCAGCAAGAACCATTACAGAACTGTAGAGGCAACTGAGATCTGGTTCAGAAGCAAATGGGCAAAATCTATTAGTGGGAGAATTAAAGGAAGAAGTGAGTTCAGTGTTGGCCAGATGTGGGGGGCCCTGTGACGGAAGGGTGGGGCCCAGCTGAGGACACAGAAGTGGAAAGCAACACTAGGAACGGCCCTTGTAAGGGATCACAGGCTACTGTTTTGGTGCTGGATTCCCAGTGTAACATATTGACCCGTGTGTCCGTGCACTGGGAGGTTTATCTGATTTGCTCTGCTTATTTACCGTCCACATATAAAGTGCTGTCACCCAAAACTGATAAGAGTGCACCTCAGTATGAAACAGCAGAAACCATGAAGTGTGCTGCCTGTTGCCCTCTGTTTAAGTGTGCTGCCAGGTAAAGAGTGCCGTATTTTTATGAACGTGTTTGGTGTCCTTGTCCTGAAGCCCAAGGGACCTGGTGAGGAGTGGAACGGGACCGGTACTAATAGTAACACTGCCAGCATACACACACATCCAGAACTCTACGTGTACTGTAGTGTGCCGCTGTACTGCATGTACAACACTCGCCCATGGCCTGCACCCCGTGCCACGTTACATCAATACCATAGTTTAGTCAAGAACCCCGAAACAGCTGCCTACTGACATCTGATTTGACTTACATGAAACATTTTTTCCCTCTAGGGATAAGCCAATTTTCATATCTTTATTTCCCATGGAGCGTTGCCTGTACGTAAGTGTCCATAAACGATACGAATCTCCACTAAAAACCACTCTTCCCCCTACCCAGGGCCATCCAAACAGCTGACCAGTAACCTGATTTATACTAACGAGGGACCAAATGAATGTCTTATTTGGTTTATGAAATTATTTCATCCATTTGACGGCATGTGCACAAGACGTCAACGTTTTTGAAGAGTTTTGAGATTTGGACGAGGACGGTTTTGGAGAGTTCCTGCTCAGTTTCCACTCCGAAAACTCCATGTGCACGTAGCCTTTGATGAAGAAATGTTTTACCGCACTGTTTTACATGGAAATTTCCATGATGGCAGCTTCTTTTCAGGGTGTGAATTGTTTTTGAGTTTAATTGAAATGAACTCCATAACTTTTGTTACTTACCTATATAATAGGATGCCATGCGCACACATAATGGCCTGGAGCGGCTCCAGCAAGGTGGAAGGATGGCTAGAAAATACTGATAATAAATCTGAGAAGGACTTGTCTCTTTCTTTCATAAGACTTGAGCAATCCAACTTTCCGCTGTGCACAGAGCAGGTTCTACTTGTTTTGTAAAATCTTATTTGCACATCGAATACTTAAAGGTATTTGTTTTTTTTTTTTGTGCAATCTTTTTTTCAAATCCACTTTGAAAACAGTCTTTATTAAAAATGTCCTACTGTGTTGTGTAAGCAGCCACACTGCAGACCTATGAGTCTCCATGGTAACAGACTACAAGCAAATGCTGTTTGTAGTCTGATCCTGCAGTCATGTTTTATTTGTATGTTTTAGGTATTTTACGATCCCCTTTGTCTAACTTAAGCGACAAAAGGTGTCACCGAAAATGTAAATACAACTTTTCTTTGAATCACAAAGACGTCTTCACCTTGATTCCTCTACAACATTGACAGTTCATTGGGGTATTTTCTCCAAAATCGACTGGACACAGGGCAGTAGCAACTGGACCCACCACTCTTTCCCATATGTCGGAGGAATTTGATAAAACTATCTAAAAAAACAGATTACATGAAGTGATGGCCTCTTTTCTTCCAGGAAGTTGTGATCCAAGAAAATATAAGACAACACTAATCCCGCTGACTGCGCTGGAACAGCTGAACCTCCTATACACTGGTTATGTTACAAAATTTACCTGGAAATTTTCCGTTTTTTTTATTGTTTTACAGACCTCTTAAAATCTTTACCATACCGTTAAAAAAGAAAAAGTCACATGAAGCATTTGAGACATCCATAAAAAAGTACGACCGTATGTGGTCCGTGACATGAAGTCTAGTATGTTTAGATCCCCTGTGTCAGCAACATGTTATACAAGTGTCCTGGAACTCGGAGGCATCTACAATTCTGTAAATGCTCTGAATTTTGTAAATGAGCGCAGTAAGCACTGTAAAATGCTTTATAGGGCACGGATCATGAGCGTGACATCAGAGTCAGAATCGGGTGCCAGAAGAGATGATTCTGAGGGTCCGCCGCCATATTTCGCTTCCTGTCCTCATCAGACGAGTCTTCGAAATTATTGGTGATTTTGGGTGACTTTCCTCTAACTACCAGTAAAAGTAGGGAGCCTCCAGAATCCTCCAGGGAAGGTAGCCTGGTCTCTGTCCAACCCACGTTTTTCATGACTGCTGCAGTTTCTGATCTTGTTAGGTGCCAATATGCAGGTGCCCAGAAATCAGGTGGTAGTGGGCACAGTTGGTGTATGAACGTAAAGCTTTGTGGGATAGTTTGGGGGCAGCAACTACTATCGCTGCTCCTTAGGTAGTTAAACTGTACTTTTTGGGCACATTTATAAGGATACCACGTCTCATAAGCTGACGATGGGCTTCTACAGTGAGGATTTGTGGTGGTCACTCCCTTTTGAAGAGTCTAAGGTGCCCCCTGGTTTTCACCCTTTAACTCCTCTATAGGGATTTGGATTTTGCGGCAGCGGCTCCGAGGTTGCGTCAATGGAGTAGCTGCTGAAAGCAGAAGCAAATAAACTAAATAACCTAGGGATCAGAAGAAATTAAACAAAAAGCAAGACCAAAATCAGAACAGAAAGGAATAGCCAGATCCAAGTCCAGCTCTGTCAGAGTACTAAAGCAAAGCAAAAAAAAGGGTCAAATAGCCCAAAGTCATACCAGAGAGCAAATCAGTAGCTTAGCTACTCAGGAGGGTGGAGAGGCCAGAAAAGGTTGTCGCCCTGTGTCACTTACTTGGAGCGGCCCATCTGGAGCGACCACCACTCTTAATTGTACACTATGTGTATACTGTAGAGCAAGAAGACATGGTCTCCCTGCTTTACCCAAAGGTATGAACTAGGATGTAAACTGGTGTGCATGCAGTGTGTAAGTGCACGTTCACACTGGCCACTGTTAGACGGCAGACTAGCCAGGATTTGAGATTAGCTGAGTATATGGTGTTTATTTTTATTTTGCTAGTATTTGTAGGGGGAATGTGGGGGGATCATATACTGTTGGGGGCAGTATGCGGTGGAGGTATGGAGTATCATACTCTGTGTTTGGTACATTATATTGTGTATAGTGGAGCAATGGGGGCCTCATTCTCTGTATAGGAAGCATTATGCTGTGTATAGGGGGCTTTGGGGGCATTATACTGTGTGAGAACTAGTGTGAGTGGCTATCATACAGTGGGGAGCATTATACTGTGTATAAGGGGGCTTTTAGAACATTATAAAGTGTGAGAACTTCTGTGGGGACCATCATATGTACTGTGTATAGTTTTTTGGGGGGGTATTATACTTTATATAGGGGACTTTAGGGGCATTATACTATATGAGAACTACTGTTGGGGCCATCATACAGTGTAAGGGCATTATACTGTTTATAGGGGGGACTATGTAGACATTATACTGTGCATAGTGAGCTGTGGAGATATCATATTGTATACTATATAATGGAGCTATAGGGACATCATACTGTGTATAGGAGAGCATTAGGGGCTATAATATTGTATATAGAAAGATGTTGGGGCCATCATACTGCATATGGGGAGCTGTTGGGCCATCATCGTAATGTATATTGAGGAGCAGTGGGGACAGCAAATTGTGTGGGTGGTTCTCAGGGGCACTGTTACCAACTAGAGGGCACACAGAAGGCATTTTACTTTTTAAGGGGCATCGTGGTGGGCATTATTCTGTTGGGCACTAAGAGGAGCACATTTCTAGCACTGGGAATAGATGGTGTCTGTGCTGGAAAAGATGAGTCCTGGCTGGAAGAAGTTGTCATATTGGTCAGGGCCTATTGGAAGGTAAAGATGGGAAAAGTGAACAACTCCATCAGAAAGAACGTCATCTGTAAGTCACCATCTATACCTGTACTGTAATCTCTTAACATGTGCTGGGGGACTGGAATCTACAACTATATGGTCACCATATGGCGGTAATATCGGTCTTTGTCTTTCTACAGATATTTATTTTCAGACTATGGAGACAAAACAACAAAATTTGACAGCCTCACCCATTCTGCAAGAAAACACACAGGCACCATTTTTTGGGTGGATATCGGTCACAGCTTTGCTTGGTCATGTTGTTAAACAAATGACTGTCATAAACCAAACTTGAGATGGTAAAAAGAGATATAAACAACAACAAACAGTACGGGATTTCGCGCTCTCACCACATTTCTCCATAATAAAATGCCAAGGAGGTGGCCAGTATTAAACTGGGCTCCCAACCCCACCAAACAGAAAAAGCGGCTGCTCCAGACAGAAACATATCCAGACCCAGTGTCGGACTGGCCCACCGGAGAACCGGAGGATTCTCCGGTGGGCCCTGGCATCTGCTGGCATACAGGGGCCAGTTGCCTAGGGCCCCCGCTGCTCCAGGGGCCCCCAGCCGGTGGCGTGTCGCTAATAGCGGCACACCACGCAGCTGCCATGGGGGCCCCGTGCCAGCGGAGCAGCAGTGGGTGACAGGAGGCAGGAGCCCCTGTCCCGCTGCTAAAGAGAAATGAATATCCACTGCTTCCCACGCCCACATGGGCGTGGGAAGCAGTGAATATCATTACTTACCTGTCACCCGCTCCAATCGCTGAGCGCCGATGTCCTCGGGTCCTCTTGCTGCGATGTTCAGGCAGAGGGCGCGATGACGTCATTAGTGAGCGCCGCGCCCCCTGCCTGAGCATCCACTGCCGGAGGACCGAAGACAGCGGCGCTCAGCAGTGGACCCGGTGACAGGTAAATATCGCAGGTGCCGGGGCCCTGAGCCAGCGGAGACACTGGCACCTGTCCCCCATAGCGCGCCCGTGTCCCCGCCTGCTCAGGACACCAGCACCTGGCCCCTGTTCTGTTTCTCGTTTATGCCTCTGACACGATTGTGGTAACGGGTTACTTTTATTGTGTGCACGTTCTCTCAGCCACATTACATGAATGCTTCCTGTCTCATGCTCTTACCAACGAGTCCCTCCTCTCTATTCTCTGAATACATCCAGATAGTGAGACCCCTAGAGGCGGCTCAGCATATAACATATTGCTACATCCTTTGTCTTTTAACTGAAGAAATAACTAAGCTAATATAACTAACATACATGTGAACATTTCAATATTCAAGATATTGGTGACATAAACATAACTGGCAAGCATCATGCTATTAAGATACTTTAAAATACTTGGTTGTATATATAGTCCTTGAGGTGTGCTGGCTTTGTGATCATTCTGCCCGATCTAGTAACATACGATGCGTTACTGCCACTATTCGGTGGTTCTCTCGATTCGGGCGTTACCGCATCTGGTATTGCCTGTCTCCGACCGGAATCTCCACACTGAACCTGGGCCATCCCTGTAGCCTCTCTGCTTAGACTTGCTGTTTCCTCATCTTGGATATGAGGATACTGTTCATATGACCATGTATCAGATCCTTCTTGCGTTTTCCTCAGATGTCTCCGATTTCTCCTTAGTTTTCTTCCTTCCTCTGTCACAATCTCGTAGGATCTAGGTCCTAGTTTCTGGAGCACCTTTGCTTTTCTCCATTGTTTGTCATATTTGCTCGGCTGCATCCTGATGTTGTCATTTTGTCTCAGTTCTGGTAGATCTTTTGCCGACTGATTATAATAGAACGCTTGTCTATCCTGATTTTTCTTTAGTTTTGACCTCATTCCCCTCACCAGATTTGGCTTCAGAAGACGACTAGCTGTTGGTCTGAGTGTCCTTGTCCGTTTACTCAGAAGCCTCTGTGCTGGGCTGCTGTCTAGACCTTGGGAAGGTGTGTTTCTGTGGTCCAGTATAGATAGATATACATCTGTCCCTGCCTGTTTCGCTCTCTTAATCAACTTCTTTGCTGTTTTCACCGCTGATTCCGCTTTGCCATTGCTTTGAGGATATCCAGGAGATGATGTATTGTGTTCAAATTCCCATAACTTGCTGAACTCCTTGAACTCTTCTGACCTAAATTGAGCGGCATTATCAGTAAAAACAATCTCTGGAATCCCATATCTGGCAAAATGAGCCTTGAGTTTTTTAATAACGGTTCTTGCTCTTGCATCCTTCAAATAGTCCACTTCCCAAAAGTTAGAAAAATAGTCCACAGTTACCAGGTATTCTCTTTCCTCCAATGTGAACAAATCTATTCCTATTTTTGACCATGGTCTATTTGGAACGGCATGCGGTTGCAATGGCTCTTTCGGTTGTTTATCCCCGCCGGACGCACATATCTCACATTGTGCTATGTAACTTTTTATGTGATCATTCATACCCGGCCAATAAACTGATTCTCTTGCTCGCCGCAAACATCCTTCAGGCTAAGTGCACACGATCAGGAATAATTGCGTTTTTTTCGCGGTTTTTCCGCGGTAAAAAACGCGATAAAAACGCAAGCATTAAGCATCCTATACATGTTAATTGATTCCGCATGTTTTGGCCACATGTTGCGTTTTTTTTCCGCGAAAAAAACGCTTTGCGGAAAAAATAGCAACATGTTCATTAATTTAGCGTAACCGCGGTGATTCCGCCGCCATAGGAATGCATTGAACCGCTTACTTTCCGCATGTGGCTATGCCCACTATGCGCAATGTAAGCGGTTCATGTGCGGATGGTACCCAGGGTCTGGAGCAGAGGAGACTCTCCTCCAGGCCCTGGGTACCATATCCCTGGTAAAACAATAATTAAAATAAAAAATAATGATATTCTCACCTTCCGGCGGCCCCCGCAGCCTTCCCGCGGCCCCCGCAGCCTTCCCGCCTTCAGCGATGCTCCCGGCAACTTCCGGTCCCAAGAGTGCTTTGCGAGAATCACCCAGATGGCATAGCGGTCTCGCGAGATGCTACGTCATCGGTGTGATTTGTTGCAAAGCACTCCTGGGACCGGAAGTTGCCGGGAGCGTCGCTGAAGGCGGGAAGGCTGCGGGGGCCGCCGGAAGGTGAGAATATCATTATTTATTATTTTTTTTATTATTTTTACATTAGATCTTTTTACTATTGATGCGACATAGGCGGCATCAATAGTAAAAAGTTGGTCACACTTGTCAAACACTATGTTTGACTCGTGTGACCAACCTGTCAATCAGTTTTCCAAGCGATGCTACAGATCGCTAGGAAAACGCTAGCATTCTGCAAGCTAATTACGCTTGCAAAACGCTATTATTCTGGCGGGAATCAGCATAAAAAAACGTGCGTATTTCCTGCGGGAGAAGTGCGGGATTGCCGCGGAAATTTCCGCGGCAATTCCGCAACGTGTGAACTTAGCCTCAATGTCCAAGTGGGACGAGTGTAATTTCTGTAGTATGTCTCTTCTCAGAGTCTCTGGTATCACTGCCCTTTCTCCCTTTATGATGATTCCTTGGTGTACTGACAGTTCATCTCGTATATGGAAGAATGGAGCAACTTCCTTTGGAGCATGCTGCTTATATTTTGGCCAGCCCTGCAGGATCACAGTTTTTAATATCTGTAGTGTTTTATCTTTTTCTGTGAAGGTCTGTATTTGTTTCAGTTTATCTTTAGATACTGCAAGATACTCACACATATTGATGTTGTCCATTTCTTGTCCTTTATCCTCTGAGTTGGGTAAGTACGCTCTGCTTAGAGTATCTGCAATCAACAAGTCTTTTCCTGGACAATATCCAATTTCATAATCATATTTTTGAAGTCGCAGAAGCATGCGCTGCAGTCTCTTTGGTGCATTTAGTAGTGTTTTTTTTGTAATGCTCTCCAACGGTTTGTGATCGGACTGTACTGTTACCTGTCGACCGTATGTGTACTGATGAAACCTTTCCATTCCAAACACCACAGCTAGTAACTCCTTTTCGATTTGGGCATATCCCTGCTCTGTCGGTGTTAGCGCTTTGCTTGCAAATGTGATTGGTTGCCGCTCTTGCATTAATGTGGCACCTAGGCCTTTTTCTGATGCATCACATTGGACTACCACCTCTGTGGATCAAAATATTTTAAGGTTGCTGTGTCTGCAATGGCTGTCTTTACTGATTGAAAAGCCATCTCCTGTGCTTCTGTCCATTCCCACAACACATCTTTGTGAGTTAGCTGTCTCATTGGCTCACACATGTCTGATAAATTCTTGCAAAACTTGGACAGATAATTCACCATGCCCAAAAATCGTTGTACTCCACACACATCTGTTGGGGTAGGCATCTCTTGTATCGCCTTCACCTTTTCTGGATCCACTTTCACTCCATTTGAGGTTAGAAGATGTCCTATATATGGCACTTCCGTCATTTTCAGTTTCAACTTTTCCAAGTTCAACTTTATCCTTTTTTCTCTACACCTATCTAAAAATCGTAGCATCCTTGTATCGTGATTCTTTATTGCAGATTGCATATCGTCACCTTCTCCCACTATTAATATATCATCTGCTATCATCTTTACCCCTGGGAGTTCTTCCAAAGCTTGCATCAACTTCTGCTGAAATATTTCTGGAGCTGGTGTCAGTCCCATGGGCATTCTCAGCCATTTACGGCGAACAAATGGAGAAGAAAACGTTGTCAATAAACTGGATTCTTCATCCAGTTCCACATGCCAAAATCCATTTTTTACGTCACAAACTGAAAATATTTTTGCCTTTGATAAATCTGGTAGCACATCCTCTATTGTAGGCATCGGATAGTGATTCCTTTTGAGAGCTTTGTTGAGTGGTTTGGGATCAATACAAATTCTTAGTTTTCCTGATGGTTTCTGCACTATGACCAAACTACTTATCCAGTCTGTGCTCTGATGGACGACTTCTATCATGCCTCGCTTTCTAAATCCTGTAGTTCTTCTTTCAATGGCTGAAGTAGCGCTACAGGCACTTTTCTTGTCGGTAATCTGGTAGGTTGTACTGTGTTATCAATTTCCAGTTTGTGTTTTCCTTCAAAACATCCATCACCCTCAAATACATCCGCATACTGTGTTTTTATAATCTGTAAATCTAGATTGCTGTCTGCTTTTGGGATATCCTTCATACTCTGTTTGACTTCCACAGACATAATGTTATGGAATTGTACCTTTATTAAGTCCATTGCCTGAACTGCTTTTATACCTAGTAACGGTATGTGGTCACCACCCTGCAGCACTGTAAATTGGGCTCTATAACTCTTTCTGTTGCATGGGTTACTAACCTTCAGTTTGCATGTCCCAAGAGGTTTCAGTATCGTTTTGTTGTACATCATAAGTACCTTATCAGTAGGTTCAATGAACACCTGTTCATTTAGTAGATCCTCCGGTATGACATTGCAACTTGCTCCACAGTCCAACTGAAATCTAATGGGTTTGTCATTTAATAAAAGAGTTGCAAACAGTTGTCTGGTATCTTTAGGTTCTGGCTGTCTGACTGTATTGACATTCTCTGTTGCAGACTGTAGCTGTATCCATGTAATATCTTCTGCACTGTCATTGTCATTGTCCTGTGTCACACTGTGAATTTCTCTGTGCTTTTTAAAGGGCTTAAGTCTGCAGAGAGCTGAGAAATGATTCATCTTACCACAGGTCCTGCAGCTTTGTCCATATGCTGGACACTTCTCTTTGTCTCTCTCATGTCTTCTGCCACAGTATCTGCATTGGACTGTTTTCGCTTGGTGCTCTGCTTTTCCTCTCATGGTTACTGCATGTACTGGCTCCTCAGTGGTGTCTGCCATCATCTTCAGGCTGTCTCTTGTTAGCTCTGCAGCTCTGCTTATTTGCATGCATTTCTCTAGGGTTAATTCCTCCTCTCTCAGCAGTCTCTCTCTTAGCTGTGTCTCTCTGATGCCGCACACTATTCTATCTCTGATAAGAGAATCTTTGATCTCTCCAAAGCTGCATGTTGCTGCCAGTCTTTTCAGCTCAGTCACATATGCATCTATATTCTCTCCCATCTCCTGATTTCTGGTGAAAAACTTAAATCTTTCCACTGTCTCATTCTTCTTGGGGTCACAGTGCTTATCAAATGCCTGTACAATGTCTGCCAGACTGTCCGTACTGTCCTGGATCAGGGTCTGAGCAAGTTCTCTGCCTTTTTCTCCAATCAGATAGTAGAAAAGCTTCACCTTACGCTTCTGATCATTGGTGTCTACTGTAAGATCCACATACAGAGTAAACTCCTCCTTCCAATGTCTCCAGCTCTGCGATAGATTTGAGGACATGATGTCTAGTCTCTGAGGAGGTTTTAATGCGGTCTCCATAATGCTGTACTGTGGGCACTGTACTTACAGTTGAGCTTTGTACCACAAGCTGCCTGGATTGTCTGTCCACTTGTTCTTTATAGGTTCAGCCTGCTGCCACCATGTTCTGTTTCTTGTTTATGCCTCTGACACGATTGTGGTAACGGGTTACTTTTATTGTGTGCACGTTCTCTCAGTCACATTGCATGAATGCTTCCTGTCTCATGCTCTTACCAACGAGTCCCTCCTCTCTATCCTCTGAATACATCCAGGTAGTGAGACCCCTAGAGGCGGCTCAGCATATAACATATTGCTACAGCCCCCAGCGACGAGAGGTGAGTATGTCTTTTTTTTTTTTGCAGCATCTATGGGGGCATAATCTGTGGAGCATTTATGGGGGCATAATCTGTGGAGCATTTATGGGGGCATAATCTATGGGGGCATAATCTGTGGAGCATTTATGGGGGCATAATCTATGGGGGCATAATCTAAGGAGCATTTATGGGGGCATAATCTATGGGGGCATAATCTAAGGAGCATTTATGGGGGCATAATCTATGGGGGCATAATCTAAGGAGCATTTATGGGGGCATAATCTATGGGGGCATAATCTGTGGAGCATTTATGGGGGCATAATCTATGGGGCATAATCTAAGGAGCATCTATGGGGGCATAATCTGTGGAGCATTTATGGGGCATAATCTATGGAGCATCTATGGGGGCATAATCTATGGAGCATTTATGGGGGCACAATCTATGGAGCTTCTATGGGGGCACAATCTATGGAGCTTCTATGGGGCACAATCTAAGGAGCACTTATGGGGGCACAATCTATGGAGCTTCTATGGGGGCATAATCTAAGGAGCACTTATGGGGGCATAATCTATGGAGCATCTATGGGGGCATAATCTATGGAGCATCTATGGGGGCATAATCTAAGGAGCATTTATGGGGGCACAATCTATGGAGCTTCTATGGGGGCATAATCTAAGGAGCATTTATGGGGGCATAATCTATGGAGCATCTATGAGGGCACAATCTGTGGAGCATCTATGGGGGCACAATCTATGGGGGCATAATACATGGGCAGCATATGGGGCACAATCTATGGAGCATCTTGTGGGGCATAATACATGGGTCAGCATATGGGGCATAATCTCATTTTCCACCCTAGGCTTATACTCGAGTCGATAAGTTTTCCCAGTTTTTTGTGGCTAAATTAGGGGGGTCGGCTTATACTCGAGTATATATGGTATCTATCTATTATATATATATATATATATATATATATATATATATATATATATATATATTATATATAGCATTATACCCTATGAGTTGGGGCAGCATTATCCTCTATGAGGGGGGCAGCATTATCCCCTATGGGGGGCAGCATTATCCCCTATGAGGGGGCTGCTTTATAATCTATGAAGGAGGCTACCCCAACTCCTGCTACATAATTAAGACATGAAATACACAAAAAAATATGAAAAACAGAGCCAATTTATAGGAAAATACAAAAACAATTTTGTTAAGTTACAAAACAATTTTTAAAAAAAAGGTAACAATCATTATACAAAATATTAATGACAAAAGAGAAGGCAAAAAAACCTAGATACCGTTATTCAGAAAATGAATGCATAAAGTCATATATCACAAAATGCTTGGTATAATATCAGGACAAATAGACATAACGATGCTGTGACATAAATATTCAGAACTGTCCATCAATCAAAAATAAAAATAATAAATAAAGTGCGCAGTGCACATAATAAAGAAATAATAAATATGATATTTTTATTATCCTATCAGTATAGAAATTATCAAAAAGTGCATAATGCAGAAAAGAAAAATTATTAATAGTGCTCAAATGAACAATTTTATAATTTAAAACAGTAAAACTGCACTAAATACTGAAAAAATATATATATAGGCGGACAGTTTTGATATATTACCACAGCATCCCACAGTAGTACATCCAACATGGATGTGAATATAGGAAGATAAAAAGCCTATATCAGCATGCAGGGATTATATAAACACATGAATGTATACATATACATGTATATTAGGACCAGGCAAAAGCCCATACCCTATAAACCAATATCAATATATATCGAAAAAATGCGCATGTGAAAACCATACAAATGTATATAGGCATCAATCGATACGCAAGGTAAGTATGACAGTCGACTGCGCATATGCGGATGCTACCAACACTGCTGAAGGCTATAATCCCATATATGTTGCAAACGATTTATCCCTATAATTATATGTATATATCTCAGAAAAATGTACATGCATGTGCTGCTATTATCATTAACGCACTATCATATATATGTGCAAACACTGCTATCATGGTTAAAGGCTACAACCCAAATATATTCCAGGAAAATTCCTCCCATGTGGCCATAAATGCCATAACAGTATGTTAAATCAACAGCAAGTATAGACAGTTAACAGAGATATATAAAAGGCATCCAAAACTTACTGAATAACGGACAGGAGAGCCCCGACGCGCGTTTCGCTAAGTGCTTCCTTATATTATACCCTGATATTGTACTACCTTATATTATACCCTGATATTAGTGTGTTTTACTGCACAATTTGTGGTCTTGTATTTATTTCTATGTAGCTACATAGTGGGCCCCAAGAATGATTTTCTCTGGTGGGCCCAAGGTGTTCCAGTCCGACGCTGTCCAGACCGATACCCGATGGGTGAACACCATCATGTAACATTAGCCGCCTGTTGTTACCCTCCCTGTCTGACTGCGACACCAGAACGGT
Organism: Oophaga sylvatica; assembly: GCA_033576555.1. NCBI lineage: Eukaryota > Metazoa > Chordata > Amphibia > Anura > Dendrobatidae > Oophaga > Oophaga sylvatica. Next base: position 532,837,776 of record JARQOD010000005.1, on the reverse strand, counting down.
AATGAATAAAGTGCGCCATTCGAGTGTTGACTGCTCTCTGCATTCTCTCGATTGCCTCCTCTTCTCTGGAACTTTTCCAAACCACCTTTGATATTATTTCTGCAATTCAAAACCCCGGGAAACAATCTAAGTCAGACCGCATCATCGTTAGGCGCTCAGCAAGTTTTAAATTTCAAATGTCATTACCGCCAGCGTGAATGACTAAGATTATGGGGGCAGCTGTAATTCCACTTATACTGACCACCTCCGATAGAATCTGGGACCACTTCAAACCCTTGATACCTCTCCAAAAGACCTCCATGTTGTTGAAGGTCATGTTTCGGCCTCCCGGACGATCACTTCCCCCGTGAGCAGCCCAGAAAACATACGAATGTCCAATTATCCATATTTTTGGGCATGATGGGACATAGTGAGAAAGCTAAAATGGTTAATCCTGTAACAAATCAGGGCGAATATGTAAGGAGGTGCAGGGACCCTCACTTGCCTCCTCTCCTCTGGACATTGTTCACATATTACGTGGGGCACCTCATTGTTTACTAATGTAATTATACTTGTGATATATTGTAATGTCATGTATTGTGCATAGGCTTAGGGATAGATTAGGAGTTAGTATAGGACTATAGGGGAATTAGAGTAAAGGGGGCATCATAGAGAATAGAATAGGAGTGTTAGTTAGCATAGGGGTTTAGTGGCTGGGAGGAGTTACAGGGCAGGGCAGTGCAGAGCCAGGGATATAGGAGAACTTCCTGGCTTGAGGCAGAAGCCCGGGCAGTCTTGCCCAGGGCAAGGTGTGAGCAGTAGATGAAGCAGATGGCCGGCTGTGGGGATAAAGCTGCTATGGCAGTTAGGGGCCCAGGCTGTTATAGTGCAGTCGGGCACCAGCTCAACAGGACCCCAAGAAGGATCCGGGGTCTACGACCGAGCAAGAGCAGCTGAGATGACGTTCCCGGCACCTTTCCCAATTGGAACCGGACGAGGGGCTGACAGGGAGCTGGTGACGCTGGAGGCACGGATGGGACATGGACTGTCTAAAGATACAGCAGGGATTTCCGGGAGAAGGGAGACAGAGCTGCTAGAAAGGATAGAGACTGCCCGGATGGCAGGGAAAGATAAGAAGATGTCTCTGTGTTTAACCTGTGCTGCCAGTGTGATGAATGCCTTGCTGAATAGTTAAACTGTTGGAAAAGAACTGTGACTCTGAGATGTTTTGTGGAACTGGGAAATGCGGAGCCGGAGTGACAGAATTGGAGATGATCCTGACAGTAACCGTGAGTGCACTGCTGCGCACGCTGCACATGCGGCAGAAGGGACATTGTATTTTGTCTGTGGGGCTCCAAGGTTTGGAAACAGTACAGGCCATTGCCACGACTACCACCCTGGCCGCCTTACATATATATAGCAAAACAAGGCTGAACTCCTGAGACACACAGAGAAGATTCCTTCTATACTTCTCAATTTTAAATTGTAATGTCAGAAAAATTAAGACAAGGAGGATAATAAAGTACCGTAAGTTTTTATATAAAATCATGAAAATTGACTCTTCAGAGAGGAAGAGGACTGGAACGCTAGCGCCACATATTGTAAGCAGAGATCCTAAAAGTCAATATCGACTCTTTAGCGAGCCTTGCAATATGACTTAGGATAAAAGTAAAACCAGAATGTCAATTTGCAGACATGGTGTTTCAGGGTGTTGCCACTCATCAGTGAATAGTATGAGATCTGATTTTCCTAGGTGAAGCTTTGGACTGGGTTCTAAGGTATTATGTTTCTCCTTGTGAACAGTGACAAGCCAATCCTGGCATATCAGAGTGAGGAGGCTTACAAGTCTCCTCACTGTGACATGCCAGACTTGGCTTGTCAGTGTCCACAAGGAGAAACGTTACCCCTTAGATTCCAGATAAAATCATGAATTCATGTTTGCAAAATGTGCCCTAGATACTCAGAATAACAAATGTGTGACATGAACTTTACAATCTATAATTCACGGATAGATTGTTATCATCTCAACACTTTATTACTTTGCACTTTTATCTGGAAAATAATGTATCCTGTGCAGGTGACAGTATAACATACAGCACAGTTATGGATTTGGGAAAAGATGACAAGGTCCCCCATAGGGTTGGTTTGTGTTGTAGATATTTTAGAAGTCTGGTAACGACTGAGTGGTTACTTTATTGTTACTCAGACATATGTGTGTCGACCCGCCACCACAATTGTGGATTACCAGGGCAATGGGGTACTCAGAGCCGAGCCCATGGAAGTCTATGGGGTTTGTCACAGGTAGCTGTGGCTCGGTCTGTGGCCCTGGCGGTCTGGCGTATGTTGGGGATATATTTACAGGGGATAGATTTATATACAGTTCGTGACGCCACCTGTAGTCTTCTGGTAATTTATACCAGCGCTGCTGTAGATCTCTGAGGGGATGGTGAGGCAGCTAGATGTCGGGTCCCCTACAGGTAGGACTCTTCCCTCAGGTCTATGAAGTTAGTGAAGTCGGGTGCAGATAAATAACACAGTCTCACACGGTCAGTGTCTTTCCATACCTTTACTTGTAAGATGTTCAGGCAGGTCCCAGGGAGGCTGATCCAAGGAGAGTGTATCTTGAGACAGCAGCTGGACAAGTTAGGGGCCTCCTTTACTTTCAATACAATGAGTACAACCAGCCTGAAGCGTAGTTCCCTCAATAACTCCAGCTAATCCATAGCTGTACTGCCCAGTCAGTTTTGTGGTAGGAGCCTTCCTGCGAGAGAGCTGAATTCCTGTCTTGTCGTGCACGGACTCAAAGTCTTCACTCCCCTGACCCCAGTTACGTACTGACTATATGGGGCTGTTTGCCGCGACCTAAGGTCCGGTAAATCCCTGGTTTTCTTACCACTATGCTTGTAGCTAATAGTGATCCTTCGGTCCCCAGTGACCGGTTGCAATGTGCAGGACTTCTTCAATCCAAAAGCACCTTTCCAATAATCTTTCCACTGTGCCTTTCGCCTTGTCCTCGCTGGTAGCATAAACACTCACACTTGCATAAAGTCGGGTAGTCACTTCCTTCATTCACTTCCTTCAAAGTTAGTTACAGATTCTCAGTTATCACTAGGCAGGAGCACGTCTCTGAACCTTTCACTGTCCTTGAGACAGGTGACTGAAGTCTTTCTGCACTAAGCTTCTTCTTTCTTTCAATGTATTCAGGTGAGGTACAGCTCTGACTAGGCTGAGGTGAATTAGACCACCTGTACTAGCCTCCACGTTCTGAACTGATGATGAGAAGGCTGGACGACTTCCTCCCTCCAGCTAAACTCCAGACGTCTGCTCTGTCCGAAGACAGGAACTGAACTGACTCAAAATCACTCAACAAACATACACCCTGACCACTCCCTCAATAGTAACTACACTACCCTAAGGGTGTGTCTAGTGTATGTTGAGTGAATGGGTATTTAGCATTAAACTGCTGTCTCGCCACACACTCTCCAGGGTACTGCGTGTGCCTAACACCAGGGCTACACATTTGCACAACTGATAATGTTTATCAACTGCAAATCAGTGATTATTCATCCCTGACAAGTGGAAACCCAGCGTAATAAATAAAAAATATATCGACAGGTTTTTTTTTTTGTTTCTCTTTTAACCATAACATCCACTGATGAAGCGAGGGCGAAACGCGCGTTGGGGTAGTTGGACCACATTTTAGAGAAGCTTTTCTTCATATAAATATGTAAGTACCCTATTTAGGTAGATCAACGGTTTTTCATATAAACACTTGTTCCTATACAAAATTTTAGGCACTGACAGGCGTTCGACGATCGCGGTCGTAGAGTGCATGACTACGAGTGGGCCTCTGTGGGAAGGGGGCAGCTGAAAATTCAGCTAGATGCCTGTCCGTGGATGCACATTCATCTGATATGTATTGCAGTGCAGAGACCCGCCAGCAGAGGCCAGCTGCTGACGTCAGCGTGCAAGTAACTGCTGGCACATGGCAATGACATCATTCACTGCCCGTCGCTTGCACGCTGAAGTCAACTGCCGGCTTGTGTGCCGGCTATATTAGAGGATGCCTCACGTTGTGGGAGCGGAGGAAGGTGAGTAGAATCTTTTATCTTTTGTAATATTTATTGGAGAAGAGCCACAGAACACGGACATTAGTATTGGAAGGGACCCTTGACCTTGCAATCATTGCATGGTGCTCAATGAACCCAGGGATTTATCCGTATGAAGCATTGATGTGCCAGGTCCTCCGGTGAGAGACTTGTTCTGATTGGCTCGTCTCTGCGCTGTTCATTGTTAGAGTCCCAAATAAGTCAGAATACTCCAATAGATTTTTGAAGAGGGGATTTTTATAAATCAAACACCCCATTTTTACAGCGCTGCTTACCAGAGAGTAGCTAACACGTTGCCTCTTTTATTGATCTGGTTAATAAGTTGCAGCATTTATTGTCTGGATCAGAGTTTGCGACCTTAGTCTTACTTGGTGACTTGATATCTCTGAATGAGCAGAGCTGTGTCAGCGGCTTCTCCTTTATAAAATCGACTGTAAATCTCTATAATGAGCATTTATAAAGAAATGAGCTGTGTATGAGACAAAAAAAGAAATGTGTGAGCCTGGGAATGTGATTATCTTTAAAGCGAATCTGTCAGCAGGGTTTTGCTAAGTAACCTACAGACAGTGTCAGGTTGGAACTGTTACACTGATTAAAATGACACCTTAGTTGATGAAATCCGTCTTGTGGTTGTTGTTTAATCTGTATTTGTATCAGTTTCCTCCCTCCACTAACCTACCCATGCCCGACATTGCCATTTCCGTGTGTGGTTCTACCATAACTCTCTTCTAATCGGTCTCCCTCTTACTAAACTCTCCTCTCTCCAATCTGTCCTGAATGCTGCAGCCAGGATCATATTCCTCACCAACCGTTACACCGATGCCTCTACCTTGTACCAGTCATTGCACTGGTTACCCATCCACTCCAGAATTCAGTATAAACTTATCACTGTCACCCACAAGATCTCCACGGTTCAGCACCACCCTACATCTCCTCCCTGGTCTCAGTCTGCCACCCTACCTGTGCCCTTCGTTCTGCAAATGACCTAAGCTTAACATCCTCAATAATCAGAACCTCCCACTACCATCTCCAAGTCTTCTCGCGTGATGAGTCGATTCTTTGAAATGCGCTACTGATGATAATTCGATTAATCCCCAATACCCACAGTTTTACGCGTGCCCTAAAAACGCATTTCTTCAGACTGGCCTACCGCCTCAACATATTTATCTAACTATCCTGTTGGCCCATTCAAAATTTTCTCCCAAACCAGGACCCTCGTATCATCTGTCCTCACACCATTTATGCATTTAGTAGCCCTCTGTGTCTGTGCTCTTACACATACTGGTTGATTACCGGTTCATGCAGCATTACATGAACACCCAATTTATTTATTTAATTGATGTTACCATCCACCTTTCGTGTCTCCCCTATTTCCTCATAGGGGTACATATGTGAACAGAGCACCAAATAAAGCCATATAGAGTAATGAAAAATGGGGAAAAAATTCTAAGTGCGGTGAAATCGTTTCCTCTCCCCATCCCCCAGCAATTCTGGCGTTGCTTAGTTTTTGCAGCGTTCATTGTGCAGTAATAATAACCTGACAATATGATTCTTCAGTTTAGTACGATTACTGCGATACCAATTTTTTTTTTTTTTTAGATTTTAAAAAAAATTCTGAACTCCAGACTTTTGAATAAAAAAAATTGGTTTGTGTTACCATTTTCTAAGACCTTTTTAGTTTATTAATTTTTCTGTTGAAAAAATGTTTTTTATGGATAATATTTTGGTATAAATACAATGTTTTGATCACATTTATTACATTTTTTAAGGAGGAAACTGTGGCTGAAAAACTGCAATTTTGCCATTTTTATTTTTTTTCTGGGGAAAAAGGGGTTGATTACGACTTTTTTAAATATTTTACAAAACTTTTTTGTGTTTAAACTTCACATTTACTGCATTACCAAACTTGTATAGTTTTTAATTCTTTTTAAATTCTGAACTTCGTAAAAATAAAATTGTTTTGTGTCGCCCATTCCTAAGATCCCCAGTTTTTTTTTTTTTGTCAATGGTTGTGTGTGAGGGCTTGTTTTTTTGCAAAGTGATGTGTTTTTTTTTTTATACCATTTTGGGGTACATATAATGTTTTCATAACTGTTATTGCACTTTTGGGTGGGCTGCAGTGACCGAAAAACTGAAAATTTAACATTTTGTTTTTTTTATGGGGGAAATGGAGTGATTAAAATTTTTAGTTTTAGATTTTGCAATCTTTTTCCTTTTTTTTAAATTGTCATCTGCTGCTTTACCAAATTTTTATAGTTTTTTTTTTAATTTTGAACAGTTTTTGATGGTACTGCATTGGCTAAAAACCTGCACTTTTGACGTCTCAATTTTTATTTCTTTATGGTGGGTTAAATAACTTTATATTTTGATCGATTGGACTTTTACAAATGAGGTGATGCAGAATTAGCTTTTTTTAAAAAATATTGCTTCATTTTTGGATTGGAAAAAAGGAGGTGATTGTAATGTTTTTTTTTTTATTTATTTTTTATATATTTTTTAAATATTATTTTTATCATATTATTTGTTTTAGTCACCATTGGGGACTTGAACCTGTGCTTTTACTATAAATTGCAATACTCAAGTATTGCGCTATGTATACAGTGAGAATCATAGTATGCTATGAAGCTCAACAAGCCTTCGCTGAAAAATACATCGTGGCCCGAGAAGGGGTTAATAAGTTCACAACATCACAAAATAAGCCAATTCACAATCTCCTTCTTAAAAAAAATGCAATACCCATCTGCAAATTCTGAGGTCGAATCTTGTGGGCCAAGCAATGCATCCTGGGAAAAAAGCTATGCAAATTATCTCTTCTCCAAAAGAAAGAAAGTGGTCTCTCTGGTGCCACCTAGTGGAGGAAGGTGCCCTTTACATCAGTGTGGATCAGTTTGTGCAGGGATGTAATAGCAGAGGGTGCATGGAAAAGTCATTGTACCCATGTTATGCTGCTTCTGGTGGCCTAAATGCCCCTCTGCCATATTGGAAGACCCCTGTAAGGTTCTATGTATATATTCCTGAAACTCAGTTTGTTCGTCAGCCATTTTACTTTCTGTCTTGCTGCAGCTATCTTGCCCTCAGTCAAAATGGAGTTTCCAGCTTGCATGTTCCCGCCCTGATTCTCTCCTTTGCTTCTTAAGCAGCCACAGCTGAGCAATCAGTGCTTCAGAATCTAGCCTGCAGTGAACCTGTGACTTGACTCCTGTAAGCCTTGGACCTTGTACTCCAGCTATTCCTACTGAGGAACTCTGAAGCACTTGTGGACTCTGAACCCTGCTCTTTGAAAGACCCACGTTTGCATGGACTTACGGTAACAGAGAAGAAGATCCTGAATCTGTATTGGAGAGTGATTGCTGAGCTTGGATTACTCTGGCCTGCTGTGTCTCCTGTTTCTGTGTCTGCAAACTGTGTGACTATTTCTGCCAACTTGTATGAAGTAATACAGGACTTTTCTATATCAAACCTGTGTCTCATGTATGTTCATCGCACCCAAGCACAAGACGCTATATGAACTGTACTACATACATTGCAAGATTCTGAAGCAAAAACGTTAGTGTCTGCTGGGTCTGGAAGGCTGTGTCTGCTGTACTGTGGATATCAGACGTCCGGTTGTACTTTCTGTGATGACAGTGGTTGTGACTTCTCACAACCATTCCAGGTGAGCAATTCCCTTAAGTTTTTTCTTTTTGCAGTGTTACCACAGGTAAACACTATTGTTTTTTTTTTTCCTTTCTTTTCTCTTTTTTGTCTGCTGTAACTCTGGATATCAGATGTCTGGTTGAAACTTTCTGTGATGATAGTGGTTGTGACTTCTCACAACCATTCCAGGTGAGCAGTTCCCTTAATTTTTTTTTCTCTCTGCAGTGTTGCCACAGGTGAACACTATTGTTTTTTTTTCTCTCCTCTTCTTCCAGTAATCCTGTCTTAAAAGATCTGGAAAATGGAGGCCCGCATAAAGGAACTTTGCGGAGTGACTGATAATATCCTTGCAGATTTGCAGAATATAAAGACCCGTTTTACAAATCTACAGGACCTCAATAATCACAATTTGCAAGTGGTTGGACAGACTACCCAGGATTTGCGAGCCAGGATTGAGGTTCTAGAGGGGCGAGTCCAGGCTCCTGCCGTAGCCCCGAGTGCTGGGATTCCCAAGTTGCCCCCTTTTCGTTTTGGCGGTGAACGTGAGAAATTCAGGGGATTTATTAATCAATGCAATCTTTTTTTTTTCTGCACATGCTTCACAATTTCCCACTGAACGATCTAAGGTGCTTACTATAATTATGTTGCTTACCAACAAGGCTTTAATGTGGGCAAACCCTCTGATTGAGACTGAGGATGATTGTTTGAATCACCTTGATGATTTTATTTCAGCCATGGGGCAGGTGTTTGATGACCCAATCGAGTTGCAACAGCTGAAGCAGCCATGTTAGCTTTGCGCCAAGGTAAGCACTCGGTAGCTGAATATGCCTTGGATTTCAGGAGATGGGCCCTTGATACCCCCTGGGACAGTTCCGCCAAAAAATCTATTTTTCGAAAGGGGTTATCTCCACTGATTAAGGATGAACTTGCTCGTGCCGACCCTCCCACTGCGTTAGGTGACTTTATTAACTACTGCATCCGTATTGATACTCGTCTGACTGAACGCAGGCAAGAGAGATGGTTCGAAAGCAATCGTACTAACCTTTTACTACCTTCCTCTCCAGCTAAGGAACCTTTGAGTAGGATTACACGGGAACCTGAACCTGAACCCATGCAGGTAGACTCTTTACAACGACGGGTTAGTGATGCACGCAAGGAACATCGTTTTAAGGAGAATCTATGTTTCTATTGTGGTAAGTCAGGGCACTTCATTATAAACTGCCCCAGCCGTTCTCGTAAGACTACTGCAGCACTCATTCATTGTGAGTGTTGCGAGAGGGGATCTGTCAGGTCCGAGCCTCAGGCTCCAGAAAGATCTGCAGCAACAGATCTTGATTTCTCGGACTTAAACTCCGTTACCTCTGAGGACGTTGACTGTGTAAACGCTGCCATTTTCCAAGTTTCCTCAGCGGTGTCCCAGCTGAGTTGTAAGAAAAACAATTCTCATTGCTTTCTTTCCATCAAACTCTGGGTTGACTCAGCTTGGGTGTCTAGCTCTGCTATGATCGACTCAGGGGCAAGTGGAAATTTTATGGATGTCTCCTTTGCTCTGAAACAGGGAATACGTTCAGTGAAGAAGGCTACTTCAGTACAGATGGAAACTGTGGATGGCTCCCTGCTGACCTCTGGACCAGTGGATCAGGAAACAGAGCCTTTGAGGGTTCTTATGGGTAAAGATCATCAAGAGAAACTGTCCTTTATGCTTATCTCTTCTCCCCACTTTCCCATTATTCTAGGGCTACCATGGCTGCAGGCTCAGAATCCTACCATTAACTGGGAGACCAAGGAATTACACTTTCCAGAGAAACAGATGAGTCCAAAAGTTTCAGCTTGCTCTGTTCCTAAAGGAATCATGTCAGTCCCTGAACTACCAGCTGTATACCAGGACTATGTGGATTTATGTGACAAGAAGAACGTTGACCAGCTTCCTCCTCACCGTCCATATGATTGTCCAATTGAATTATTGCCTGGAGCAGAGATACCTTTTGGTAAGATCTACCCCCTGGCGGGGCCCGAGCTAAAGGCTTTAAAGGATTACATAGATGAAAATCTAGCCAAGGGCTTCATACGCCCCTCTTCATCTCCTGCAGGTGCACCCATCTTCTTTGTAAAGAAGAAAGATGGATCTCTGAGACCATGCGTAGACTATAGGGAACTCAATAAGGTTACTATTAGAAACCGTTATCCATTGCCTTTAATCCCTGAGTTATTGGAGAGAGTGCGACATGCCAAAATTTTTTCTAAACTAGATCTTCGTGGGGCCTATAACTTAGTCCGTATTAGACCTGGGGATGAATGGAAGACTGCATTCAGGTCACGCTATGGACACTTTGAATATCTAGTTATGCCTTTTGGTCTGAGTACCGCCCCAGCCACTTTCCAACACTTGGTGAATGACATCTTCAGGGATCTCCTAGATACATTCGTGGTGATTTATTTGGATGATATTCTAATTTTTTCTAACTCCACAGAGGAACATCATGGACATGTGAGAATGGTCTTGGAACGTCTAAGACAAAATCATCTTTACATCAAACTTGAAAAGTGTGAATTCCATAGGACCGAAATTCAATTTCTGGGGTATGTACTGTCTACACAAGGAATTAGTATGGATGGAAGCAAAACCCAAGCCATCAAGGATTGGCCAAGTCCTAGAAATGTGAAGGAGGTACAGCGCTTCATCGGGTTTGCCAACTTCTATAGACGTTTCATTAGAAATTTCTCTGAGGTAGTGTCACCTATCACTCAACTTACCCGGAAAGAGTCTAGGTTTTCCTGGACTCCCCAAGCCCAGGAAGCATTTTCCCGTCTAAAAGATAAATTTACCACTGCACCTATCCTAGTACATCCCAACCCCGAGCTTGCCTTCATAATAGAGGTGGATGCTTCAGACTGTGCCGTTGGAGCTATACTCTCTCAGAGAACAGGTGAGAAGAATGTCTTGCATCCCTGTGCCTTCTTTTCCCAGCAGTTGTCTTCGGCTGAGAGGAACTACGATGTGGGCAATAGAGAGTTCTTGGCCATTATTGCCGCCTTCAAAGAATGGAGACACCTTCTTCAGGGAGCTGCACAGCAAATAGTCGTCCTGACAGACCATCGTAACCTTGAGTTTATCAGGTCGGCTAAGTGCCTGACTCCTCGCCAGGCTCGCTGGAATCTTTTCTTAAACCAATTTAATTTTATCATCTCTTATAGACCAGGATCGCGCAATGGAAAGGCTGATGCACTCTCTAGGATTTACTCAGCAGAGACACGTCCAATTACTCCTCCTAAGACTATTCTTCCTGACTCTAGATTCCTAGGAGTAATTCATAATCAAGACCTACTTAAGGACATCAAGGAAGCATACCATGCGGATTCCTTTTTGGCACAACCCCCAAGGGACGTAAGTCTTGTCTTTAAGAATGGTGTGTGGATTCAGGGACAACGCCTGTATATTCCTGAAACAGTCAGATTGAGAGTATTGCAACTCATTCACGATTCCAAGATAGCTGGGCATAGAGGAATTCTAAAGACACAGGAATTTCTTTCTCGTTTCTTTTGGTGGCCCACTTGCAGGAAGGATGTTTTGAATTATGTCACTTCATGTGAGGTCTGTGCAAGATGCAAAACACCTCGCTCCTCACCAACTGGTCTGTTACAGCCTCTTCCCACCCCGTCCCGCCCGTGGGGATCCATTTCTATGGACTTCATTGTGGAGTTACCAACCTCTCAGGGGAAGAACACCATTCTAGTGGTGGTTGACCGTCTAACAAAGGCAGCTCATTTTATCCCTTGTGTCGGCTTACCCACTGCAAAACAGACATCAGATTTGATGATTAAAGATGTGTTTCGCTTACATGGAGTACCGGATGAGTTTATTTCGGATCGAGGGGTGCAATTCACTTCTAGGTTTTGGCAAAATTTGGACATTAAAGTAAACCTTTCTTCTGCTTTTCATCCCCAGACTAATGGACAGACCGAACGAACCAATCAAACCCTGGAGCAGTATCTCCGCTGCTTTATCTGCCACCTACAGGATGATTGGGTGGATCTACTTCCATTAGCTGAGTTCTCGTATAACAACTCTCAGAGTGCCTCCACTAAACAGTCTCCTTTTTACTCTAATCTAGGTTATCATCCTAACATTCTACCACGATTTCCCATAGAAACGCCTTTACCAGCAGTGGCTGAAAGAATCACGTCTTTACAGAAGAATATGGATCTTCTAAAGGAAAATCTGGAATCGGCTCAAGAAAGGTACAAGAAAGCAGCAGATAAATTTCGTAAACCTGCACCAGCTTTCAAGGTAGGAGACTTGGTCTGGCTGTCAACCAGAAATCTTAAGTTAAGGATTCCATCGTCTAAGTTGGGACATAAGTACATTGGACCCTATAAAATCAGTAAAATTATAAGTGCCGTTGCTTGTCGTCTTCAACTGCCCAGAACTATGAGAATCCACCCTGTCTTTCATGTATCCCTACTAAAGGCTGCGACACCCAATACGTTTCCTGGACGTTCCTCTCCTTGCCCTGACCCAGTGCTAGTCGATGGTCAGGAAGAATTTGTGGTGGAAAGGATTTTAGATTCCAGGTTGTATAGAAATCAGTTACAATATCTGATTAAATGGCAGGGCTACCCAGTGGAGGACAACTCATGGGAACCGGTCAATAACGTTAATGCTCCTCGCTTGCTCCGTCAGTTTCATCAGAGGTACCCACACAAGCCTGGTCTGAGGTCATCCGGAGGTTGTCCTTAAGGGGGGAGTAATGTAAGGTTCTATGTATATATTCCTGAAACTCAGTTTGTTCGTCAGCCATTTTACTTTCTGTCTTGCTGCAGCTATCTTGCCCTCAGTCAATATGGAGTTTCCAGCTTGCATGTTCCCGCCCTGATTCTCTCCTTTGCTTCTTAAGCAGCCACAGCTGAGCAATCAGTGCTTCAGAATCTAGCCTGCAGTGAACCTGTGACTTGACTCCTGTAAGCCTTGGACCTTGTACTCCAGCTATTCCTACTGAGGAACTCTGAAGCACTTGTGGACTCTGAACCCTGCTCTTTGAAAGACCCACGTTTGCATGGACTTACGGTAACAGAGAAGAAGATCCTGAATCTGTATTGGAGAGTGATTGCTGAGTTTAGTTTACTCTGGCCTGCTGTGTCTCCTGTTTCTGTGTCTGCAAACTGTGTGACTATTTCTGCCAACTTGTATGAAGTAATACAGGACTTTTCTATATCAAACCTGTGTCTCATGTATGTTCATCGCACCCAAGCACAAGACGCTATATGAACTGTACTACATACATTACAACCCCAGTATTACAAAACTTGCATTAGGGCTTTTAAGTTTCACGTTCGTTATTTGTTATACATCATTAAATGACCCATTTTCGAGGTTGTCGGGTTCACTGGGATTATAGGAGAACATGTAATTACCATATTGGTGGGATGCCAAGTAAACTGAAAGTTTCCACATTAAATCTCTCCCTGGTTTTTATGGATGAACCCATTAGCTTTGATGATGAATAAATATTGGCTCTGACTGTAGGTGATTGTCGCAAGTTCTGGTGCTGTAAAACCTATCAATAGATAAGTCAATATCTGTGCTGAAAGGGTTACTCAGGGTTAGAAAAGTGGCTCTTTAAAAAATATAAAATGGCGCCACCCCTATCCACAGGCTGTTTGTGGTACTGAAGCTCAGTCCGATTATTTAAGCTGGGCTAATCTGCAGAACTGGACATAACTAATCAACAGGTTTGTTGCTGCTTCTGGAAGAAACAGATTAGCGCACCAGTGCTAGGGACCGGTGAGGAGGGAGGGTTATTGACAGGAGGATGTTAAAGAGTTATTCCCCCCAAAAACAAGTTATCAGCATCCACTTGCCGAGCGCTGTATTTGACAGTACTATAGACAATAAATGGAAATACAAGCATATGCATCTCCGTTCTATTTGTTGTCTATAGAACTGCTGGAAGTAGCCGAGCGCCATACTCCGCAATACCATAGTGAATGAATGGAGAGGAAGCCGAGCATGCGCACTTAAGCTTCATTTATTGTCTATGGAACGGCACAAATAGCCGTATACTGTATTCAGCAGTACTATAGACAATAAATGGAGAGGAAGCCGAGCATGTGCATCTTCGCTTTATTCGTTGTCTATGGAACTGCTAGAAATAGCTGAGCACTGTACTCAGCAATACCATAGGGAATGAATGGAGAGGAAGCCGAGCATGCACACTTCAGCTCCATTCATTGTCTATGGAATGGTGCAAATAGCCGTATGCTGTATTCAGCAGTACTATAGACAATAAATGAAGCAGAAGCAGAGCATACGCACCTAAGCTCTATTAATTGTCTTTGGAGCTGCTGGAAATAGCTTAGTGTCCTGCCCTTTTATGAGCAGCAAGATAAATATTCATAGCGTAATACCATTTACAACCCTTAGAGGTCATTAGTTACCCATTTATCCTGTTTCTGTTTTGCATTAGTATTTCTCCTTTAAGAAGTAGTGTGTTCTGATTAGAACCGCCCCCTTAGCACCACCAAGATCTGAAAACATATTATCCAGGGCTTTAAGGGTATGTTTCCACGTAGCAGAAACATTCCGTTTTTGCTGCAGATTGAACGCTGCGTCCTGCCGCAGCGTTTAATCCGCAGCGGCCGGATGTTCCAGCATAGTGGAGGGGATTTTATGAAATCCCGTCTCCACTATGCGTCCGATTACGCGGGTGACACACCCGCGAAACCGGACATGCGGCGCGTCTTTTTAGACCACAGCATGTTCTGTTTACCTTGCGGAGATGCTTAGTAAAGTAAAGTTTGGCGTCCGAACTGATCACCTACTGTTCGGGCATGGACACTGAACACGGATTTCACCAGGAAGTCCGTGTTACTGTTTGGGTTCGGCTCCCTGAACACCAGGTGTTGGCTGATGGGGCTACAGCTCCCATCAGCTGATGACTGCTGACGTTAATAACAGTGAAAGAAGGAGCGGTTGATGGGAGTATTCATAATAATTTTTTTTAAAAGCGGTGTGGGTTCCCCTGTATTTTTGATAACCAGCCAGGCAAAACTCACAGCTTGGGGCTGTAACCCTCAGCAGTCAGCTTCCTCAAGGCTGGTTATCAAGAATAGACGGGCCATATTTTTTTATTTAAATAAATAATTTAAAAAAAACGGCATGGGTTCCCCCCAATTTTGACAACCAGCCAAGCTAAAGCAGACATTTGGGGGCTGGTATTCTCAGGCTGGATATTGCCCCCCAGCCTAAAAATAGCAGCCCACAGCCACCCAGAAAAGGCGCATCTATTAGAAGCGCCAATTCTGTTGCTTTATCTGGCTCTTCCCACTTGCCCTGTGGCGGTGGCAAGTGGGGTTCAAATTTGTGAGTTTGATGTTACCTTTGTATTGTCAGGTGACATCAAGCCCATGGCTTAGTAATGGAGCGGCGTCTATAAGACACCTATCCATTACTAATCCTATAGTTATATGGTAAATAAAGACACGGCAAGAATAAAGTATTTTATTTGAAATAAAACAAATGTGGTAAGTCAACTCACTGAGGTAGGAAAAGCAGGAACACTGTCTCTTTAAAGTCTTTAGTTGGTTTATTATAAGGCATCATAAACCAACTAGAAGTGTAAAGTAAGCACAGCCTTTCTGGCTAAAACAGGGTGTACAATAATAAATTATATTGTGGTACCGTGTTAGCCAGAATAATCGATGCGAATACTTTTCCGTCCAATTATGACAAGAGCATTCTTAAGGCGATACCTTTATTGGCTAACCACTGCTGAAAGCTAGCAAACATATAATTTTCTGGTTAGCCAATAAAGGTATCATCTTAAGAATGCTCTTGTCATAATTGGACGGAAAAGTATTCACATTGGCTAAAACAGGAAAACAACAGAGAAAAACAAAAACGCTGCAACACAGTCCATACTTATGCGGGTAACATTCCGCTCTGGAGCAACACGGGTTCAGTCTTTCTTCCACAAGACAACAAAACCACTGGAGAATCCTGACCTCAGACTGTCTCTAGAGCTCAGTTATTTAAACCCAAGTGGGTGATTTAGGAGCAATAGGCTCTGGCTGATGACAGACTAGTATACACTGACATCTGGTGGTCACGTCTGGACTTACAGCGGATAACTGCCCTAGAAAGACTCCTCACGTCATACTTTCGGTAACTACTGTCAGTACTTCGTGGCAAATCTGACACTAAGCAAATGTGGACAGGGCAACACAAATAAGTTGACTTTAAGGAAGTTGAAAACTTTTAAAACATTCACTGCAAGCCGAACATGCACACTTCAGCTCCATTCATTGTCTATAGAACTGCTGAAAATAGGTGAGCGATGTATTCAGCAGTACCATAGACAATAAGTGGAGCAGAAGGGGACAACTTGTTTTTTTGAGAGGGAATAACCCATGTAGCAGCTGTGATGAATCATGACTAGTGATTGGATTGTCAAAATCTCATCTACATGTTTCATAAATTTTCTGAGCATAAATGGTCAGATTTTAAAATCGGCAGCATTTCCATTCTTCGCCCTGCAACAAAGAAGAAATGCTGCTAATATGCTGCAGAAAGCCACATTAAGTAACTTTAGGGCTTGTTGTTTTTTTTTGATACGTCCTTTTTTTGTAGTGTTTTACAGTAACAGCAAAATTAATGAGATTTCTAACATCATAGTGCGTTTTTTTCTGTGTTTTTTTATGCAGCAAATCTATTCTTTCACTGTTTTTACTGAAGTTTTTCCTTACTGACCACACAGAGACTTGGCAACAAAAAAAAAAAAAAAAAATGCACCAAAACTGCACTTTTGTTGATTGGGAAAGTTATATTTTGACTGTCCTCCATATATTCCTTGGGACCTTTTCTTACCACTGCCATGTGCCAGCACCCCATGTATTTTTACACGTAGTCGTGGCCAGAAGTCCGGGGCTTTAGAGCATGACGGTGGTGAGAAAACGCGCTGAGGACCATAGAGCGTTCCACGGAGGTGGCCCGAAGAGTGAGTGGTGAGGAGAGTAGTCAGTTTTTTTTATCCTTTCGCTGGATCTACGGTCCAGTTAAATGGTGTCCAGCAGCCACCAATTTGCTGAATCCACGCAGAGCAAATTACCAAAAATCTGCATTTTGGAGAATACAAATTTTTGTAACATTTGAGTAGAATTCAGTCCCACTCGTATAAATTCACTCAACTGGTTTTTATGATTTTTTTTTTATATCAAAATAGCATTAACTAAGTCCCCTATGTTAATAACATGCACTAATATTATTTATTTATTATAGGTTATACGCTCAATTTGTTTTTTTTCCTTGGGTTTGCTCTGTGAAATGGCCACAATGTGAACGTGCTCTTAGGCATTGCATTTATACCAACTTATACTCCGGCTCATTTTTTTGTTTTTTGCTGTAGTTTCTTGTACTCTGTACAAACAAGGCAGTGGCCCACATTTCTGAGCTGGGCATGTAATCTTCATAGCTTCCGATGAACAGGTGGCTGAACAGTTGGGTCAGTATCCTGCTCTACCCTTATTCACATCGGCTGACACAATGTGAGGTTTAATACGGAAGAGAGGATAGGACCATCCCGACTTGGTACACCTTGTCACGGTGGGATGGCTTTTAAAATAGTGTTAACACTAAGTACCCAATGTTATTTACTAGTACTATTACTATATACTTATTTATTTACAACAGGAGTCGTTTTTATCTTGGGTTTTGTTTGTGAAATGGCGCAGTGTGAACATGCTCTTACGACGTGCACGTTTATGAACTTATGCTCCGGCTCATTTCCTTGGCTTCAATATTCTTGTGTATAAATAGGGTACCTCGAGCTTCTGGACTTTGTCAGCTCAGAAACTGGTCCTGTGACTGGATGCTGCTTCTCGCCGGTCCAATTTTAAATGTTAATCTCTATTTGCTAATTTATGTTACGGCCTCTTTATTGGAAGGTGGGATAAGTCATTCGCAATACAAATCGATGCAATAATTCTTTTTCTCAAATCGGGTATTCAAAAAATCTTTGCACTTTTTGGGGATTTTTAATCTTCATTTTTCTGTCATCTTTTTTTTGTTGTATGGGAAAATAAAGGAAAAAGGGCCAGTTTTTCACATTTTTTATTTTATTTTTATGACCACTGAAATGTATTTAAAAATTTGTTCCCCTTTCTGAAACAATTAATACAATATTTTGGGGGCAGTTCTAATAAAAGCGATTTGGATTGATAGTGGCTTTTTTTATCATATATTTTTTACCCACTATTTTTATTTTTATTTATTTCACATGTTGTGCCCCATAAAAGATGTTTGGGCTGCATTTTTTAAATATTTCTTTTTTGCTTGATTTCCTCTGTAACTGAGGCTGGTAACTCAGTTACAGTGGAAATGTCACCTACTGGCTGCACAGCAGAGCTGGTTGGGGCTTTTAGGATACAGCAGCTCCTGCTCCCTCCTTAGATTCAGTGATTGCATAATCGCTGAATCCAGAGGAGAAAGCGCCCACAGTGCTTCCTATTACTACTCACAAATCTTGTTCAGTGCTGTTTATACAGTTCTCGGGAAGGCTGAGATAGTAATAAACTGTCTTTGCCTTCTCTATGAGGAGTCTGGCTGTGTCTTACAGCCGGATCTCCGCTCCCGCAGCTACACGATCGAGTGCAGCAGCTCAAATATGCAATGATGTTTTAAAACGTCAATACAGAGTACAACACGGACCGTCCGGACTTAAAGTCTATGATGGGTCCCCAGGTAGTTAATGAGTGCATATGTAGCTTTATTTATATATTATGTATAGAGCAAATGTGACTTATAATCCCATGCACATCCTTACTAACAGTTCAACATTTTGCTAGAACAGTTCTATGAACCGGGCCACATCTAGGCAGGGTTTAGTGAAACACTATCGCAAAGCGGGTGATTTAGGGACATCCTTGGGTATACGACAGCGCTGTCTGCTACCTCCACCTCTAAAGTTATCCAGTTCACTAGGGTTTTGCCGTTACACATAATTTACACCTTTGCCAAGTAAAATGAACGGTCACCTCCCAGTTTTACATGGCTGAACTCATTCACACTGGAAAAACTAGTGAGTTTGTAGCCAAAATGATGATTGCCACAAATCCCCGAGCAGTAAAACTTATCATGAGATGGATAAACATGATAACAAATGAGATAACGAGAAACGATGTAGAGCGACAATACCCGTCAGTGACGGATCACCTTAATTTAAAGGGGTTTTCTATAATTTGACATTGATAGCCCATATTTGCATGATTAGTGGGGTTGTAACCAGGCAGTCTCTATGATCAGCACCAGGAAAAAGCTTAATTTGGATTGGCATAATTAAATAAATCAATTACTACTAACATATCCAAGCAACGCCCTATCAATGCGTCTCTGGCTGATGATAGACTAGTACACACTGACATCTGGTGGTCACGTCTGGATTTTTAGCAGATAACTGTTATGTTAAGACTGCTCACATTTCATCCCTTCGGAGGAAACTTCTATAAGCAATTCGAGGCAAAACAGCTCTGACCTGTTGATTGACGCTACAGGATCTCTGAAGGTAAAAGTAAAAACTCATAAAGAATTGTAAAGAACTAAAGGTAGTGCAAATATCACATTTATATATAAAGGTATAAATGACAGGTTAGGTAGATAAATCACACCGAAGAAAAAAGTGACAGACGTAGTAGGAGGAGACCCAAAATCTGAATGTCCCAAGGGAATATATATAAATAGTGTATCAAAGGGCTGACAGAGCAATATAGGGTAAAATAGCAAGAGGTAAATGGGTAAAAGAAAATGAAAAATTATCATAAGTGCAAACATAGTTGACTAGCAATAAGGGGGTCACAGTATCCCAACATATGAATGCACTATAACAAATTAATTAGCTGCCCTAGAGTAGGAATAAATAACTCATAAGAGTCTTTCTCCTGTAGGAATGACGCCACGGTTTGGCCCAAGCCTTTGTCAGGGGGTGACATCATACCAGCAGGAAAAACCCTTTATACTCCCACCAACCACTGGAAGGTATCAGCACCCATGTGTGGCCGCTCAATAAAGCTTTTTGGCCTGTGACAACGCATGCCCAAGTTATCAATCAAGACACAGTCAGATGCAGTTTCCAAAGCTTTACTCACAATTCTGGTGCGTTCAGATGCCCGCTAGGTGCTACGTCCTCCAGGTGAGGGATCCAGCCAACTTCCAGGTAGATGGAGAACACCTGTCCAGAGCTCCCTTTCAATATGTGCCTACCCTGGCCGTCTCACTGTGCTGATTTCTACTCCTCTTCCTTCCCAGCACCATACAATCAGTGTCCCAGGCCAGCAGCTGCGAACCCTGTCGGATAACGTGCCCAAAGCGTTTCCTTGATTCCTTTTAGCTGCCTTTCCGGAGAAGATAATTGTGGTTGTTGGCTGTGACCCCTAAAGTTGCCACAGCTGTCGCCTTGCTAGATGAGCCCTGTTGTACGCTCCACTAGGCTAGGGGCCGAGACCCTTCTGCAACCTGGATTTTCCCCCAGCTGACGTCCGTCAGCCTGGAACGAGCCCCACGGGTAACACTTGTCCTGCCCGTGCCTCTGAGAAATCCCTTTCCTCTTCAGGGAACTTCCTTTCAGTCTTTCTGTCTGTGTAGCAGCTCCTCCAGACTAGGAGACTGCTGTACGGTTCTATCTCTTCTTTCCTTCCCCTATGGGATGGTTGCCTATGCACGTCTTTCCCCTTCTTCCCCTAGGGAAGACTCTTCTTTACTTCCCTCAATTCTCCTGCTCTAACCCATAAGCTCCACCCACCCTCTCACACTCTTTCCTAGCCAGCAGACATTATCATCACTGTCCCCGTTGGGGCTCACAATCTAGATTCCTTATCAGTATGTCTTTGGAGTGTGGGAGGAGATCGAAGTACCCAGAGGAAACCCACACAAACATAGTGAGAACATACAGACTCCTTGCAGATGTTGTCCTTGGTGGGATTTGAACCCGGGACTCTAGCATTGCAAAGCCGCCCTACATGATCTGTAGTGTGCAGGGCTTTCAGTACTGAGAGTGACAGCTCAGTCATCCAATCTGATGCTGGGTCGTTCTGGGCTGTTAGCATTTTTGATTGACAACCCTGCTGCTTAATCTGGCCTAGCCTGCAGGCGTTTCTCCAGGTTTCCTCCAGTTCTTGATTATTGGCTAGATATTTAACTGGCTAGCTATAAGGAGAACATTGTCAGCTGTAGCTTTGCTCTTTTATGTGTCTGCTGTGCTCTGTGTCTCATTCCCTGATCCTGTTGCCGAACCTTGGATTTTTCATGACTATTCATGTGTGTTACCCCTTTTGCTCTTGATGCTGTCTGACCTCAGGTACCTGACCCCGGACTTGGCCTCTGGCTGTCCGTTTTTCTTATCCCCTTATCTTGAAGTACCCTCCTGGCACTGGATCCTGGACTGTTACTTGACCACACCTTTGTATTGCCCCTCTGTACTACGAGCCCTCCAGGTATCTGACCTCAGACCTCTTGACTACCCTGTCTCACAGCTTGTCCGTGAGTAGTGACTCAGCGTCACACAGAATACACATATGGATACAGTGCACTTCTAGTATGAGCCATGTTTTTTGGGAAAAAAAGAACCAAAATGAAGAAAAGGATTGGAGGTAATTTATGTGTGCTAAATATATTATGAATATGTCATTTTGATTCAGAACTAGAGGGTTTCTTTAATATAATTATGCATTCCATGTTATTATTTGCTTTCTTCTGCTGCCTATATGTTATTCATTACTATATCATATATTATTTTTATATTTCCAAAGCCCAAAACGTCCCAAAAATGACTAATATGCTTTTTAGTTCAAAACACTGGCAAATTTAATTTTTTGTGTCTCCAGATGAAAAGTGTGCTTACTTAACCTCTGCAATGATGACTTACGACCGGTGCCATTGATGTAAAAAAAAAAGTAAAACCCTAAGGGTCCATAAAAATCGTCACGTGTGAAACAATCAAAGCGAAATACCCCAAAGAATGATTGTTTTGAGTACGTGTAATAGGTCATAAGGACGTTCCTAATGTATTTACATTGAAGTGTGGTTCACCCGTGCCAGATGTCTTAATTTTTCCAAAATTACATTGGTTACAATGCTTTATGAT
Organism: Oophaga sylvatica; assembly: GCA_033576555.1. Lineage (NCBI taxonomy): Eukaryota > Metazoa > Chordata > Amphibia > Anura > Dendrobatidae > Oophaga > Oophaga sylvatica. The sequence continues at coordinate 532,815,923 of JARQOD010000005.1, read as the reverse complement.
GTAACTAAATGTTCTTTATTAACTTTTTAGGAGCCTAGTTAAAATTATATATACGTGTACATATGCACAAGAAATTAGACTGCTATTGAACGTGCGCTTGGTCCCTTGCCATGTCATATAATAAATATGGTTCACAGCCAGTTCATTCTCGGTGCTGTCTATTCCGTCAACGTACTTGGCCCTGACATCAAAGTTCTCGAAAGAACCATTCTGAACTGAGAAGAAATACATTGTCAATTCACGGCAACTTAATGTAAATTAAGGAATAAAAAAACACCAAACCTCTGTCATGTTCCCGGTAAACACAGGGTTCTTTGTTTTTTCATGGATCCGAGAAAAATGTACGAGTCAATATATTGTTAACTTTAGGACGCCATAGTTTATGTTGGGACTCTGCCGTTGCGGGTGATGCATTGATGACGTTTCTGAGCGTACTAGAAGACTATGCCGGTCCACACCAGACAAAGAATTTGCACAATTATATGACTTTAGTGGAATATTTATTTCTTAAGAAAAAGTTTTTTGAAGCTCGAAAAAAATAAAAGTTTTATTAAAGGGAACCTGTCAAGGGGCAGAGTCAGACACTGGTTGAGGCATTACAGCTGTGTATGTTTTACTATGCTCCGATTTACTTATCTGGGTGAAGTGTGCACCAGCTGAATCACTGTAAAGCTGATAGGCTTTATATCCCCCCATCCGCACATTCTGCAATCAGTGTATCCCTTTAATAATTACAGATATCATTCACATTGTCAGCAATCTGTCTCTTCAACATGCTGTACAGACTGTACATTCACATGAACATTAGCAGCAACTCAGACCCAAACATTTACATTGAAGAATCTCATGAGGGTCGGCAAAGGTCATTGTTAAAGGGGGGTTGTTCAGCCTTACAGTACAAGCCTGCAGTCACTCTATGGGATTGCCGATTTTTGAATCCTCACAGAGCGCACAGTGCCCGCTGTTAGGATTCTCCAGTAGCGGGTGCGTGCAATTTTCCATAAATGTGGTCACATGTTGATTAAACGTGCACAGCCTCACTTAATGCTAGTTAATTTATCGAGGCCGGACAGTCAAGTGGGACTGTGCCTGGAAGGATGCAAATAGGATACTTACAGTCACATGACTGCCCTCTCCTGATGCTGGAACCTAAAAATCCTCACAGCGTGCAATGCATGTGCTGTGCGGATTTGTGTTGACCCGCCACCACAATTGTGGGTTACCAGGGCTATGGGGTACTCGGAGCCGAGCCTGTAGATTTCTATAGGGAATGTCACTGGTAGCGTGGCTCGGTCCGTGGCCCTGGCGGTCAGGCGTATGATGGGGGGGATTATTTACAGGGGATTAGTAGATAACAGTTCGTGACGCCACCTGTAGTTTTCTAGTCACTAAGACCAGCGCTGCTGAATAGATCTCTGAGGGGATGTTATGGCAGCTAGATGACGGGTCCCCCACAGTGGGACTGGTCCCTCAAAGTCTATGGTTATAATGATGTAGGGTGCAGATAAATGAATCAGTCTCACACATCCAGCATCTTTCCATACCTTTTACTTGTCAGATGTTAGGCAGGTCCCGGGAAGCTGATCAGGGTGGAGAATGTGCTTCGAGATAACAGCTGAACAGGTTAGAGGCCTCCTTTACTTCCAATATGATGAGTCCAACTTGCTTGAAGCTAAGTTAACTCCGAACACTCCAGCTAACTCCATAGCTGTACTGCCCGGTCAGCATTGTGGTGGAGCCTTCCAAGTGATGGAACTAGGTTCTTACTTTTGCTTGGCCTAGCTCAAAGTCCCTATTCCACCTGACTCCGGTTACGTACTGACACTTCAAGGGCTGCTTTCTGCGACCTAAGGTCCAGTAAGACTCTGGTTGTTCCGTTACTATGCGTGAAGCGATAGCAACACTTCGGTCCCCAGTGACCGGGTAAATTGTGCAGGTAATCCTATACCTAAGGCACTTGCTCTAATTCCTTCCACTGCGCCCTTCGCCCTGCTCGCGCTCTTAACATAAGCACTCCACACTTCCTAGGATGGTACAAGTCAATCCTTTCTTACTTCTTCCTTGGAGCTCGCTGACAGATTCTCAGTATTCTCCTAGTTCAGGAACACATCAACTGAACTTCACTGTCCTTGGGACAGGCGACTGAAGTTTCTGCTGCAAACTTCCCTTTCTCCAAAGCTGTCTCCGTCTGTCTGACTTTAGCTCACCCAGAGCTCTGACAGGAAATGCAATCTGATCTCCTCTCCTCCTGCACAGACTGCACACTGGTGGGATGACTCACTCCTGAGCCACCCAAGGCTTGACTCCTCTATCCGAAGACAGGAAACTGACTGACTCTGCTGCATGTCACTACCTTATATACCCTATGGGTGTGTCCAAGTGTGTGATGGAGTGAATGGATATCAAGCATTAAACTGTTACCTCTCCGCACATCCTCCAGGATACTGTGTGCCTTACACACCAGGGCTACACATCCCCCCTTGGTAAAACACAGCACTCCCGGGCTGTAAAATACAAAAAGAAAGACATTTTGTTTTGCATTTAAACAATAAACATGAAACTCATCCCATCCGGGAGGTACGAAATCTTAAACGTTGCATTTTGCATCAAGACACTCAATAAATATTCACATTAATACTTGACTTTATTCTTTTGGAGGACCCGCACCAAAAACCTCCCACGTAGGTCCTGGGTGGGCTGCAGGACTTTATTGCTGACCTCTTCCTGGGCCCCACCATACGGGTTTTTCTTCTGAGGTAGTTGTATAATAGTGGCTTCGTGTAAAACCAATATAATGCACCGAAGCGCAACTATGTACAAAGATAAGTTCTGGGCTGGCACAGTCCTCAGCCTCTCAGTCCATGGCATGGTTAAGGACGCATATTTATACTTTTCACTTCAATATTTACATTATAATTCTAACGATATTTACCCAACCAGGGTATTCTATATGTAAAACTATGCAATCAACATATTACTTTTTAATTTCTCAAAATTCTTCAACTTTTCAAAATTCCTTTTACCCAGCCGGGTATTTTACTCAATATATATAAAACTATGTAAACACTATACATAGCAATAAAGTGCAAAACAGCAATTATTTCTTTTATCAGAAACTTTTTACATCTTCTTAGTTGCGGTAAACCCTTGTCTGGGTCCTACCGGTCCTCACATTTTCTTGCTGACTTCAATGACATTTTCCACCCCGGGGGCTGGAACAATGCGATGCTCCTTAGAGCACATGACAAACAGGTCGTGACCTGCTATCAGGGTTTGGGTCGCTACAGTCCTTGTGCGAACCGCTTGGGGCACGCCGGGTACTTTCTCCTTGTGAGACGCCGATTGCGTCGCAGTTTGCGTTGCTGGTAGCGATTCAAATTTAACCGCAGGTTGCGATACAAAGGAAGACTTGGGTGAAGAGATGCGAGCAGGTAGCGATGCCGACCGCGTCGTAGATTGCGATGGGCCTGCAGGGGGCGATGCTGAAGTACGGCCTGGTGCTATTTGAGCTCGAGACGGGGACGCTGCGGTAGTGGTGACGTTACCTGCGTCGGGGACGGGGTCACAGATGATTTCCACATTAAGGGCATACCATCCCTTCAGGCCCCAGTGACGTGTATAAGTGACAATGTCCCCATTAATCAGGTCCCTTCCCGGATGACCTTGTGGTAGGTGGGACTCTACATCGCGACGGCTCACGAAGACCCCTTGATAAAGTCCTGGCTCGCGGATGAATCCCCAGCCCTTGCTGCGAAGCTGAAACTCCACTACGCACCCCTGACGCCGTGGTTCCCTCCGGGTACCTTTATCGTTGCGGACCATCTCCTTATCAGCGATCAACTGCTCGTATTGGCGTTGTCGGTTCTGCTGCACCTCCCGCTCTTCCTCCTGCCGGCGTCGCTGCTCCTCTTTGCGACACGGCATCTCTCTTTCCCACTGGACAGCGTACGTGACGTCATCAATCCGCTCCATTGCATCCCAGTCGACGTCTGGCAACGATGGGCAGGACCCCTCCGGTGTCCCTGCCGGGGAACGGTAATCCGCTGCGGCCCTCTGACCTGGCTGGCATTCCGGAACGGGCAGGACCTCCTCAGCCTCCTTCGCCTCCACCGCTCCTTCGGTGGGATCAGGTACAGCATATCTGGTGTCCGCCTCCAGTCGCTCCGCAGCCTTTTTCATCAGGGCCTTAGGATAATCCAGTGGTAGAGGGGTATCAAGAGACGGTATTTCACTTGTGGGAGAGAACATGGCGTCCCACAGCAGCCGCTGTGTTTGGGTGCGCCAGCGTCTCTCCGTCTCTTGCCGAATTGCACGATTCTGCAACTTCTTCTTCAGCTCTGCGTTCTCCTTCCGCAGCTCCATCATGGCGGGGTCGGTGTCCCAATCTGGGGACAGCTCCGGCACAGGCAGACAGTCCTCTGGTAATGGGCACTGATTCTCCTGTCCTTCCGCCATCTCGGTCCAGGTATGTCTGTGGTATCCAACAGGAACATTCTGGTCCTTTCCGTGGAGGCGGGATTTGCGTCTCCTCCTCTTCGCATAGAGGATGAAGAGGAGGCGTATTTCTTTAGCAGTGGGGCTGGATCTCACATTGTAATAGGCCTTGGAGAGGGCGGCCATAACTTTTCGCGCTTCAGGGGGGTACACGCCCACGAAGGTACGCCCACCTTCTTCACCAGCGCCTCAGGGCGCGAATATGGCGGCAAAGATGGCGGTATTTGGCGCCAAAAGTGCAAACAGTCCTTTTTCACTGAAACATTTCACAGGCACACAGGACTCACAATCTTGCAAGTTTTCGCATCCTGTTCGTGACGCCAAAGTTTTGTGTTGACCCGCCACCACAATTGTGGGTTACCAGGGCTATGGGTACTCGGAGCCGAGCCTGTAGATTTCTATAGGGAATGTCACTGGTAGCGTGGCTCGGTCCGTGGCCCTGGCGGTCAGGCGTATGATGGGGGGGATTATTTACAGGGGATTAGTAGATAACAGTTCGTGACGCCACCTGTAGTTTTCTAGTCACTAAGACCAGCGCTGCTGAATAGATCTCTGAGGGGATGTTGTGGCAGCTAGATGACGGGTCCCCCACAGGTGGGACTGGTCCCTCAAAGTCTATGATTATAATGATGTAGGGTGCAGATAAATGAATCAGTCTCACACCATCCAGCATCTTTCCATACCTTTTACTTGTCAGATGTTAGGCAGGTCCCGGGAAGCTGATCAGGGTGGAGAATGTGCTTCGAGATAACAGCTGAACAGGTTAGAGGCCTCCTTTACTTCCAATATGATGAGTCCAACTTGCTTGAAGCTAAGTTAACTCCGAACACTCCAGCTAACTCCATAGCTGTACTGCCCGGTCAGCATTGTGGTGGAGCCTTCCAAGTGATGGAACTAGGTTCTTACTTTTGCTTGGCCTAGCTCAAAGTCCCTATTCCACCTGACTCCGGTTACGTACTGACACTTCAAGGGCTGCTTTCTGCGACCTAAGGTCCAGTAAGACTCTGGTTGTTCCGTTACTATGCGTGAAGCGATAGCAACACTTCGGTCCCCAGTGACCGGGTAAATTGTGCAGGTAATTCTATACCTAAGGCACTTCTCTAATTCCTTCCACTGCGCCCTTCGCCCTGCTCGCGCTCTTAACATAAGCACTCCACACTTCCTAGGATGGTACAAGTCAATCCTTTCTTACTTCTTCCTTGGAGCTCGCTGACAGATTCTCAGTATTCTCCTAGTTCAGGAACACATCAACTGAACTTCACTGTCCTTGGGACAGGCGACTGAAGTTTCTGCTGCAAACTTCCCTTTCTCCAAAGCTGTCTCCGTCTGTCTGACTTTAGCTCACCCAGAGCTCTGACAGGAAATGCAATCTGATCTCCTCTCCTCCTGCACAGACTGCACACTGGTGGGATGACTCACTCCTGAGCCACCCAAGGCTTGACTCCTCTATCCGAAGACAGGAAACTGACTGACTCTGCTGCATGTCACTACCTTATATACCCTATGGGTGTGTCCAAGTGTGTGATGGAGTGAATGGATATCAAGCATTAAACTGTTACCTCTCCGCACATCCTCCAGGATACTGTGTGCCTTACACACCAGGGCTACACAGATTCACAAGTCTGCAGTCACATAGAGTGACTGCAGATGTGTACCCCAAGCCGGTCGGTGGATGGTGCATGTCAGAAGCGGTTATATGGAGCAGGATCATGCAGCAAGCCCGCCCCATACACAGCAGGTGATGGCTGTGAATTACAGCAAGGGCCTGCCCCTAAGAATCGCAGGTGGAGCAGTGCTTCGCCCACGATTGTTAACTTATTAAATGCCGCTGTCAATCTCTGACAGCGTCATTTAACACCCAATGACGTGCACACGTGTCATTAACTCCACCTATCGGCGCACCCGTGACATGATCGTGGGTCGCCGATGTGTTGTCTTGACAGCCGGTGGTCAGATAATGAACCCCGTGACTGTCATTATGGAGCTCCTTTCATACTCTGCCTGTAGCCGGGTTTCAGAGGAGACCATGATTTTTGCTATATACAGTGATGCTAAGACATCACTGTATATAGCATAAGCGATCGGATGATCGTATCTTCCAGTCCCCTAAGAGGGCTAACAAGAACAGTAAAAAGTAAAAAAAAAAGTTTGAACAAATATGAAAAAAATTGTAAAAATGTAAAAGTTCAAATCACCCCGCTTTTCTCCTATTGAATATATATATACAGTATATATTGTAGAGATAGTAAGACTTCACTATACCTTTGTATGTGGTTTGAGGACCTGTGATGAGGTCACTGCCATGTGACCTGTCATGTGCTCTGTGTTAGCTGAATGGCTGGTGTATATAAGTGAGCCTGCTGCTGACCACAGGTGTGAGTGGCTGGAGGGGTGGAAACCTCCAGTGTGGGAGTTCTGAGGAGACCTCCAGTCTGGTTGCTGAAAGAGTGCTCAGTTAGAGTACCAGGACTTTATATCTGTTTTGTTACTTTGTGCCAGAGAAGGCTGTTTTGTTTTCTGTTTTACAGCAAGTTTATGAAGTTCTAATAAACTTGCTTAAAGAACCTGGAAGAGTCGCCCTCCTGCTTACCTCCGGTCGCACACCAGCGAGACCACATCCTTACAATTGGTGGCGTAAATGCGGGCAGCGTTCCCAGCAGAGAAGTGAGACTGGTTACTGCATGTCGTGGGTCAAGGCTATAGCAACCCAGCCAGCATTTCCGGAGAAAATGGAAGACCTGCTGAAACACTTGGTCCTGGCACAGGTACAGCAGCAACAGGCACAGGAACAGCAGCAAGAAGCCAACAGGATGTTCTTGCTGCAGATGCAGCAGGAGCATCGGCAGCAGATGCAGCTTTTGACAACCGCCATCCAGGGCAGGACGAGCGCCCCAACCCCAGGTCTGGCTGATGACAACCACGTCAGAAAGGCGGTAAGACGCACATTACAAAAAATGACCCCCGGGGATGATGTGGAAGCCTTCCTGGCTGTATTTGAGAGGGTTGCTGAGAGGGAAAGACTTCCCCCAGGGCAGTGGGCAGAGATATTGGCCCCATACCTGACAGGTGAACCCCAGAAGGTGTATTACGATTGACTGTGCAGGACGCTCAGGATTATCCTAAGCTAAAGGTAGAGATCCTCGCACGTATGGGGGGTAACAATGACTATCAGGCACAGAGGGTGCACCGCTGGGCTTATCACCGGGACAAACCACCTCGCTCCCAAATGTTTGACTTACTGCACCTGGTCCAGAAATGGCTACAGCCAGAGTCCGCTACGCCGGCACAGATGGTAGAAAGAGTCGTCATGGATCGGTTTGTGCACTCCCTGCCAAAACCCCTACAGACTTGGGTTGCCCAGGGTGATCCCCGGGATGCTGATGAACTGGTCGGACTGGTCGAGAGGTACCAGGGAATGGAAGGTGCCTTGGGGAAGCAGCCTATTCCGTACTGGTGGCCCCAACAGGGGGCAGAGTCCCAAAAAGGGGTGGGGAGCCCAAGGTCAAAATGGTGGGGGGAGGTGGTGCCCAAGGTCACTACGGGTGATATTATTTGTTGGAGGTGCCGCGAGCCAGGACATATAGCTGCCCGGTGTCCACAGACCACTGAGCAGATGGACTGCAGCCTAGGACACCGTATTTCATGGTATGCATATCCAGCCTGCAGTGGAAACCCGTTTCCCAATCAGGGTCCTCAAGTATGTCCCGTGAAGGTGAACGGTGAAGCAGTAATGGCGCTGCTAGACTCTGGGAGCTTAGTGACCCTGATTAGGGCCACTTTTCCTCTCAACATACTACCAGGGAAAAAGGTTGGTGTTCAGTGCATACATGGTGATGTAAAAGACTACCCTATGGCCAGAGTGGACATTGAAACGACGCATGGCACTGAGTCCCATGAAGTCGGCGTCGTTCGGGACTTGGTGCGTCCTATAATTATAGGCCGGGATTTCTGTCTGTTTTGGGATCTGTGGAGAAAGGGTTCTGAGGTCCCTAGCGAGAATGGGGAACCAGTAAACGATAACAAACTACTACCACACTCAGAAGGGGCGGAGTCTCAATCTGAGTCAATGAGGAGAAAAGAGGTGGCGGCGTATGAGCCGAGGAACTGTTGCCGGGTTCAGGGTTTGAACAGTGTATGTCGCGAATGGTGTACTGACTTTACATCTGACCGGGGGCACTGAACTATTCTCTGATAGTGAATGGAGAGTGTGTGAGTGGACTTCTAGACTCAGGAAGCCAGGTGACCCTACTGAGCGACACACTCCCTGTATATCTGATTCCCGGAAGGAAGATGGAAGTCCCTTGTGTTCATGGGGTCACTAGGGAGTATCAGGTAACCAGGGTAATCATTGAGACGGACACTATTATTTCTACCCAGGATGTCCCTGTAGTCCCAGACTTACCATATCCTATAATAATAGGCCAGGATTGTAAACGGTTTTGGGAGGTGTGGGACGAAGCACTGGCTAATTGCTCAGAAGGGAACCAGAATGACCCTAAGAGAGGCCCACCCCTGCAGGAGGCTGTAGTGGTTGCTGATAGTGTGGTGGGTAAAACAGAGGTAGCCACCCCTAAAGTCAAAGATACCAAGTGCCTGGTAGCCGTAAGAAAGGGTGGCTCAGACCAAAGTGAGGACTTTGGGGTGACCAAATATAGGTCCGCAGAAAACTGGGTCGCCCCAGGAATAGGGGTCGACACCTGGTTAAGTGGGGACTTGCCGTTCCAAGATGACAGAGGGAGTGGGAATGACTTCTATGCAGACTGTAACTTAACCGCATGTGAAAGCGAGTGCAGCAAGGTGGAGTCAGGTACAAGTGGCAGACCTTTTCCTCACCTCAGGGGCTGCAGGAAGGCCAGACAGCCTATGCTCTCTAAGAAGAGAAAAAATGGGAGAAGGATGGTGCCACATGTAATGGATAAAAGAGAGCAGGGCCATGAGATAGAGCTGCTTAAAGAGACAGTCATGCGAGAAAAGATACAGGGACAAGAGATTGAGCAACGAATGAAGGACCTGGAGAAAGAACTCTCTAAAGTCCAAGGTCAACTATCAGCGTGCCTGACGGCGAACCAAGTCCTAGTGAAAGATACGGAGATGCTCAGAGAGGCCCAGGAGAAGCATCAGCAGGAACTTCTACGGAGAGAAGAAGAGCACCGATGCTGGGCAGAGGAGCAAGAGAAAATTCTCCAAAAACTCCAGATAGAGAAGGAAGCTAACACGACAGACCAGGAAATCGAACGGTTGCGCTCTCCCGGTCCGTGCGTACGGGAAGAGAGTGAACTGAAGAGGTTGACCAAAAAAGGGGCCTCGACGGCGAAAGAAAGCCAGCAAGGGAACCGCCACCCAGATGGCCACACCCGGAAAGTCACAGTGAAGCGGGAGGCGGACTGTTATGTTTAGGTAGCTGAGGAGTGCAGGCAAAAAAGGCAATACACCAGAGCAGTTGGAATCTATGAGATTGCAGTACCCTGACTAACCACAACAACTAGAGGCAGCCGTGGAGCGTTCCTACGTTGGTCCTAGACGCCTCGTCACAGCCTGAGAAACTAACTACACCTAAAGATAGATATAGGAAAGCTATCTGCCCCGGAGCTGAACCCCAAAGATAATAGAAAGCCCCCAAACATGTAATGGCGGTTAGACAAGAAGAAATAATGACACAGACAGAAAATAGTATGAGCAAACGTTGGGGCCCAAACTAACTAAATAGAAAAGGATAGGAAGGGTACTTACTGCAATCCCAGAAAACCCTGAAAAGCACCAACTCTACTAATTTCAAAAACACCTGAGATCACACGACCTCTACCACCTAAATTAGTTCTCTGGTGTAACAAAATCAAAACAGCAGCCACTGAAAAAACTTGGAAAAAGCAAAAGTACAAACATCAGTGGCTGAACTAAACTGAGAGGGCAAAAGCCCCCGGAGGGGACCCTGAAGGCCCCCACAGAAGTGCAGGACAAAATGCAAAAATCAAGCACAAAAACAAAAAGAAGAAAATGTCTTATCTGTTAGCAGGAGATGCAGACACGACACAGCAGGCTACAAGGGAAACAGGAATCAAGGATGGAGACCAGAACAATTGATCACCGGCAACCCTGATGGGAAGGTGACTCCCTTATATAAGACCAGTCAGTAACACCTGATTCCCAATCCTCACAATCTTCACAATCTTCACTGGACAGACCAGTACCGCTTGTAACCACCAGAGGGAGCCTCTGCTCAGAACTCATCTCAAGCCCATTCACAACAGTACCCCCCCCCCTTGAGGAGGGGTCACCGAACCCTCATTTGAGCAACCAGGTCGGTCAGGATGAGTTCTATGGTACGCACGGATGAGTCTCCTAGCATGGATGTCCGAAGCAAACACCCAAGAATTGTCTTCCTGACATAACCTCTCCACTTAACCAAATACTGGAGTTTCCGTCTAGAAAAACGAGAATCTAATATTTTCTCAACCACATACTCCAGATTGCCCTCCAACCAAAACAGGGTCAGGAGGCACAGCAGCAGGAATCACTGGCTCAACAAACCTCTTCAACAAGGACTTGTGGAACACGTTATGGATCTTAAATGTCCCTGGAAGAAGCAAACGAAAAGAAACAGGATTAAGAATCTCCATGATCTTATAAGGTCCAATGAACCTAGGCTTAAATTTAGGAGATGCTACTCTCATAGGAATATTTTTTGAGGACAACCAGACCAAGTCCCCTACTTTAAACCGAGGACCATCAGTCCTATGCCGGTTAGCAAACCGCTGGGCCCTCTCCTGAGAGAGGGACAACCTCTCCACTACCTGGTCCCAAATCTGTTGCATACGCTCCACAACAGAGTCAACACCTGGACAGACAGAAGCCTCCGTCTGTCCTGAAGAAAATCGAGGGTGAAACCCAGAATTACAGAAAAACGGAGACATCAAAGTGGCAGAGCTAGCCCTATTATTAAGAGCAAACTCAGCCAAAGGCAAAAAAGAGACCCAGTCATCCTGATCAGCAGACACAAAGCATCTTAGATAAGTCTCCAATGTCTGGTTTGTTCTCTCAGTTTGACCATTGGTCTGAGGATGAAATGCCGAGGAGAAAGACAATTGAACACCCAGTTTAGAACAAAAAGTCCTCCAAAATCTGGAAACAAACTGGACTCCTCTGTCAGACACAATGTTCTCAGGAATGCCGTGTAAACGAACCACATGCTGAAGGAACAACGGCACCAATTCAGAGGAGGAAGGCAACTTAGGTAATGGCACAAGATGTATCATCTTGGAAAACCTATCACAAATCACCCAGATGGCGGTCATTCTCTGAGAAACAGGAAGGTCGGAAATGAAATCCATAGAGATATGGGTCCATGGTCTCTTGGGCACAGGCAATGGCATCAACAAACCACTAGAGCGAGAGCAAGGCTTGGAGCGAGAGCAAGTCCCGCAGGACTGCACAAATTCCCTGACATCACGAGACAAGGTAGGCCACCAAAAGGACCGACTAACCAAGTCTCTGGTACCAAAAATTCCGGGATGCCCAGCCAACGCGGAACAATGAATCTCAGACATCACACTCTTTTTCCACTGGTCCGGGACAAACAATTTTCCAACAGGGCAGCGCTCGGGCCTATCCTCCTGACACCCCTCCAGAGCAAGTCTCAAATTAGGTGAGATGGCGGAAAGAACTACACCCTCTTTCAAAATAACAGAAGGATCAGATAACTCAGGAGAGTCCGCAAGCAAGCTCCTCGAGAGGGCATCCGCCTTAACATTCTTAGTGCCAGGAAGAAAGGAAACCACAAAATTAAAACGTGTGAAAAACAAGGCCCACCTGGCCTGTCTAGGATTGAGTCGCTTGGCAGATTCCAGATAAACCAGATTCTTATGGTCAGTAAGGACCACCACCTGATGTTTGGCTCCCTCCAGCCAATGTCTCCACTCTTCAAAAGCCCACTTCATGGCCAATAACTCCCGATTACCCACGTCATAATTACGTTCAGTAGGAGAAAATTTTCGAGAGAAAAAGGCACAAGGGTTACTTTTAGAGGTCTCTGGATCTTTTTGGGACAAAACGGCACCTGCCCCAATTTCAGAGGCATCAACCTCCACCTAAAATGGCAGAGAAACATCAGGCTGCCGTAGAACAGGAGCAGAAGTGAATCTCTGCTTAAGTTCCTGAAATGCAGAGACTGCCTCAGGAGGCCAATTCACCACATCAGAACCCTTTTTGGTCAAATCAGTTAATGGTTTAACAATAACCGAGAAATTACCAATAAATTTACGATAAAAATTGGCAAAACCCAAAAATCTTTGAAGAGCCTTTAATGAAGTAGGTTGGACCCAATCACAGATGGCCTGAACCTTGACCGGGTCCATTTCAATAACAGATGGGGACAAAATGAATCCCAGAAATGAGATCCTCTGTACGCCAAAAAGACACTTTGATCCCTTCACATACAGAGCATTCTCTCTCAAAATCTGGAATACAGTTCGAACATGTTTCACATGAGAGTCCCAGTCATTAGAAAAAATCAAGATATCATCCAAATAAACAATCAGAAATTTATCCACAAAATCCCTGAAAATGTCATTCATGAAGGACTGGAAGACAGAAGGAGCATTATTGAGCCCAAAGGGCATCACAAGGTACTCAAAATGCCCCTCCGGGGTATTGAATGCCGTCTTCCATTCATCCCCGTGCTTAATGCGAATAAGGTTATACGCCCCCCTGAGGTCAAGCTTGGTAAACCAAGTAGCGTTTTTCACCCTGGAAAACAGGTCAGAAATCAAGGGTAACGGGTATTGATATTTCACAGTAATATTGTTCAAAAGACGATAATCAATACACGGCCTTAATGAACCATCCTTTTTGGCCACAAAGAAAAAACCGGCACCTAAGGGTGAAGAGGATGGTCTGATATGACCCTTCTCCAATGACTCCTTGATATAAGACCGCATAGCGTCATGTTCAGGTACAGACAAGTTAAAAAGGCGACCTTTAGGGAATTTACTACCAGGCACTAATTCAATAGCGCAGTCATAGCTCCTATGGGGAGGCAAGGATGCAGATTTACTTTCGCTAAATACATCAGAAAAATCAATCAAAAAGTCAGGAACATCCTGAGCCTGGGGGGAGGCAGAAAAAACAGGAGTGTTGGTATTAACACATTGGCAGCCCCAACTGGTTACAGACACAGATTTCCAATCCAAAACAGGATTATGAGACTGTAACCAAGGGAAACCCAGTACGATAATATCATGCAGATTATACAGAACCAAAAATTTGCAGCACTCTTGATGATCAGGTTCAACCCTCATTATCACCTGAGTAGAGAACTGAGGTTTATTCTCAGCCAAAGGGGTAGAATCGATCCCCAGTAGGGGAATAGACTTCTGTAGGGGTATCAAGGGAAACCCACAACGTTTAGCAAAATCATAATCCATCAGGTTAATAGCTGCTCCAGAATCAACGAAAGCCTGAGCAGAAAATGAGGACAAAGAGCATATCAGAGTGACAGTTAATAAAAACTTAGTCTGAACACTACCCAAGACAACTGAGCGTGCAAAACGTCTTCCCCGCTTAGGGCAGACTGAAATAGCATGAGAGGCATCACCACAGTAGAAACATAACCCATTGCGCTTTCGAAACTCATGACGCTGTGCCCCAGACACCACTCTATCACACTGCATGGCTTCAGAAGCAGGTTCACAAGGCAACACTATTCCACGCATACTTCTCCGCTCACGCAAACGTCTGTCAATTTGAATCGCTAATGACATAGAATCATTGAGACCAGAGGGGACAGGGAATCCCACCATAACATCCTTTACATTATCTGACAGACCCTTCCGAAAAAGGGCCGCCAAAGCGTCGTCATTCCACTTGGTCAGGACTGCCCACCTACGGAATCTCTGACAGTATAACTCAGCGTCATCAAGCCCCTGATTTAATGCCAACAAGGCTTTTTCAGCTTGATCAGTGACATTAGGCTCATCGTACAATAACCCCAAAGCCTGAAAAAATGCATCAACATCACTCAAAACAGGATCCCCAGGTGTCAGGGAAAAAGCCCAATCCTGAGGATCGCCGCGCAGGAGAGAGATGACAATTTGAACCTGCTGCGCTGCGTTCCCTGAGGACTTAGATTTTAAGGCAAAAAACAATTTACAATTATTTTTGAAATTCTGAAACTTAGCTCGATCCCCTAAAAACAAATCTGGCATGGGAATCCTAGGTTCCACAACAGGCAACTCAGCAAGATAGATAGCAATACTCCGAACCTCAGTGGCAAGCTGATCCACACGGCCAGACAACTGTGCAAACTCCATTGAGAGAAAAAATCCTCCCCAGCACCCAGGGATACAGAGGGAAAAAAAAAAAAATGCAACAAACAGAAAAATATCTCTGACAACTCTGACAACCGTTTTTTCTTTCACGAATTTTTTCCCTTCTGTGAGTACCATACAATTTTAAATTTTGGGCCGGTGATACTGTTATGTTTAGGTAGCTGAGGAGTGCAGGCAAAAAAGGCAATACACCAGAGCAGTTGGAATCTATGAGATTGCAGTACCCTGACTAACCACAACAACTAGAGGCAGCCGTGGAGCGTTCCTACATTGGTCCTAGACGCCTCGTCACAGCTTGAGAAACTAACTACACCTAAAGATAGATATAGGAAAGCTATCTGCCCCGGAGCTGAACCCCAAAGATAATAGAAAGCCCCCAAACATGTAATGGCGGTTAGACAAGAAGAAATAATGTCACAGACAGAAAATAGTATGAGCAAACGTTGGGGCCCAAACTAACTAAATAGAAAAGGATAGGAAGGGTACTTACTGCAATCCCAGAAAACCCTGAAAAGCACCAACTCTACTAATTTCAAAAACACCTGAGATCACACGACCTCTACCACCTAAATTAGTTCTCTGGTGTAACAAAATCAAAACAGCAGCCACTGAAAAAACTTGGAAAAATCAAAAGTACAAACATCAGTGGCTGAACTAAACTGAGAGGGCAAAAGCCCCCGGAGGGACCCTGAAGGCCCCCACAGAAGTGCAGGACAAAATGCAAAAATCAAGCACAAAAACAAAAAGAAGAAAATGTCTTATCTGTTAGCAGGAGATGCAGACACGACACAGCAGGCTACAAGGGAAACAGGAATCAAGGATGGAGACCAGAACAATTGATCACCGGCAACCCTGATGGGAAGGTGACTCCCTTATATAAGACCAGTCAGTAACACCTGATTCCCAATCCTCACAATCTTCACAATCTTCACTGGACAGACCAGTACCGCTTGTAACCACCAGAGGGAGCCTCTGCTCACAACTCATCTCAAGCCCATTCACAACAGCGGACATAAGAGCTATGCCACTACAATACCTCCACGAGAAGCAGAGATGTCGGGAGCCAACAAGAAAACCTCCAAGTCGAAGGGCGTTGGTGGAAAGCCTTGGGAAGATCCGGATGCTCTTGGAGGTGAACCAAGGAAGAATAGAGCAGCTAAAACTTGAGAAGAAGCAGACCAACAGACAGCTGCAAGAGTTGAGAAAAAAAAGGCAGTCACCTTCAACCCACAATATAGAGAGGCGCAGAGGTTCGCTGCAGAATGAAGGTCATCAAAGTGAAACTAAGACAGAACATAGATGGCCTGAAATGAGAGCTAGAGGCAGTGACACCTCAATTAGATCAGGACTCAGTGACCTAAGGCAAACGGTGACAGACCGGCTGATTGTGGAGACGACTGAAAGGAGTTTCTAGTCGGTGAATGAAATGTGCCAAGCCCACGGCTTTAGGCAGAGGGGGGAGGTATGTAGAGATAGTAAGACTTCACTATACCTTTGTATGTGGTTTGAGGACCTGTGATGAGGTCACTGCCATGTGACCTGTCATGTGCTCTGAGTGAGCTGAATACCTTTGTGTGTGGTTTGAGGACCTGTGATGAGGTCACTGCCATGTGACCTGTCATGTGCTCTGTGTTAGCTGAATGGCTGGTGTATATAAGTGAGCCTGCTGTTGACCACAGGTGTGAGTGGCTGGAGGGGTGGAAACCTCCAGTGTGGGATGTTATGTTTCGGTAGCTGAGGAGTGCAGGTAAAAAGGCAATACACCAGAGAAGTTGGAATCTATGAGATTGCAGTACCCTGACTAACCACCACAACTAGAGGCAGCCGTGGAGCGTTCCTACGTTGGTCCTAGACGCCTCGTCACAGCCTGAAAAACTAACTACACCTAAAGATAGAAAGAGGAAAGCTATCTGCCCCGGAGCAGATCCCCAAAGAACATAGAAAGCCCCCAAACATGTAATGGCGGTTAGACAAGATGAAATACTGACACAGACAGAAAATAGTATGAGAAAACGTTGGGGCCCAAACTACCTAAATAGAAAAGGATAGGAAGGGCACTTACTGCAATCCCAAAAAACCCTGAAAAGCACCTACTCTACTAATTTCAAAATCACCTGAGATCACACGACCTCTACCACCTAAATTAGTTCTCTGGTGTAACAAAATCAAAACAGCAGCCACTGAAAAAACTGGAAAAAGCAAAAGTACAAACACCAGTGGCTGAACTAAAATGAGAGGGCAAAAGCCCCCAGAGGGGACCCTGAAGGCCCCCACAGAAGTGCAGGACAAAATGCAAAAATCAAGCACAAAAACAAAAAGAAGAAAATGTCTTATCTGTTAGCAGGAGATGCAGACACGGCACAGCAGGCTACAAAGGAAACAGGACTCAAGGATTGAGACCAAAACAATTGATCACCGGCAACCCTGATGGGAAGGCGACTCCCTTATATAAGACCAGTCAGTAACGCCTGATTCCCACTCCTCACAATCTTCACTGGACAGTCCAGTACCGCTTGTAACCACCAGAGGTAGCCTCTGCTCAGAACTCATCTCAAGTCCATTCACAACAGTGGGAGTTCTGAGGAGACCTCCAGTCTGGTTGCTGAAAGAGTGCTCAGTTAGAGTACCAGGACTTTATATCTGTTTTGTTACTTTGTGCCAGAGAAGGCTGTTTTGTTTTCTGTTTTACAGCAAGTTTATGAAGTTCTAATAAACTTGCTTAAAGAACCTGGAAGAGTCGCCCTCCTGCTTACCTCCGGTCGCACACCAGCGAGACCACATCCTTACAATATATATATATATATATATTGTGGTGTAGTGACCCCTGATGCAGCTAGGGGGCACTGTGTATGCTCCTCGAGATATGCATGGAAGCATGGTTTGTGTTGTGGTAAAGGACCTGTGATGAGGTCATGATCAGGTGACCTAAACATGTGATCCTGACCTCACCTATGGGCGGGGTTACGCCTATGTAATGGAGTTTGTTTGGCACCTGAGAGAGTGTTGTGGGAGTCTGTGAGTGTGAACAGACTACCATGTGTCCAGGCGGGACAATACAGAGAGGTCTCTGTGTCTGAGGAGTGAGGCTCCAAGCAGGAGCTGAAGTACTGAAGATTTGTATTTCATGTGACTGTGAGGTTTATGATGTAATAAACCTGATGATTTTTGGATAAGAAAAGTGTCTCCTGATTACCTCTGAAGCAGCCGAGTGAGTTGAAACCTTACAATTGGTGGATGGAATGCTGGCAGCGACCCAAGGAGCACATGTTCCAGGACTGGGAATGAGGAATCAGAGGAGGAACGGACGGTCTGTGAAAACCGTGAGTGTGACCAGTGGTCACGAATAAACTGTGCATTTATGTTTATGGGGTGCCTCTGATATGAGGTATCTGAAGAAACTGTTAAGCAGTGGTGACAGACAGGAGTCTGTGTTATGTTGACCGGGGTCATTGAAAATGGAGAAAAAGCATGCTGATAGGATACCTCTGAGGAGGAGGTCTCCAGGAACCTGTGTGGCTGACGCCAACAGGTGACGGTCTTGACAACCGTGTTATGCTGGTCGGGATCAGTGAGAAGAATTAGTGAAAGACTGTTTTTTTTTCCTTTGTTGGATGCCTCTAAGAGGAGGTGTCCGGAAACCTGCGTGGCCAACAGGTAACAGACAGGAGTCTGTGGTGTACTGACGGGTCAGTGAGAGATTGTTTTGTCCTTGTGGGATGCCTCTATGAAAAGGAGGTATCCGGAAACCTGAGTGACCAACAGGTAACAGACAGGAGTCTGTGTTGTACTGACGGGTCAGTGAGAAACTGTTTTTTCCTTTGTGGGATGCCTCTATGAGAGAGGAGGTGTCCGGAAAATCTCTCTGGCTGAGAGTGTAACAGACAGGAGTCTGTGTTGTGCTGACGGGTCAGTGAGAAACTGTTTTTTTTTCTGGAACACGTGTGAGGTGTTTGCTGTGGCTCGGAGGAGTCATGAAGGTGACAAGCGGCTGGCTGTGACTCGTGGGGTCACGAAGGTGACAAGCGGCAAGACAGCGCAGCGTGCAGAGACTTGTGGTAGCAGGAGCTACAGTGACTGTTGCAGCAAGAAGTTCTGCAGCAGCCAGAGCTGCAGTAACAGCCACAGCAGCTTAGGAGTAGCATCTGGAGGTGCTGGTTGTTGGTGGCTGCAACGGAAGCGGTGGCAGTACCAGCAGGAGCTGGTGTGGTAAAAAGGACAGTGTGAACCGAGGCACACAAACTCTTAAAGGGCCAGTACACGCCCTAAGTAAAAGACACTGTCTAAGGGTACTGTGTGGACTGGGGCCTGTAAGAGCCGTGGTGTGTTCCCCAGTGATGGGTGGTGTCCCTAAAAGGGGAGGAGTCCCAAAAGGGGGGCGGAAACCCAAAACACAGATGGTTACCCAAAAGGGGTGGATTCCCAAAAGGGGGCGGTAACCCAAACAATTGGGATTGAGACCCGAAAGGGGGTGGAGTCTCAAAAGGGGGTGGTAGCCCAAATCAGTAAAGTTGCCCAAAAGGGGGCAGAGTCCTAAAAGGGGCGGTAACACAAATTAGGATGATGGCCCAAAAGGGGCGGTAACCCAAATTGGGATGGTGGCCCAAAAGAGGACGGAGTCCCAAAAAGGGGCGGTAACCCAAATTGGGATGGTGGCCCGAAAGGGGGCGGAGTCCCAAAAGGGGGTGGCAACCCAAAAGGGGATGGTGGCCCAAAAGTGGGTGGAGATTCCAAAAGGGTGTTATGCTGGTATACCACCGAACTTAGTGTACCCTTATGAGAGGAAGCGGGACTTCACGTTATTTGAAAAGGCATGGGAAGTTGATAAAGTGTGTTGTTGTTCAGAGGAGGGAGCCCCATCATAGCAGGTGGCTGTAGTGGTTCCTTGTCGTGAGATGTGTGAAAAGAAGGTAACACCTAATAGCGATAGTCCAGAGTTCCAGGTGACCGGGAGAAAGTGTGGGTCAGACCAACTCGGGGACTTGGACGTGACAAGACGTGTGACCGTGAGAAACGGTATAGCTCCAGGAAAGGGGGCAGAGACCTGTCTAAGGGGGAACGTGTTGTTCCAGGATGACAGGGGAGTGGGAGTGACTCCTATGCAGACTGTGACTCGACCGCAAGGGAAAGTGAGTGCAGTAAGCTGGAGCTCTCTGAAGTTACCGAGAGTCGTGAGACAGTGGAAACTGCGGATGCAGGAATGGGCGGAACTCTGGAGAGGCAGAGTGTGTGTAGGCAAGAGTGCCCAGCCAAAAATGTAATTAAAGAGGTGATGGTGCGACATGTGCTGACTAAAAGAGAGCAGGGCCATGAGATAGAGCTGTTTAAAGAAACAGTGAAAGAGACAGTAGAGCGAGAAAGGGTCCTGAGACAAATGATTGAGCACAAAGTGGAGGAGCTGGAGAAGGAAGTCTCTAAGCTCAGAGATCATCTGTCAGCGTGTAAGAGTATGAACAAGGCTCTATGGAAAGAGACGGAGGTGCTCAGAGAGGAACAAGAGAAACATCAGCAGGAGTGTCGCTGCTTGGCAGAGGAGCGAGATGGAGTTCTCCGAGAGCTCAAGATAGAGGAGGAGACTAGTGCCCAGCTCCAGAAATCTATGGGAGAAGAAATCCAGCAAGGGAAGTGCCATGCAGATGGATACACAAGGGAGAGCGATGTCTTGGAAAACTGTACTAATGCTCAGGACGAGGAGGTCCAACAGTCTGTCCAAGAAGGTGATGGGTCGGGTTTCAAGTGTGTAATAGAGATACCCGAAGACCTGCGAGAAGTGTGTGCCAGTGAGGAGGTGCATGAGGCCTTTAGAAAGGCGGTAGAAGCATGTAGTGTGAACTGGGTGCCAGAGAGGAAACAGTTAGTCATACTGTCAACTAAGGAAGTCACACTGAAGCGGGTGGCTATCCTGAGAGACATGCATCTACAATGCCTCCGAACGAAACAGATGATCATGTGGAGGAATAAAGAAGCCGCTCGACGTTTGGAGCAAGCAAGAAAGGCTCAAAGTCGGCTTGGATTGGTGGAAGACATCATTCAAGTGCCCAGAGGTCTGGTGAAGAAAGTCATCGGAAGACTTGGGAAAGTGATGCAGGAGATGGTGAATAAGTCCGGTGTGACGAGAGTCAGGATTCCGGCGGATGACGAAGTCCAGGTCAGGGGTGAAGATGGGATGGTTCCATTCCTCGTTGTCGGATCCAGGGAGAGCCTTGGGAATATCCGGATGCTCCTGGAGTATCGTGTGTCATACTTGAGAGAAGTAGAGCAGCTACGACTGGAGAGGGAGCAGGTCAACACAGAGCTGCAGGAAATGGAAAGAAGATGGTCGCCACCTTCAATCCGTAGTGTTGAGAGGCGAAGAGCGCCTGATGGAAGAGGTAGAAATAGTGATGCCTCAGTTAGCTCAGTGATGAGTGACCTAAGCAGGAGAACCTGTGGTGGACGAGCTGAAAAGGACTCAGACCAGACAGGACATATGGGTGCAGGGGAATTGCGACGCCGTACTGACCGCTGGGGAGGCGGGTGGTCTGACAGAGGGCCCGACTTAGCCAGACGGTTTGACTGGCAGAGACGACCGAGAAGGATCTCTGGTCGGGTAACAAGTGTTCAACCCCACAAGTTTGAACAGAGGGGGGAGGTATGTGGTGTAGTGACCCCTGATGCAGCTAGGGGGCACTGTGTATGCTCCTCGAGATATGCATGGAAGCATGGTTTGTGTTGTGGTAAAGGACCTGTGATGAGGTCATGATCAGGTGACCTAACCATGTGATCCTGACCTCACCTATGGGCGGGTTACGCCTATGTAATGGAGTTTGTTTGGCACCTGAGAGAGTGTTGTGGGAGTCTGTGAGTGTGAACAGACTACCATGTGTCCAGGCGGGACAATACAGAGAGGTCTCTGTGTCTGAGGAGTGAGGCTCCAAGCAGGAGCTGAAGTACTGAAGATTTGTATTTCATGTGACTGTGAGGTTTATGATGTAATAAACCTGATGATTTTTGGATAAGAAAAGTGTCTCCTGATTACCTCTGAAGCAGCCGAGTGAGTTGAAACCTTACAATATATATATATAAAAAATCCTATGCATATGTGGTATCACCATGTTCATAAAAGTCCGATCTATCAAAATCTAAAAATAATTAACCAGATCGATAAACACCGTAAACGTAAAAAATTAAAGAACGCCAAAAATACGTTTTTTTGGTTATCATGATTTCACAAAAAATGCTGTAACAAGCGATCAAAAAGTCACATCTATCCCAATATCTATCCCAAAATGGTATTAATAAAAACATTGTCTCGCTCTGCAAAAGATAAGCCATCACATAGCTCCATAGGCCGAAAAATAAAAATGTCTCGAGTTTTGGAAAATGGTGACACAACCCCAACGATTTTTTTTTTTTGCAAAATTCTGATTTTTTTTTCACCACTAAAATGATAAAAATCTGGACGTTTGGTATTGCAGTATTCGTACTGATGAGGAGAATCACATTGCATGGTCATTGCTACCACAAAATGTACGGCGTAAAAATAATTCCCATAAAACAATGTCAGAATTATGGGTTTTTTTTTCACAATTTCACAGCACTTGGAGTTTTTTTCCCCCTTTTCGAGTGCACTATGTGGTAAAACGAATGGTGTCATTCAAAAGTACAACTCGTCCTGCAAGAAGCAAACCCTCATATGGCTATGTGGACAGAAAACTTAAAAGAGTTACGGCTCTGGGAAGAAGGGGAGTTAAAAAAGGAAACGCAAAGGCGAATATTGGCTGCGGCGTGAAGGGGTTATGGGCTTGGGAGCAAGGTCCGCTGTGACATCGCCTATTGTGATTGGTGGGTCCTTGATAATCTGCTGTTTTTAGAGGTGTTAGCTGTTATTGTAATCCTGCCTCTGCTGATAACGAGACTTCTGAAAACTCTTCCTAAAATAGGCACTATGGCAAGTGTGAAATTTAAACATTTTTTTTTATTTCTATTGTGATAGGGAAAAAAACATTGTCAACTTTACAAAAAATACATCAAAAACTAAAACCTCTCTCCTTCT
Organism: Oophaga sylvatica; assembly: GCA_033576555.1. Classification (NCBI taxonomy): domain Eukaryota; kingdom Metazoa; phylum Chordata; class Amphibia; order Anura; family Dendrobatidae; genus Oophaga; species Oophaga sylvatica. Next base: position 532,793,075 of record JARQOD010000005.1, on the reverse strand, counting down.
CTGTCAGCACTTGTTCAGCTCGAAGGTGACAAACTAATCTTCTGCATGTGCTCCATATTCCTATATGTGTGTGATATCCTCCATGTGTCTGTCTTTAGTTCCACTAGATGGCGAATTAGGTTTATGAAACCTTGGATCTGCAGCGTTCGCTTTGCTCGTGTTCTGCACACTGTGTACGTATTATTTTACACTTGTACTGTATAAGGATCAGGGATTTAGAGGCTAATGCCCAGCAAATACAAAAAAAAATCAGTCTCTATATAATAGCCAGACAATATCAGACGCAATATCTGAGGCAAAAGGGGCCTGACCCCACCAGAGTAATGCTCTCTAGCACAAGCAGGCAGTAGCCATTAATATTGGCTTTTTTAAAACATTGAGCAGTGTCTCCAGTGCATGGAGTGGTCAGGGCAACCAGTCCTATGGGGGACAACCACTGAATTTCTTAATGAATGTACAGGTCCTTCTCAAAAAATTAGCATATAGTGCTAAATTTCATTATTTTCCATAATGTAATGATTAAAATTAAACTTTCATATATTTTAGATTCATTACACACCAACTGAAATTTTTCAGGTCTTTTATTGTTTTAATACTGATGATTTTGGCATACAGCTCATGAAAACTCAAAAATCCTGTCTCAAAAAATTAGCATATCAAGAAAAGGTTCTCTAAACGACCTATTACCCTAATCTTCTGAATCAACTAATTAACTCTAAACACATGCAAAAGATTCCTGAGGCTTTTAAAAACTCCCTGCCTAGTTCATTACTCAAAACCCCCATCATGGGTAAAGGGTATGCCACACTAAACAATATCGCTAACGGGATCGCTAAAAAACGTCACTATTTAGCGATCCCGTTAGCGATATTGTTCAGTGCGGCAGCTTCCAGCGACGAGCTTCCTGCTGTGATCTCGCTCGTCGCTGGAATCGCTCCGGACCCTATTTCATCGCTGGCGCTCCCGCTGGGTAAGTATCTTATCGCTGTGTGGCACCTTTTCTTAGCGATTTAGCGGTACTTTTGTACCGCTAAAGTTGTTAAGAAGATCGCTAACGGCGATAGCGTCGTTAACTATATCGCTAAATGTGGCTGCATTTAGCGATATAGAAACAATCCCGCTAGCGATCTCATTAGTATGCAACGCTAACGAGATCGCTAGCGGGATAGCTAAGTGTGGCAGTACCTTAAGACTAGCGACCTGACTGATGTCAAGAAGGCCATCATTGACACCCTCAAGCAAGAGGGTAAGACCCAGAAAGAAATTTCTGAACAATTAGGCTGTTCCCAGAGTGCTGTATCAAGGCACCTCAATGGGAAGTCCGTTGGAAGGAAACAATGTGGCAGAAAACGCTGTACAACGAGAAAAGGTGACCGGACCCTGAGGAAGATTGTGGAGAAGGACCGATTCCAGACCTTGGGGTTCCTGCGGAAGCAGTGGACTGAGTCTGGAGTAGAAACATCCAGAGCCACCGTGCACAGGCGTGTGCAGGAAATGGGCTACAGGTGCCGCATTCCCCAGGTAAAGCTGTGTCGACCCGCCACCACAATTGTGGATTACCAGGGCAATGGGGTACTCAGAGCCGAGCCCATGGAAGTCTATGGGATTGTCACAGGTAGCGGTGGCTCGGTCTGTGGCCCTGGCGGTCTGGCGTATGTTGGGGGGGGGTATATTTACAGGGGATAGATTTATAACAGTTCGTGACGCCACCTGTAGTCTCTGGTAATTTGTACCAGCGCTGCTGTAGATCTCTGAGGGGATGGTGAGGCAGCTAGATGTCGGGTCCCCTACAGGTGGGACTCTTCCCTCAGGTCGATGGTTATGGTGGGGTTGTGCAGGCATGCAATTAAATAACTCAGTCTCACACCGTCAGCGTCTTTCCATACCTTTTACTTGTAAGATGGTAAGGCAGGTCCCAGGGAGGCTGATGGGGTTGATGGAGGATGAGTTTTGAGGCAACGGCTGAGCAAGGCAGGGGCCTCCTTTACTTTCCAATGATGATGAGTCCAACCAGCATAAAGCGTAGTTCACTCCTGAAACTTCAGCTATTTCAAAGCTGTACTGCCCGGTCAGTTTTGTGGTGGAGCCTTCCAGTGATGAAACTAGGTTCTTCTATGCTTGGCCTAGCTCAAAGTTCCTATTCCACCTGACCCCTGTTACGTACTGACACTTCAAGGGCTGCTTTCTGTTACCTAAGGTCCAGTAAGCCTCTGGTTCTTTTACCACTATGCGTGAAGCTATAGTGATGCTTCGGTCTCCAGTGACCGGTGACAATGTGCAGGATACTTTAATCCTAAAGCACTTCTGATTTCCTTCCACTGTGCCTTTCGACTTGCTCAAACTCTCAATAGCTGTCTCAGTCCGTCTGCCAGTGGGGCACAGCTCTGACCAGGCTGAGGTGATCTGGCTCCCCTTTACTGGCCTCCACTTCTCTGAACTGCACACAGGTGGGATGACTCAGTACTGAGCCACCCGAGCTAGACTCTGCTCCTTCCTCCTCACAGGTCCAGGCTAGACTGCTGAATCACTAACTGAATCTGAACACTCCCTGTGGGTGTGTCTAAGTGTATGTGATGTCATGTAGAGCCCTTAACCGTTACCTCTCCACTCATCCTCCTGGTATTGTGTACCTTAAATACCAGGGCTACACATTCCCCCATGGTAAACGACAGCACTCCCGGGCTGTGAAATACAAAGAGACAATTTTGTTTATGCATTAAACATTAACATTAACTCTTCCCATCCGGGAGGTAAGGATTTCTTGAACGTTGCAAACAAAACATTAAATATAGAAAAATACAAAATATTAAATAGACATGTTCATAAATAAACGACAATATTCTTGTGAAGGACCCGCACCAAACCTTCAACGTGGGTCCTGGGTGGGCTGCAGGACATATGAATGCAGACCTCACTCAGTGCCTCACCACACGGGTTTTATGTTCAGAGGTAAGTCAAGGCTTCGTGTGAAACCATTATAAGGCACCTTAGTGCAACTATTTACAAGATACAGTTTTTGGGCTGGCTCAGTCCTCAGCCTCTGAGTCCATTATAAGACACAATAAGGAAAAGACACATATATATATATACTTTTTACAATATTCACATTAATTTGTTATAATTACTGCTGGTATCGAATGGGTATCTTCCCTTTTGTGATTCGCTCTGATCTACGTGGAGTAGCTTCAGGTACATTAAGTTGTGATCTGTCTGCACTGCGTAACGGCAAACTATAGAACTGCCTCAATCTTTCTATGGATCTGGCAAGCGTACTGATGGCTGGGCGGTGTGAGTCAGCTTCACCAGGGGATCCCATAGTATGGGGCGCTGCTTCTGATGATCCTTCTTGAGATTCGGACTCAACTGGCACCACGGGCACAACTGGAGGTAGAACTTCCTCTTGTGGCTGATAAAACTGCAACACCGGAACTATTACAGCATCTCCCAGTCTAGGCCAATCCGCAGGAAAATCTCCCAGATCCGTGTGTATGACCTCTTCTTTTCTTTCTTCTTGATTGATGACAGGGTTCTTTTCACAACGCTTTAAGGGTTCTGGACACAATTTCAAATGGTCTCTGGACACAGTGGTTATTGTTCTTCCTCCGTCCTTACTGATGATACAAACTTTTCTGTTGTCATATTTAGAATCTTGTACGACGTAGGGTTCTTGTTCCCACTGGTTATCCAATTTGTGCATTTTCCTTTTTCTTTTCAATACCACTTCTCCAGGCATCAAAGGCTTGGCAGGAGCATTTCTGTTGTAAATATCTTCCTGTTTCTCCCGTGCCTTGTTGAGACTTTCCTCTACACAGATTTGCACTCGTCTGTACTGCTCTTGCCGATTGATGTCCCAGTTTTCAATGGCGTCGTCTGCCTCCGGTTCTACCACTCCAAGTTCTAAATCCATTGGTAGTCTTCCGGGCCTTGCTCTCATAAGATAGGCTGGAGTGCAGTTAGTGGAACTCACAGGTATATGGTTATACAAATCAACCAAATCAGGTAGTAAGTCCGGCCATCGATTTCTGTCTTCCAACGGTATGGATCTCAACAAGTCAAGGACAATATGGTTCATTTTTTCGCAAAGACCGTTGGTTTGAGGGTGGTATGGCGTTGTTCTAATTTTCTTGCACCCGTACATGTGACAGAATTCCTTGAATAAATCAGCTTCGAAAGCAGGTCCTTGATCGGTTAATACTTGCTCCGGATACCCATGCGGTCTGCAGAAGCTTGCTTGAAAGGTTTTCGCGGCCGTCACTGCGGTCTGGTCCTTAACTGGAACAACCACCAGAAATCTGGAGTAATGGTCCACCATGGTCAAGGCGTATGAGTATCCCGATCTACTTGGCGACAATTTGACGTGGTCCAGGGCCACAATCTCCAGGGGGCGAGTCGTCCGGATAGGTTGCAGGGGTGCCTTCTGACTACCATAGTCCTTCCTTCTGAGACCACAGGGTCCACAGTTCCGACACCACCTCTCAATGGAGCTGCGCATCCCTACCCAGTAGAACCGGCATCTCAACAGGGTCTCCAGCTTTCTCCAGCCAAAGTGTCCTGCTTGATCGTGGTATGCTTCCAACACCATTGGGACGTCTGCCTTGGGGACCACGATTTGCCAGACCATCTCATGGGTTCTGGGGTTGACGTATCTCCTGCACAACTTCTCACGGTATAGGAACAACCTGCTTTTCTCGTTCCACAGGAGCTTGGCTGACATAGGTGCATCCTTTTCCAAAGAGGAACCTTCCTGTCTTAACAATTCCTTGATGCGGCTGACCACTGGATCACTGTCCTGAGTCTCTTTCCAGCTGTGATGGGGTAAAGGATTTAATGTTGCACCATACTGCTTTCTGTTGACTCGATGCTCGTGGACTACCCCATTTCGATGGAACGCAGGTAGCTCAATTTCTTCCAGGTCGTCCGATTCTTCTTCCGTATCAGAGTCATGCGGCATTCGGGACAATGCGTCAGCATTAGCATTCTTTCGACCTGCCCGGTACTTGATAGTAAACTGGTAATTGGACAACCGAGCCATCCATCGCTGCTCCATGGCACCCAGCTTGGCAGTTTCCAGGTGCGTTAACGGGTTGTTATCTGTAAACGCAGTGAACCGATTGGAGGCCAGATAATGCTTAAATCTTTCAGTAATGGCCCAGACCAGCGCCAGAAACTCCAGCTTGAAGCTGCTATAATTTTCCGGATTCCTCTCAGTTGGCCTGAGTTTTCTGCTGGCATATGCGATGACTTTTTCTTGGCCATTCTGCTTCTGACTGAGAACTGCTCCCAAACCTTCATTACTGGCGTCGGTGTACAACAGGAACGGTTGGCTGTAATCAGGATAGGTTAAGATCTCATCACCTGTAAGGATCTCTTTCATCTTTTGGAATGCTTCAGCCTGTTCTTTACCCCAATTAAAGGGAGGGTTTCTGCCCTTTAGGGATTGTCCTACTAGGAGGTCCTGTAAAGGGGCTGCCTTCTTCGTGTAATCTTTCACGAATCTCCTGTAGTAACCCGTTAGTCCCAGGAACTGTCGCACTTCCTTAAGGTTCTTCGGCTCCGGCCACTTCTGGATGGCAGTGACTTTCTCTGGGTCCGGCGCTACTCCTTCCGAACTGACGATGTGCCCCAAGTATTGTACCTTCTGTTTGAGTAGATGGCATTTTGAGGGTTTTAATTTCATCCCGTACCTGGACAGAGACTCAAATACTTCTGCCAGGTGTTTCAGATGGTCCTCATATGTCTTGGAATACACGATAACGTCGTCTAGGTATAGCAGCACGGTTTCAAAATTGAGATGTCCCAGGCAATTCTCCATCACTCTCTGAAATGTTCCTGGGGCACTGCTGAGCCCAAACGGCATTCTGTCGAACTCACAGAGCCCCATTGGGGTGGTGAAAGCCGTTTTCTCACGATCCTCCTCAGCCACAGCCACTTGCCAGTAACCACTAGTCAGATCAAGGGTAGAAAAGTAGTTAGCCGTTTTCAGAGCAGCTAATGATTCCTCTATACGTGGTAACGGGTATGCATCCTTGTGTGTTATGCGGTTCACCTGCCTGTAATCCACACACATTCTCATACTACCATCTTTCTTTTTAACCAGAACTAGAGGGGCTGCCCAGGGGCTACAACTATCCCTTATCACCCCGGCTTTCTTCATATCATGCAACATTTCTTTAGCCTTCTGATAATGGGCTGGGGGTATAGGCCTATACCGCTCCTTGATGGGAGGATGACTGCCTGTAGGGATATAATGTTGGACTCCCTTAATTACCCCAAAATCAAGTGGGTGCTTGCTAAACACTTGGGCGTACTCTTGCACCACCCGTAATACCCCTTGCTTCTGGTGAGCGGGAGTGGTGTCCGTCCCAACATGGAGTTGCTGACACCATTCCGCCACCTGAGTTGCTGGGTCATTGTCCTCCGCTATTTGACAGGAGTCTAAGGACTCAGCCGGGAGAATAGAATTATTGTCGACAGCATGTAGTTTAGCAATGGTTGCATAACGGGGTAAATTTACCTCATCATCTCCCCAATTGAGAAGCCGTACCGGTACTCTTCCATTCACCACTTCTACTACTCCTCTAGCAGTCATAAGTGTAGGTCTATGTTCTGAATGGTGGGGTTCTACTACAGCTTGGTAATTCTGTCCTCTCAGACCTATGGCTGCCCTGCACCAGATACTCTTAGTGCTGGGATGAATATATCCCAGAGTTTTATGTCATTCTACAACAATTAAGGAATCTGCCTCCCTGACCTTTTAGGGTCATCACAACACAATACCAGACCCCAATCAGAGGGTAATAAAACCTTCACTCCTTATCTATGAACTAGTCATATTTATGTTAATCCCTCTGCCATAATGACAGTTCTGCTTCATGTCACTTGTCCTACCTATTGCATTTTTTCTGTGCTATTTTGTGTATAAATATGTGATTCTTCAGATGTTGTATTAGTCTATGCCTGATGAAGAGACCTGAGTAGTCTCGAAAGCTTGCAATTTGTTACCATCTTTTCAGTTAGCCATTAAAAGGTATCAACCACTGAGGACTCTCAAGTCTAAATATTTTTCTATCTACTGGCTAACACGGTACGAAGATACACATCTTTCCTGCACCAGATAATCATTTCACTCATTGGGGGTATCACAATAGGATCCGAGTCAGTGACCCGTACATTACCAATTTCGCCGTCTGTAAGCTTCGCTTGCTGCTGACACACCAGGGCCCGGATCTCTCTTTGGATTACTCCTTTCTGCCTTGGTCGGGCAATCTCAGCGAGCTGTTGGAGTAAGAACACAACTTCTCCCAAACAATTACTGATAATGTTAGTGCCTAAAATTATATTTAAACCGTTCTCCTCATTTACAGTCTTTACTACCAGAAGCCCTTGGTCTTTCAACTCCTCTCTGCCCACCTTTACATCTACACATTTTGTCCCGAGTACTTCTACAGGAAGACCATTAGAAGCATACACGGTAAAGTCAGGGCTCGGGGGTTTAAGACTGTCCATTGACCAGTACTTAGTATATAGGGCATCAGGTATTAGGGTCACCTGGGACCCAGTGTCTAACAATGCCGGAACTGCAATACCATCTAAGATGATAGACAGGTAGGGTCGCCCACCCACATACCTGCGGTTCCAGTCTAGGGGGCCTGACGGGTATTCTCCTGGGTGTTGGCCCTTGGACCCAGGTTCTGCCCGTTTAAAGGACACTGTGGAGACATATGACCTTTCCGGTTGCATCGGTAACAGATGATCTCTCGACGAGGAGGGTGTTGATCAGAGGTCGCTCCTGGGGGTGGCGTTGTCCTCCTCCGGGGGGGCGACGTCTTCTTTCTTCTCCGGTGCATCCACGGGACGTCTTCTGGGCAGTCAGCTAACAAGATCTTCCCTTCTTCCTCTTTCCGCAGTTGCAGGGCACTCATCACAGCAGCCAGATTTTTAGTCAGCTGGCGCACCTCTGAGCGCAGACAATCCAATTCACTGGGAGGTGTCATCTGCGCTTTGGCTTCGGCCACTAACGGGGAACAGGGGGTTACTGCCGGTTCCAGAGTGACTTCAGCCTGATGATGTTGGGTTGCCACCTCAGGTTTGCCCAGGGGTCGCAGCCCTTTTATTGCCATGTCTTTTAGGGCATCAAAGGTAGCATCCGGATGATCTAAGGACCACCAATTTACAGTTCTGCGTTCCTCTTGGGATCTCAATCCCTGTATAAATTGTTCTTTCAGCATTTTATTCTCATCGATAGCATTTAAATTATTAATCTGCTTAAGGGCTCTCAGGGCTCCCTGTAGTCGGCAAGCGTAGTCCCGGATGCTGTCACCTGGCTGTTGTGAACAGTGATAGAAGGCCATCCGGAGATCCGTTTCTGTGCGGTCTTCAAATATGGCATGCAGCTTAAGGAAGATCGCAGGTACCGACTCCTGATCAACGGTATCCCAAGTCTCCACTTCCCTCTCAGCAGCGCCAGTTAGCTGCCCTATTAGCACAGCAGCTTTTTGTCTCTCAGGCATGGAGTACATTTCTAGGATGCTGCATAACTTCCGCTTGAAGCCTGCTAATGTGCCTGGCTCACCGCTGTACTGGGGAAGCCATTTCGCCCCTGGCATATATGGGAGCGTTAGTGGCATGATCGGGACTACCGGACTGGGTGCGGGGCCTGCGCCCCCATCTGGCGCTACAATACCAGGCGGTGCGGGATTGGGGCCTCCGGCTGGGGCCGCACTGTCAGCCGGTTGTTGTGACATCTTAGCGCCCCCTTGGTTAAACGGAGCCTACCGGTTTCAGATGCTGCTACTTCACAGGCACAGCAGTGGGAACAGGACCTTCGTCGCAGGCGCTTTGATGTCAGAGCGTTCACTTCCTGTTGCAGGACCTGCCGCTGAGTCAGAGCCGTGGGCGTGTCCAAGACTTTGCGCGCTCTTTCAGGTACGCCCACCTTCTTCTCCAGCGCCTTAGGGCGCGAATCTGGCGGCAAATATGGCGGTATTTGGCGCCAAACAATAGCAACAGTCTTTTTCACCAAAACACTCCACAGGCACACAGGGCTCGCAATGCTGCAAGTTTAGTATCCTGTTCGTGACGCCAAAGTTTTGTGTCGACCCGCCACCACAATTGTGGATTACCAGGGCAATGGGGTACTCAGAGCCGAGCCCATGGAAGTCTATGGGATTGTCACAGGTAGCGGTGGCTCGGTCTGTGGCCCTGGCGGTCTGGCGTATGTTGGGGGGTATATTTACAGGGGATAGATTTATATACAGTTCGTGACGCCACCTGTAGTCTCTGGTAATTTGTACCAGCGCTGCTGTAGATCTCTGAGGGGATGGTGAGGCAGCTAGATGTCGGGTCCCCTACAGGTGGGACTCTTCCCTCAGGTCGATGGTTATGGTGGGGTTGTGCAGGCATGCAATTAAATAACTCAGTCTCACACGGTCAGCGTCTTTCCATACCTTTTACTTGTAAGATGGTAAGGCAGGTCCCAGGGAGGCTGATGGGGTTGATGGAGGATGAGTTTTGAGGCAACGGCTGAGCAAGGCAGGGGCCTCCTTTACTTTCCAATGATGATGAGTCCAACCAGCATAAAGCGTAGTTCACTCCTGAAACTTCAGCTATTTCAAAGCTGTACTGCCCGGTCAGTTTTGTGGTGGAGCCTTCCAGTGATGAAACTAGGTTCTTCTATGCTTGGCCTAGCTCAAAGTTCCTATTCCACCTGACCCCTGTTACGTACTGACACTTCAAGGGCTGCTTTCTGTTACCTAAGGTCCAGTAAGCCTCTGGTTCTTTTACCACTATGCGTGAAGCTATAGTGATGCTTCGGTCTCCAGTGACCGGTGACAATGTGCAGGATACTTTAATCCTAAAGCACTTCTGATTTCCTTCCACTGTGCCTTTCGACTTGCTCAAACTCTCAATAGCTGTCTCAGTCCGTCTGCCAGTGGGGCACAGCTCTGACCAGGCTGAGGTGATCTGGCTCCCCTTTACTGGCCTCCACTTCTCTGAACTGCACACAGGTGGGATGACTCAGTACTGAGCCACCCGAGCTAGACTCTGCTCCTTCCTCCTCACAGGTCCAGGCTAGACTGCTGAATCACTAACTGAATCTGAACACTCCCTGTGGGTGTGTCTAAGTGTATGTGATGTCATGTAGAGCCCTTAAACCGTTACCTCTCCACTCATCCTCCTGGTATTGTGTACCTTAAATACCAGGGCTACACAAAGCCACTTTTGAACCATAAACAGCGGCAGAAGCGCCTGACCTGGGCTACAGAGAAGCAGCACTGGACTGTTGCTAAGTGGTCCCAAGTACTTTTTTCTGATGAAAGCAAATTGTGCATGTCATTCGGAAATCAAGGTGCCAGAGTCTGGAGGAAGACTGGGGAGAAGGAAATGCCAAAATGCCTGAAGTCCAGTGTCAAGTACCCACAGTCAGTGATGGTGTGGGGTGCCATGTCAGCTGCTGGTGTTGGTCCACTGTGTTTCATCAAGGGCAGGGTCAATGCAGCTAGCTATCAGGAGATTTTGGAGCACTTCATGCTTCCATCGGCTGAAATGCTTTATGGAGATGAAGATTTCATTTTTCAGCACGACCTGGCACTTGCTCACAGTGCCAAAACCACTGGTAAATGGTTTACTGACCATGGTATTACTGTGCTCAATTGGCCTGCCAACTCTCCTGACCTGAACCCCATAGAGAATCTGTGGGATATTGTGAAGAGAAAGTTGAGAGACGCAAGACCCAACACTCTGGATGAGCTTAAGGCCGCTATCGAAGCATCCTGGGACTCCATAACACCTCAGCAGTGTCACAGGCTGATTGCCTCCATGCCACGCCGCATTGAAGCAGTCATTTCTGCAAAAGGATTCCTGACCAAGTATTGAGTGCATAACTGAACATTATTATTTGATGGTTTTTTTTTTATTTTGTTTTAAACACTTTTATTTTATTGGACGGATGAAATATGCTAATTTTTTGAGACAGGATTTTTGGGTTTTCATGAGCTGTATGCCAAAATCATCAGTATTAAAACAATAAAAGACCTGACAAATTTCAGTTGGTGTGTAATGAATCTAAAATATATGAAAGTTTAATTTTAATCATTACATTATGGAAAATAATGAAATTTAGCACTATATGCTAATTTTTTGAGAAGGACCTGTATATATGGTGTTTTGATCAGTTCTAGTAACTAGTCGGCCTCTGCTCTATCCCTGCTCTGTTCATTTCTTGCAATCTACCTTCCACTATTGTGTCTCTGATCATTTAGTTCTGTTTTCATAACCTGGCTGCCTCTGTCCTGTCCCTGCTCTTGTAACCTGGCAGCCTCTGTCCTGTCCCTGCTCTTGTAACCTGGCTGCCTCTGTCCTGTCCTGTCCCTGCTCTTGTAACCTGGCTGCCTCTGTCCTGTCCCTGCTCTTGTAACCTGGCTGCCTCTGTCCTGTCCCTGCTCTTGTAACCTGGCTGCCTCTGTTCTGTCTATGCTCTTGTAACCTGGCTGCCTCTGTCCTGTCCCTGCTCTTGTAACCTGACTGCCTCTGTCCTGTTGTGTTGACCCGCCACCACAATTGTGGGTTACCAGGGATATGGGATACTCGGAGCAGAGCCTGTAGATTTCTATGGGGAATGTCACTGGTAGCGTGGCTCGTTCCGTGTCCCTGGCGGTCAGGCGTTAAAGGGGGTTTATTTACAGGGGATTTAGTAGATAACAGTTCGTGACGCCACCTGTAGTTGTCTGATCACTAAGACCAGCGCTGCAGTAGATCTCTGAGGGGATGTTGTGGCAGCTAGATGACGGGTCCCCCACAGGTGGGACTGGTCCCTCAAAGTCTATGGTATTAATGATGTAGGGTGCAGATAAATGAATCAGTCTCACACCATCCAGCGTCTTTCCATACCTTTTACTTGTCAGATGTTTAGGCAGGTCCCAGGGAGGCTGGTCGGGTGGAGGATGTGCTTCGAGATAACAGCTGAACAGGTTAGAGGCCTCCTTTACTTTCAATATGATGAGTCCAACTAGCATAGAGCTAAGTTAACTCCGATTACTCCAGCTAACTCCATAGCTGTACTGCCCGGTCAGCATTGTGGTCGGAGCCTTCCAAATAATGTGAGAGAGCTGAGTTCCTGCTGTTGTCGTGCACTGACTCAAGGTTCCCACTCCCCCTGACTCCAGTTACGTACCGACACTCCAAGGGCTGCTTTCTGCGACCTAAGGTCCAGTAAGACTCTGGTTTTTCTACCACTACGCCTGAAGCTGTAGTGACACTTCGGTCTCCAGTGACCGGTGACTAATGCAGGATAGTCCAATCCTTAAGGCACTTCTAGGATTCTTTCTACTGCGCCCTTCGGCCTGCTCGCACTCTTAATATCAGCACTGACTAGGCTAGGATCAAATTCGGTTATCCGTACTAGCCTCCACTTTTGTACCGTCTCTCTGTATTGACAGGAATCTCAGCTCTCCAACAGGCACTAGTCCTGACTCTCTCCACTCTCTCAGGAGAACTTTCAGACTCCACTGTCTGCACGCTCACAGGAGAACTCTCAGACTGCACTGTGCTAAAGGACACTCCCCTAAGCACCCCTGCTGGGTGTGTCTGAAGTGTATGTGAGTGATGTCGAGCCCTTAACCGTTACCTCTCCACCCATCCTCCTGGTATTGTGTGCCTGACATACCAGGGCTACACATTCCCCCATGGTAAAATACAGCACTCCCGGGCTGTGAAATATAAAAAGAAAAAGACATTTTGTTTTTCATTAACAATAAACATTAAACTCATCCCATCCGGGAGGTAAGGATTTCTTAAACGTTGCATTATGAACAATAGAAAATACAAAAGTATCAAAACATCAAGACACTCAATAAATACACAGTATTCTTGTGAAGGACCCGCACCAAACCTTCAACGTGGGTCCTGGGTGGGCTGCAGGACATCTGGCTGCAGACCTCGCTCAGTGCCACACCATACGGGTTTTATGTTCAGAGGTAGTTGTGTAATAATGGCTTCGTGTAAAACCAATATAATGCACCGAAGCGCAACTATTTACAGGATAAGTTCTGGGCTGGCACAGTCCTCAGCCTCTCAGTCCATGGCATAATAAAAGACACATATATATTTTCACTTCAATATTTACATTATATATCTATATATATACTTGTTTTAACTTTAATTTCACTTTACCCAACCAGGGTATTTGATGCAAAACTATGCACTCAACTTTTTCAAATTTTCATTCTGGTACCCAGCCGGGTATTCTACTCATTATAGAAAACATAGATACATTTGGCAATAAAGTGCAAATCTGGCAAAAATTCTCAAACTTTCTACAACGTTACATGCGGTAGACCCCTGTCTGGATCCCACCGGTCTTTACTGTTTAATTACTTCAACTACATTTTCCACCCCGGGGGCTGGAACAATGCGATGCTCCTTAGAACACATGACTAACAGGTCGTGACCTGCTATCAGGGTTTGGGTCGCTACAGTCCTTGTGCGAACCGCTTGGGGCACGCCGGGTGCTTTCTCCTTGCGAGACGCCGATTGCGTCGCAGTTTGCGTAGCAGAGGGCGATTCAAATTTAACCGCAGTTTGCGATGTAGATTGGGTCGCGGGTTGCGATTTGATGCGAGGCACTGGCAGAGCAGAATATGCCGGGGCGCTTCAAGCTGCAATTGACATTCAGGGGGTGATGCCAGGGCACGGCCTGGTGCAGCGGGAGCCCGGGACTGTGACGCGCTGGCAATGGTGACGTTACCTGCGTCAGGGACGGGGTCACGGACGATTGTGACATTAAGGGCATACCATCCTTTCATACCCCAGTGCCGTGTGTAGGTGACGATGTCTCCATTAACTAGGTCCCTTCCCGGATGGCCTTGTGGTAGGTGGGACTCTACGTCGCGTCGGCTCACAAATACGCCTGGGTAAAGTCCCGGTTCCCGGATAAAACCCCAGCCCTTGCGGAACTGGAATTCGGTGACGCACCCCTGACGTCGTGGTTCCCTCCGGGTACCTTTATCGCGGCGAACGGTCTCCTTGTCCGCGATGAGCTCTGCATGCTGCCGCTGTCGGTTACGCTGTCTCTCTTGTTCTTCCTCCTGTCGGCGTTGCTGCTCCTCTTGACGTTGCTGCCACGCACTTTCCCATTTTACGGCATAGGCGTCGTCATCAAGACGCTCCATTGCATCCCAGTCGACGTCTGGTAACGATGGACAGGATCCCTCCGGTGTCCCTACCGGGGAACAATCATCTGCTGCGGCCTCCTGGCCGGGCGGGCGTTCCGGAACGGGCAGGACCTCCTCAACCTCCTTCGCCTCCACCGCTCCATCGGTGGGATCAGGGTCGGTACTTTTGGGGGTAGCCTCCGTTGCTCCTTAGCCTTGGGCAGCAGAAACTTGGGCAATTCAAATGGCGGAGGGTTATCGAAGGGAAGAACACCGCGTCCCACAGCCGCCGCTGCATCTGGTCACGCCGGCGTCTCTCAATCTCCTCCTCGCCAGGTCGCTGCAGGATCATCTTCTTTAACCTTGCATTTTCCTCTCCAATCTCCAGCAAGGCTTGCTGCAGGTGCAGGACCACAGATGGTTCTGGTTCTAGTGGCAGCTTGGCTGGGGAACGGGGCCTGCCTTCCACCGCTTCCCTGCTCGGCTGCACACGTCCTGCCTCCATCATACTCCAAGTCCGTCTCTCATACTTTTCCAGAACAGTCTGGTCTCTTCCGTGGAGGCGGGGTTTGCGTCTCCTCCTCTTCGCAGGGAAGGTGAAGAGGAGGCGGATTTCTTTTGCTGTAGGGCAGGATCGCATATTGTAATAACACTTGGAAAGGGCGGCCATTTCTTTCGCGCCACAGGGGGTACACGCCCACGAAGATACGCCCACCTTCTTCACCAGCGCCTCAGGGCGCAAACATGGCGGCAAAGATGGCGGTATTTGGCGCCAAAAGTGCAAACAGTCCTTTTTCACTGAAACATTTCACAGGCACACAGGACTCACAATCTTGCAAGTTTTCGTATCCTGTTCGTGACGCCAAGTTGTATTGACCCGCCACCACAATTGTGGGTTACCAGGGATATGGGATACTCGGAGCAGAGCCTGTAGATTTCTATGGGGAATGTCACTGGTAGCGTGGCTCGTTCCGTGTCCCTGGCGGTCAGGCGTTAAAGGGGGGTTTATTTACAGGGATTTAGTAGATAACAGTTCGTGACGCCACCTGTAGTTGTCTGATCACTAAGACCAGCGCTGCAGTAAATATCTGAGGGGATGTTGTGGCAGCTAGATGACGGGTCCCCCACAGGTGGGACTGGTCCCTCAAAGTCTATGGTATTAATGATGTAGGGTGCAGATAAATGAATCAGTCTCACACCATCCAGCGTCTTTCCATACCTTTTACTTGTCAGATGTTTAGGCAGGTCCCAGGGAGGCTGGTCGGGTGGAGGATGTGCTTCGAGATAACAGCTGAACAGGTTAGAGGCCTCCTTTACTTTCAATATGATGAGTCCAACTAGCATAGAGCTAAGTTAACTCCGATTACTCCAGCTAACTCCATAGCTGTACTGCCCGGTCAGCATTGTGGTCGGAGCCTTCCAAATAATGTGAGAGAGCTGAGTTCCTACTGTTGTCCTGCATCGACTCAAGGTTCCCACTCCCCCTGACTCCAGTTACGTACCGACACTCCAAGGGCTGCTTTCTGCGACCTAAGGTCCAGTAAGACTCTGGTTTTTCTACCACTACGCCTGAAGCTGTAGTGACACTTCGGTCTCCAGTGACCGGTGACTAATGCAGGATAGTCCAATCCTTAAGGCACTTCTAGGATTCTTTCTACTGCGCCCTTCGGCCTGCTCGCACTCTTAATATCAGCACTGACTAGGCTAGGATCAAATTCGGTTATCCGTACTAGCCTCCACTTTTGTACCGTCTCTCTGTATTGACAGGAATCTCAGCTCTCCAACAGGCACTAGTCCTGACTCTCTCCACTCTCTCAGGAGAACTTTCAGACTCCACTGTCTGCACGCTCACAGGAGAACTCTCAGACTGCACTGTGCTAAAGGACACTCCCCTAAGCACCCCTGCTGGGTGTGTCTGAAGTGTATGTGAGTGATGTCGAGCCCTTAACCGTTACCTCTCCACCCATCCTCCTGGTATTGTGTGCCTGACATACCAGGGCTACACATTCCCCCATGGTAAAATACAGCACTCCCGGGCTGTGAAATATAAAAAGAAAAAGACATTTTGTTTTTCATTAACAATAAACATTAAACTCATCCCATCCGGGAGGTAAGGATTTCTTAAACGTTGCATTATGAACAATAGAAAATACAAAAGTATCAAAACATCAAGACACTCAATAAATACACAGTATTCTTGTGAAGGACCCGCACCAAACCTTCAACGTGGGTCCTGGGTGGGCTGCAGGACATCTGGCTGCAGACCTCGCTCAGTGCCACACCATACGGGTTTTATGTTCAGAGGTAGTTGTGTAATAATGGCTTCGTGTAAAACCAATATAATGCACCGAAGCGCAACTATTTACAGGATAAGTTCTGGGCTGGCACAGTCCTCAGCCTCTCAGTCCATGGCATAATAAAAGACACATATATATTTTCACTTCAATATTTACATTATATATCTATATATATACTTGTTTTAACTTTAATTTCACTTTACCCAACCAGGGTATTTGATGCAAAACTATGCACTCAACTTTTTCAAATTTTCATTCTGGTACCCAGCCGGGTATTCTACTCATTATAGAAAACATAGATACATTTGGCAATAAAGTGCAAATCTGGCAAAAATTCTCAAACTTTCTACAACGTTACATGCGGTAGACCCTGTCTGGATCCCACCGGTCTTTACTGTTTAATTACTTCAACTACATTTTCCACCCCGGGGCTGGAACAATGCGATGCTCCTTAGAACACATGACTAACAGGTCGTGACCTGCTATCAGGGTTTGGGTCGCTACAGTCCTTGTGCGAACCGCTTGGGGCACGCCGGGTGCTTTCTCCTTGTGAGACGCCGATTGCGTCGCAGTTTGCGTAGCAGAGGGCGATTCAAATTTAACCGCAGTTTGCGATGTAGATTGGGTCGCGGGTTGCGATTTGATGCGAGGCACTGGCAGAGCAGAATATGCCGGGGGCGCTTCAAGCTGCAATTGACATTCAGGGGTGATGCCAGGGCACGGCCTGGTGCAGCGGGAGCCCGGGACTGTGACGCGCTGGCAATGGTGACGTTACCTGCGTCAGGGACGGGGTCACGGACGATTGTGACATTAAGGGCATACCATCCTTTCATACCCCAGTGCCGTGTGTAGGTGACGATGTCTCCATTAACTAGGTCCCTTCCCGGATGGCCTTGTGGTAGGTGGGACTCTACGTCGCGTCGGCTCACAAATACGCCTGGGTAAAGTCCCGGTTCCCGGATAAAACCCCAGCCCTTGCGGAACTGGAATTCGGTGACGCACCCCTGACGTCGTGGTTCCCTCCGGGTACCTTTATCGCGGCGAACGGTCTCCTTGTCCGCGATGAGCTCTGCATGCTGCCGCTGTCGGTTACGCTGTCTCTCTTGTTCTTCCTCCTGTCGGCGTTGCTGCTCCTCTTGACGTTGCTGCCACGCACTTTCCCATTTTACGGCATAGGCGTCGTCATCAAGACGCTCCATTGCATCCCAGTCGACGTCTGGTAACGATGGACAGGATCCCTCCGGTGTCCCTACCGGGGAACAATCATCTGCTGCGGCCTCCTGGCCGGGCGGGCGTTCCGGAACGGGCAGGACCTCCTCAACCTCCTTCGCCTCCACCGCTCCATCGGTGGGATCAGGGTCGGTACTTTTGGGGGTAGCCTCCGGTTGCTCCTTAGCCTTGGGCAGCAGAAACTTGGGCAATTCAAATGGCGGAGGGTTATCGAAGGGAGAGAACACCGCGTCCCACAGCCGCCGCTGCATCTGGTCACGCCGGCGTCTCTCAATCTCCTCCTCGCCAGGTCGCTGCAGGATCATCTTCTTTAACCTTGCATTTTCCTCTCCAATCTCCAGCAAGGCTTGCTGCAGGTGCAGGACCACAGATGGTTCTGGTTCTAGTGGCAGCTTGGCTGGGGAACGGGGCCTGCCTTCCACCGCTTCCCTGCTCGGCTGCACACGTCCTGCCTCCATCATACTCCAAGTCCGTCTCTCATACTTTTCCAGAACAGTCTGGTCTCTTCCGTGGAGGCGGGGTTTGCGTCTCCTCCTCTTCGCAGGGAAGGTGAAGAGGAGGCGGATTTCTTTTGCTGTAGGGCAGGATCGCATATTGTAATAACACTTGGAAAGGGCGGCCATTTCTTTCGCGCCACAGGGGGGTACACGCCCACGAACATACGCCCACCTTATTCACCAGCGCCTCAGGGCGCAAACATGGCGGCAAAGATGGCGGTATTTGGCGCCAAAAGTGCAAACAGTCCTTTTTCACTGAAACATTTCACAGGCACACAGGACTCACAATCTTGCAAGTTTTCGTATCCTGTTCGTGACGCCAAGTTGTATTGACCCGCCACCACAATTGTGGGTTACCAGGGATATGGGATACTCGGAGCAGAGCCTGTAGATTTCTATGGGGAATGTCACTGGTAGCGTGGCTCGTTCCGTGTCCCTGACGGTCAGGCGTTAAAGGGGGGTTTATTTACAGGGATTTAGTAGATAACAGTTTGTGACGCCACCTTTAGTTGTCTGATCACTAAGACCAGCGCTGCAGTAGATCTCTGAGGGGATGTTGTGGCAGCTAGATGACGGGTCCCCCACAGTGGGACTGGTCCCTCAAAGTCTATGGTATTAATGATGTAGGGTGCAGATAAATGAATCAGTCTCACACCATCCAGCGTCTTTCCATACCTTTTACTTGTCAGATGTTTAGGCAGGTCCCAGGGAGGCTGGTCGGGTGGAGGATGTGCTTCGAGATAACAGCTGAACAGGTTAGAGGCCTCCTTTACTTTCAATATGATGAGTCCAACTAGCATAGAGCTAAGTTAACTCCGATTACTCCAGCTAACTCCATAGCTGTACTGCCCGGTCAGCATTGTGGTCGGAGCCTTCCAAATAATGTGAGAGAGCTGAGTTCCTACTGTTGTCCTGCATCGACTCAAGGTTCCCACT
Source organism: Oophaga sylvatica (assembly GCA_033576555.1). Taxonomy (NCBI): domain Eukaryota; kingdom Metazoa; phylum Chordata; class Amphibia; order Anura; family Dendrobatidae; genus Oophaga; species Oophaga sylvatica. The sequence continues at coordinate 532,773,965 of JARQOD010000005.1, read as the reverse complement.
CCCCCTGACTCCAGTTACGTACCGACACTCCAAGGGCTGCTTTCTGCGACCTAAGGTCCAGTAAGACTCTGGTTTTTCTACCACTACGCCTGAAGCTGTAGTGACACTTCGGTCTCCAGTGACCGGTGACTAATGCAGGATAGTCCAATCCTTAAGGCACTTCTAGGATTCTTTCTACTGCGCCCTTTGGCCTGCTCGCACTCTTAATATCAGCACTGACTAGGCTAGGATCAAATTCGGTTATCCGTACTAGCCTCCACTTTTGTACCGTCTCTCTGTATTGACAGGAATCTCAGCTCTCCAACAGGCACTAGTCCTGACTCTCTCCACTCTCTCAGGAGAACTTTCAGACTCCACTGTCTGCACGCTCACAGGAGAACTCTCAGACTGCACTGTGCTAAAGGACACTCCCCTAAGCACCCCTGCTGGGTGTGTCTGAAGTGTATGTGAGTGATGTCGAGCCCTTAACCGTTACCTCTCCACCCATCCTCCTGGTATTGTGTGCCTGACATACCAGGGCTACACACTGTCCCTGCTCTTGTAACCTGACTGCCTCAGTTGTGTCCCTGCTCTTGTAACCTGGCTGCCTCTGTCCTGTCCATGCTCTTGTAACCTGGGTGCCTCTGTCCTGTCCCTGCTCTTGTAACCTGGGTGCCTCTGTCCTGTCCCTGCTCTTGTAACCTGGCTGCCTCTGTCCTGTCCCTGCTCTTGTAACCTGGCTGCCTCTGTCCTGTCCATGCTCTTGTAACCTGGCTGCCTCTGTCCTGTCCCTGCTCTTGTAACCTGGCAGCCTCTGTCCTGTCCCTGCTCTTGTAACCTGGCTGCCTCTGTCCTGTCCCTGCTCTTGTAACCTGGCTGCCTCTGTCCTGTCCCTGCTCTTGTAACCTGGCTGCCTCTGTCCTGTCCTGTCCATGCTCTTGTAACCTGGCTGCCTCAGTCCTGTCCCTGCTCTTGTAACCTGGCAGCCTCAGTTCTGTCCCTGCTCTTGTAACCTGGCTGCCTCTGTCCTGTCCATGCTCTTGTAACCTGGGTGCCTCTGTCCTGTCCCTGCTCTTGTAACCTGGCTGCCTCTGTCCTGTCCATGCTCTTGTAACCTGGCTGCCTCTGTCCTGTCCCTGCTCTTGTAACCTGGCAGCCTCTGTCCTGTCCCTGCTCTTGTAAGGCCTCTTTCACACATCCGCCCCGGCATTTTGCCGCAGCGCCGCATCGGAAAACCTGATGCGCCGCTTGCGCCGCCTGCGTTTTTTTGCCGGATGGTTTTTGATGCCCGGAGACAACAGAAACCGTCCGGCAAAAACAAAAAACGTTACATGCAGCGTTTTGTCCGGCCGCCGGAATGTACAATTCCGCCGCATCCGGACAAAACTGCATACAACGCACTGACATGCGGCGCCATCCGGCGCTAATGCAAGTCAATGCGAAAAAAGCCGCATGCGGCGCATCAGGTTTTCTGATGCGGCGCTGCGGCAAAATGCCGGGGGCGCCGCAAGGCGCCCGCCGGATGTGTGAAAGAGGCCTTACAAGAGCAGGGACAGGACAGAGGCTGCCAGTTACAAGAGCAGGGACAGGACAGAGGCAGCCAGGTTACAAGAGCATGGACAGGATGTGTGAAAGAGGCCTAACCTGGCTGCCTCTGTCCTGTCCCTGCTCTTGTAACCTGGCTGCCTCTGTCCTGTCCCTGCTCTTGTAACCTGGCTGCCTCTGTCCTGTCCCTGCTCTTGTAACCTGGCTGCCTCTGTCCTGTCCCTGCTCTTGTAACCTGGCTGCCTCTGTCCTGTCCCTGCTCTTGTAACCTGTCTGCCTCTGTCCTGTCCCTGCTCTTGTAACCTGGCTGCCTCTGTCCTGTCCCTGCTCTTGTAACCTGGCTGCCTCTGTCCTGTCCTGTCCATGCTCTTGTAACCTGGCTGCCTCTGTCCTGTCCCTGCTCTTGTAACCTGGCTGCCTCTGTCCTGTCCCTGCTCTTGTAACCTGGCTGCCTCTGTCCTGTCCTGTCCATGCTCTTGTAACCTGGCTGCCTCTGTTCTGTCCCTGCTCTTGTAACCTGGCTGCCTCTGTTCTGTCCCTGCTCTTGTAACCTGTCTGCCTCAGTTCTGTCCCTGCTCTTGTAACCTGTCTCTGTTCTGTCTATGCTCTTGTAACTTACCTGCCTCAGTTCTGCTCCTGTTCTTGTAACCTGCTTGCCTCTGTTCTGTCCCTGCTCTTGTAACCTGCCTGCTTCTCTTCTGTCCCTGCTCTGTAACCTGCCTGAATCTATCCTGTCTTCGCTCTTTTCTTGTAATCTGCTGTCTCTGTTCTTCTTCTACCTTGCTGTTTTTCTTTCCTTGCTATCATCTGCTTACTTTTCTTGTTGACTTCTCAATCAGTATGTCCTTCCCTTATGACCTCTCTCTCCTCCATCTTTAATCTGTTCCTGTAACCTGCCTAACTTTGTCCCTTTCTGTCCAGTTCATGTTCTGTCCCTGCCTCCTCTCTGGCCTGCCTGTTACCCCTTTACCTTCCTTCTGTAACATCTAATCTGAATTTCTTGATTTTCTTCCCCCTAATTACTGTTTTAATTTCTTTGTTCCCCCATTTGCACCCCTGCCTTGTCTATATTTGCAATATTTTTGTCATTTCTACTTATAAATCCGTACCGATGGGTTCCGTTTTATTACCCATTTATCTAAATACCCTTTATGCCATAAGTCCTGGATCCATCATACAGAAAAGATGTTTTTACAGTTTTTCATGTTTTTGTGATTTCATGTTTTTGTATCATATGTTGCTACTTTCACAGATTTTCGAAATCGCGAGAAAACTTTCCTGAACTTTGTAACACCCTGGCTGTAATTATAGTCCATAGAATCTGTCGGAAGATAAATTAACCCTTGGATCACAGACACCCCTGTTAAGCACAACACAAGTGACTTGATTTGGCAAGTAGAAGCCTCGCTTCTAGGATACAAGTATTGGCAATGTGCGTCGGAGCATCTATTACCAGGCAGCGTTTCGTGGCTCCTCGCCATAGCAGCTATTAAACACCAAAGGTAGATCTGTCTTTGAAAACAAGTAAGTCAAATATTTTCTTTCCAAACATCTGTAGATAGTTAGTTTGATTTATTTTGATCTGATTTTTTTTTTCGGTAGAAATGACAGCTTATTTTAATTTTCAGCTGTTAAAAAAGTTTCTGAGAGATCTGAATGAGGAGACGACGGCGTCTTTGATGTTTCGGCGCTATGCCCTAATATTCAGGTACACCTGGGCGTTCTACCAATTTTGTAGTGGCATTGTGCCACTGTCAAGATGGGCGCTAACAGTATTACTTCCTTCTGCTAAAATGATTGAGTTTGTGGGGCCTTGCCTATTTCGGATGTCTATTTTTACCTTCGCACTAAAGTCTGTGGAAACAGAACTGAATGATACAGTGTTCACAGAGGAACATATTTAAGGAGTCTTTTTGTCTTCAAAGAGCTTATTCCTAGCATAAAAGATGAGAATCTCCTCAAATTGGGGCTCCAGAACCCTTAGAATGGGGCTCTATAGCCTCCTCCTTAAAAGACTGGTGGTGCCAATGCTTGGCCTCATTCATTGTCTAAGGGGCTGCCGAATTTGGCTCCTTCCAGTATTCCCAAAGACAACGAATGGAGCAAAGGCCAAACCTGAGCACCTATGATCAGCCAGTTATTCTCTATTGAGTGAGGCATGCGGGAAATGGGTAGTAATGGAGAGAACAGGCAGAGAGGAGACTGGGAAGCAAGTAGGAGAGATACTGGAGATTGCAGGCAGACAGGAAACTGGGAAGAAGGTAGTAGAAGTACTGGAGGCTGCAAGCAGACAGGAGAACGGGAAGCAGGTAGTAGAGGTACTGGAGGCTGCAGGCAGGCAGGAGACTGGGAAGCAGGTAGTAGAGGTACTGGAGGCTGCAGGCAGACAGGAGACAGGGAAGCAGGTAACAGAGGTGCTGGAGGCTGCAGGCAGACAGGACTAAGGAACACTAAAAGTCTTTTGACACCAAGACACCGTGTCTGTCTTGATAGGCATTGCATAGGCCCAGGCAGATGATCACATAGGGGCACGCTGGGCCATCTGAAATGCCTGATGTGGAGCACAACAGAGTTCCGCGGACCAGAGTGAGAGGGGCAAAGCTCGGATCTGGGGCAGGTGTGTAACACCTATTCCATGGGTGTCATGGTTTTTAGTGATTTGATAGGTTTAGTCCACAATTATGCAATTGTTTCTATTGCGTTTATAGATTGAACCACCAAAGAAGTCATTGCTTTTTTTAAGTTTATGGGTGGAGTCTAAAATAATGTCATTGTTTCTGTTGAGTTCATAGATTGAGTCTTGATTAATGTCATTGTTTGGTGTGAGTTGATAGTTTTATTACCCAAATTATTGCCAACCTAAGGTTTAAGCGCACGTTTGGGCAACAGAAACCCGGTGCTCCCCTCTTTGCTTTAGAATTTTTTTCTCCTTACCTTGCAAGACGTATAACTTTTTTATCTTTGCATTGACATAGTCGTATTAGTTGCATTGGTAGTTTTTATCATTCGAAGTAGAAAAAAGTCCAGCTCTCCATAGTAGACTTCCTTAGGTGTTCGGAGCACAGGGAACGCTGTGTCAAGGCGTGGAGCAATCAAAACATGAGAAATCCAGCTCAACGAACGAGTGAAAAAACTTCTTCTTTATTCACCAGAAAGTTGCTCAGCAGAGGTTAAAACAACAGCAGCGTTGACAGTTACATGATATGTGACATCGACGCGTTTCAGGTGGCTACTGCACCCTTAATCATAATTCATGTTTTAGTTTTTATCATTACCATTTTTGAAGTCCATACAAATATCTGATTTCTTTTTTTTTTGGGAAGCAAATTGCCAAATAAAAGAGTGATTCCGGCATTTTGATTTCTCTTTCCTTTTGGAGTTCACCATTACAGAGAAATATTATAGTATTTTATCTGCTTGGATGGTTTCGTATACTTGCATCACGATTGATGGTGGCAGCAGTTAAACTCAGGGGTGCTGATTGTATAACACAGCCTAGGTGGTCGTGGGCGACCTGCTGTTCCCACTCGCTCTGGAACTCTTCAGACATGTGTCCGCGTCCTGGTGTGTTGTCATATGTGGAGTGCATCACACTTACTTTTGGCCTGCCGGCCTCCATTGGCTCCAGGCTTTCCTTTTCTGGAACCTTGGCAGCAATCAATCCAAGGGACACAGGATTCTTAAAAAACAATCAAACTTTAACTTGACAACTGGAAGTGTTTACAAACAGGCATATAGGATAAGGCCCAACGGGTTGTTGTCTTTCCCACAGGTACCCGACACAACTTCAGCCATGGTTCTCAGTATGGGTAGAATGTCCCTCTTGCTAACTTCTCTAGCACTAGGAATTATTCCCCACCAGCCCACTGCAACTTGAACCTGAACTTCGCACGAACCTTACACTTTCTCTAACTCAGACACTGACTAAACCAGGAAATGCTTCCCCTTTTTGCTTGACCTTGTTCCCTCACATGCTGGGCTGGTCCCAAACATTTAATTGTATCCCATACTGTACACCAATAAGACCCACCACTGCCTATCTGCCACAATGTTCCTATCCATCACTAACTAAGCACTCTGCTATGTTCTATACTTTCTCTAGCCTTGAGCTGAGAGTAACAGGTTACTTTAAGCGTTACCAATACAGTACCCATACAGCCAGGGCCGGCGTCAGCACCCGGCACACCCGGGCAAGTGCCGGGGCCCTGAGCAGGCGGGGGGGCCCACTCGCCGTCTGGCACCCCCGCGCCCGTTAGCGGAGAAGAGCGGTGTCAGCGCCGCCACTGGGCCCCCCCCGCTTGCTCAGGGCCCCGGCATCAGCTGGCACAATACTTACCTCTCCCGTGCCTCCGCTGCCGCAGCTCCGGGCTCCAGGGGGCGCCGGCGCTTCCTCTCACAGCAGCGCCACTGAATGACGTCATCATTCAGCGGCCGGCTGTGGCAGAGAGCGCGCGGACGTCGGACGGGTAAGACGTGTGTGTGTGTGTGTGTCTCTGTGTGTGTCTCTGTGTGTGTCTGTGTGTATGTAGTGTGGTGCTTTGTGTGTGTGTGGTGTATGTGTGTATAAGTATGTGAGAGAGTGCTTGTGTGCTGTCTGTGTGTGATGATGGGCAGGCATTGCTGATAATGGGGAGGCATTGATGATGATGATGGGGAGGCAATCATGATGATAATGGGGAGTCTTTCCACAGCGCCCTTTCCTGAGCCGTAACAGTGCAGAACGCAGTACAGCGCAGAGGAGAGCTCCATATTTTGTATGGAGCATTATATTGGGTCCAGTATCCTGTATATGGGCAATTATGCATATTGGGTCCAGTATTCTGTATGGAGCATTATATGGGGGGTGACATCCTGCATGGGGTATTATATGGGTGATGAGGGGGAGACTGTGGTGCCCATAATATTGTATGGAGGACTGTACTGTCCAGTCTGTACTGTGCGCTGTGAGGATTTGGTGGTTTTTGAGCTATTGTACAATTTACAATAGATATCACTCATGTAATGGAAGAAGTAGAAGTATTTGGCATTGTACTGTACCTATATTTCTCTGCTGTATCTGTGCATCATGAATCGTGGTCTGTGTTAAAGGGGCCCACTGAGGCTCTTTCGCCTGGGGCCCATAAAAACCTGGAGCCGGCCCTGCACACAGCAGCAGCAGAACCTATAACGCTCTATGCGTTTTACATTACATTTTACATATTTCATATTATACATTAAAATGCACTAAAACCCAATTCAATATTCATACTGCAAGTGTACGACAGTCTATTGTCACACCCTTACGCTAGCACTGTTAATAATGCAACACTGGGCTAGCACACTGTATGTGGGCACTTTGCTTCCAAATTTTTTTATGACAGAAAGTCATCCGGTACTGTTATTGGGGAAAAAGGGAGACACTGTTTATGGGGGATCTGGAGTGGCATTGTTTAGAATGTGGCACTCCATTGGTACTGTTTATCGTCTCACTCTTAGGCTAAGGTTGTCCTAGAAGTCCTTAGGCTACAAGTTTGCAGTCCCTCTATGTGACTGCAGACTTGACTTGTGAATTCTCGCAGTGCGTACATTACGCGCTGTGAGGATTCTACGGCGCCAGGAGCAGTGGGAGCATGACCGCGAGTATGCAAGTGTATTGAGAGAGGCCGGACACGTCTAGTTGGAATGTGTCTGGAAATATGTAAATCGCATACTTGCGGTCACATGACCACCCGTTCCCAACACTGGAAAATCCTCACTATGTGGGATGACTGCAGACTTGTACCCCAAGGCCGGACAACAACCCTTTTAAGGGTGTTGTCCACTATTATAAAAACATGGCTGTATTTTCTGCCAGAAACAGACAAAATTGTGACTGTGATTCAGCTCCAAATGGGTTTGAGTGGCAACCTCTGGACAGGTGTGGTGTTATTTATGGAAGTTCTTTTAATCCCATAGTACACCATTAAGAGGCACAGTGATAAGTCGAGCACAGAGTGGGATTTCGAGAAGACGGAAATTTGCTGTAAACGGAACGTTTATCCTCTCACATATCAGCAGTTTCCTTTGATATGAGGCATTGGCTGTAAACACGGTTCTTCCCATAAACAACAAGCTGATAACACCAAACAGACTCCTTGTCGGCTTTCCGAAGTCAACTTTCTGAAGTTCAATAAAAAAAAAAACCAAAAAAAAAAACCCCAAACCTCCCAATACTTATGTAATCCGATTACATGTGGGAACGGAAATCATAATAATAAGAAATAAATGTGTCTCAGCGCCTGCTGGATCGAATATAGAAGACGATGGCCGACGGATAATGGATTGTGGATGTAACTTGTATGAATATCCTGCTGGACATCAGGACCGCTCTGTCTGCTGCCCATCTAAGAATACCGGTAGATGGCTGGAACTTGTCAGATAATTCTAAGCAGAGAGCATCTTCCTATTGCTGCCAGCTGTTTGATGCGGAGAGATCACACATAATAAATCTGAGATAAAATGAACATTAATATCAAATGTGGAGAATAATGGACGTGTCTCATGAGCGTCAAGCAAATAAAATGCTTTTGGCTACCATATGGACTCCAGAGAAGAAGATGAGTATCCATGAATGATGATGGGTTGTCAGCATAATTATCTATCTATCTACTATCTATCTACTATCATCTATCTATCTATCTATCTATCTATCTATCTATCTATCTCTATCTATCTACCTGTCTATCTCTGGTCAAAATTACTGTTATTGTGAACAGTTCAGAAAGTTGCAGATGAAATATTGCAAATTTTTACATTTTAGAAATTACGAAACTGAGAATGGGCCAGTGCAAAAGTTTGGGCACTCTGGGTGATTTGTGTGCTCAGATAACTTTGACAAAGGTTTCAGACCTTAATTATCCTGTTAGAGTTATGGCTTGTTCACTATCATCGTTAGGAAAGGCCAGGTCATGCAAATTTACCATCTTTACAAAAACCCAACCTCCTCTAACCTTGTGCCAAAAAACAGCAGCCATGGGTTCTTCTAAGCAGCCACCTAGTACTCTGAAAATGAGAATGGTGGAGACCCAAAAAGCAGGATAAGGCTATAAGAAGATAGCAAGACGTTTTCAAGTTGCCCTTTTGTCAGTTTGAAATTGTAATTAACAGGAACAGTGGAGGTCAAGATAAGATCTGGAAGACCAAGCAAAATTTCAAGGAGAGCTGCTAGAGAGGCAATTCAGAACCCCTGTTTGACTAAAAAAGACCTTCAGAAAGATTTAGCAGATTCTGGAGTTGTGGTACATTGTTCTACTGTTCAGAGACACCTGCACAAATACAGTTGAAACTTGAAGTTTACATACACTATATAAAAAGACACATCTGCATGTTTTTCTCAATATCTGACATGAAATCAGAATAAACTTTTCCCGTTTTAGGTCAATTAGGATTACCATAATTATTAATATTTGCCACATGCCAGAATAATTACAGAGAGAAAATGTTTTAAGGCATTTTTATTATTTACTGCAAAGTTTATATGGGAGAAGCTTGGAAGACAACTGGCCACTGAGTGATGTCTGAAGCTATGGAAGTAGAACATAAAGAGTTAGCACACTGAGCTGCTGTGTTAAAAGGTGAGTCACTAGGAGTGTAGAGTTAGCATAAGCATGTCTGCTCACACCATCTCAATGTGTAGAGTGTGTGTGTGTTTTTTGAGCTCAGAAGAATTTGCAGGTGCTGCACCTGCAAGGAGCAGATAGTAAAAAGCCAGCAAGCTGTGAATTACATTTGCCAATTAGTGTGCCACCCTAGCTAACTAAGTAGGAACAGGAGAAGCATGTTAGAAGCTCCATCCTGCAATCCAACAATCCATAAAACTAGAGGAGACTAAATGCAGCACAGGGAGCGTGGACGCTTATTCCTGACTCCGAGGATTGCTATTACATCAGAGACAGTCTGAGACGAGTGCTGTGTGTGAAGAACTGGGCCATGGTAACTGAATGAGTGCAAGACTGTGCAAGTTGCCAGAGAAGAGCAGGATTCCAAGAGAGATTATCATGAGAAGGGGCCGTTTCCAGCACTGTGGATATGTGTTGTGCTGCTTTTCTCTATGAAGGAGACATAGAGATTGTGTTTTGTGAAGGAAGCGATGCTGAGGCGTTAGCTCATTGCTAAATACTAACTGTCTACCTCTGTTAAAGCTTATTACCTCTAAAAGAAATTTTGGGACTATCAAGCTTGTTGCCTCTCAGTGATACAAAATTTACTTGAATTGTTGCTGGTGAGTGTCTGCATTGTTTTTGCTATCTCTGTGTGGGGAAACCAATGTATCTATCTACCTAGAAAGATTTGTAAAAAGGCACCACTCCAAATCTTCTAGTGAAAAACATGATTGATCGACACACAGGACATTACATTTCAGCTCTACAATAGAGCACAACCTGGTAGTCAGGCACCATTGTGTTGTGAAATATTATAACAGGACACAACGCTAACCAGTCAGGATATCAGTACAAGTGGGTGTCCCAAAGATCTGACCCCAACCACTCATAAATTGTTAGAAAATCCAAATTGCCATCAGTTTACAAGATGGAAATGCTCCATGAATTACTTTTTAAGTGAATAAGACCAATAAACTATGGTTGCAAACGTGGACAAGTCTTAGCTAGGGTAGGCCACTAACATGATAGTTCCGGAATACCTCTGGTTTATACCTAGAGAGAAAGGATGGTAAAAATATACAGTACAGTAGCATAGATGTAAAAATAGTCATAATAAGATGTGTTAAAATTTTAAACAATGTTAAAAATAATTAAAAAATCAATACACATGTTCTCCGAAATTTACAGCTCCTATTTATCCCTCTATCCTTCTGTCAACTCTGGTCTCTGCTTCCTGGTCTTGTTCTTGAAACCCACCAAAATTGGCCAGAAATGTTCGCTCAGGTGATCTACCTAAGTTAGTGATCGGTTAAAAGGACATTTCGGCATATTTCAGGTGTGTTTCGAGGAGAGTTTCAGAAAGCAGAGACCACTGGAGACCTGTTGAGTACGGGAAAGGACACTTTTGGGGATCGGGATGACAACCCATCTTTTAAATCCCAAATTTAATCCTACTGTATACTTTATATAGTTGTAGGCACTGGTGGATTTAGATTTATGTGGTCAGTTCTATCAAGAGAAAGAATGACAAGAATTTGTCCAAGTTGACATAACGCATTGCAAAAATGTGTATCGTAATCTCTACTGGATAAAAACACTTAAACTTTTTACAGTGGTGGGTCCTGCGCTAATAATCATAAAAGAATCCAGAGAACTCCCTGTGAGGTCAGAAGATGAAGTTTAAAGTTAGTTCCGCAGGAGGAGAGCAATTTTGGAAGATTTGGAAATGTTTTTTTCTGCTCTTTTTCTTTTCTTTTAAATATGACTGTACTCCGCCAAAGGAAAGGGCTTAGGATCAATCATCAACAAGACAAAAATTCTGAACTTCTTTAAGAAATGCTGAAGTTAACATGTGTGGCTTATTGAAATTTTCTGTAATCTGAAACAGATATGCACAAAGAAAAAAAAACAAAAAAAAAAACCTCTGGCTCTAACTCCAGCCACTTCAAAGACCTGTTATCAGTGAGTTGTGGTCTTCTGTGGTGGAAGAACTGAGAGATGGACAAGAAAAGGTCAATTCCAGATCAGAGTTTCATCGTCTTTTAGAAACGTTTGGTTGCTAATGTAACAATAGATAAAATGAAGTTGCAATGGAAAAACATTAGAAACTATGTGGAGTAATGTATTATGAGGTTTGTATACCAATGGATGTGGACCGACATGAATTTTGAGTTAGAATTGATTTGGTGGTGGACTGTCTCTTCTTAAGGAGACCAGCTTGGCAATGCTCCATATGAAAAATAGGTCGTTCAAACTAATTCTCTGCAGAAAAAAGTAGATTTTCTGCAAGCACATCTTTTGGAAGCAAATGTACCACCCTTCGAAGAGCTATGTAAAATTACTATTTATATTTGCCAAGTTGGAGAACCCTAGACAGAGATATATTTCTTGGTAGCACAGTGTTTTCCTGGCTCATTGAGATGACCTTGATGAAGCTTTGAGGATGGCCTGGCTCTCTGCTGCTTCTTATGAGCAGAAAACTACCTTCTAAAGCTGTGGATCCAAGACTCCACTTACCTCTCTACTTTGACTACATTCTCATTCTCATGCCTGAGGAAGGTTTTCCATGCGTGAAACATTTCTACTGCACTGTTACATTCAACTGTAAAATCGAACAAAACCCATGTAAATTTTGTTAAAGTAGACCATCCACCAAATTTTTCATGTTAAAATGAACACACGGTATAAATTGGCTTTTTTTTTATTTTGTCTCTCTGTTGTGAAGAAATTAGCAATCAAAGAATTTGGCACCCAATGAGTTAACTTTTCTTAAGTCCAATTGGATGTTATCAGATATTTTTCACAGGAAGTCATCCTGTATGAGCTGACCAATGATAAGCAGAGGGCAATACAGCAGAAAAAGAACTGAAAAAGACCCCCATAATAGCTCAGGTTTCTTAGTGTGAGAGATGTAATGATACAGCTCTGATGTCCTGGGCTAACCTCCTGCATTATTAGAAAGTACTGGGAGTTCAGAACACATGACTCACACCCTTCAGATAAAGTCCCTGTGGTAAAGATGAGTCACCCTTATGTCTCTTGTTTTCAAAGCAACTTTTGAGCACAACAGACAAAAGTGTGATTATATTGACACATCTCTGAGCAGACCGTGTTGGAGGAGGAGAGCTAAAAGAAGGGTTTGTAATGTGACACATCTAAACTTAGCTGTGTTGCCCCGGGTCCCCACTGGACAAGCTATGGAAATTAGCTCTCTGTAGGGGAAAGCAACTTGAATTGCAAAGAGTTTTAATGGAAATATGTGATAACCAAAGACTCTCCAGCCTTTGCAAGAAAAATATTAGTAGAAATTTTAAAGGAATGCAAATCAACTGTGCCTTAGGGGTCTTCACTACAAAGCTGGGTCTTTGATGTTGGTCTGTCAGGAGATTGATTTTTTTTCACCTTATGGAAACTGGCAACTGGCATAAGGAGTCTTATAGGCCAGGTAATGCTCCCTCGGAAGAAAGGTATGCCAATTAGCGCCCCTCTAGAAGAAGACTACCTGTCTCTATAGAACCTCCTATTGGGCATAAAAAATCTATAATAAAAAAGACACAGTTGCACTTACACCCTGGGGCCCGAAGTGACCCCAAGGGTCTAGGGATCTAGAACTTGGGCTCCCGATCCCACATGGCATCAGATGAAGTCCTGGTTGCAGGTCCATCCTTAGTTTATGTCATAACTCTGGGTCTTGTTACAGATTTGTCCTTTGGGCCTGGGAATCATAGAATCATAGAATCATAGAATTGTAGAGTTGGAAGGGACCTCCTGGGCCATCTGGTCCAACCCCCTGCTCAAAGCAGGATTCTCTAAATCATCCCAGACAGATGTCTGTCCAGCCTCTGTTTGAAGACTTCCATTGAAGGAGAACTTAAAAGGTATGCCACACTGAACAATATCGCTAACGGGATCGCTAAAAAACGTCACTATTTAGCGATCCCGTTAGCGATGTTGTTCAGTGCGGCAGCTGCCAGCGACGAGCTTCCTGCTGTGATCTCGCTCGTCGCTGGAATCGTTCCGGACCCTATTTTCTCGTCGGCGCTCCCGCTGGGTAAGTATATATCGCTAGTGTGGCACCTTTTCTTAGCGATTTAGCGGTACTTTTGTACCGCTAAAGTCGTTAAGAAGATCGCTAACGGCGATAGCGTCGTTAACTATATCGCTAAATGTGGCCGCACTTAGCGATATAGAAACAATCCCGCTAGCGATCGCATTAGTATGCGTCGTTATCGTGATCGCTAGCGGGATTGTTTAGTGTGGCAGTACCTTTACCACCTCTCGTGGCAGCCTGTTCCACTCCTTGATCACCCTAACTGTCAAAAAGTTTTTTCTAATATCTAATCTGTGTCTCCTCAAGTTTAGTCACCAAGGTTAGAGTTGAGGGGGTAAGGAGACCATAACTTTAAAGGGGTCTTCTGGCTGAATATGTCAACCAAGTAATGACTGGATAGGTAATAAATGTATGATCCCTAATGGATGACCATTGGGTCCCCACCAATCCTGACACTAGAGCAGTAGTGCACTTGCTTGTTTTCTCGATCTGTGGGGGTCTCAATGATGTGTCTCCAGTGATCATACATTTATACCTTACCTTGTGGAAAGGTGATAAATGTATTTGTTTGTGTGAATCTCTATAAATTTCCAAAGGCCTAAACCATTTTCAGTCCATGATTGTTAGATCATGCCAACATTGTCTACTACGTCCCTCCCTAAGTGTCCACCCCCTCGTAATCTGGATCTGATTGACACTACATGCTCAATGTAATAAGCCTGCAAGCAACAGAAGGCTATCTGCATGTGCTTAATATACTGTAATAAAATAATAGAATAATAAATTCCATCCACATGACATGTATAATCTTCACAAAACTCTAGATGAAAAAATTGAATAACACATTGCAAAATATTCATTGGAGCCAATCCATCTATTAATTCTACAAAGAGAACGAAAAAGCGTTCAATGATCTAAAACGAAAAGTCTATAATATATCAAATAAATTAAATCCATTTATCGGTCTGGAAATTAAGTGCAAAAGTATAAATTGATAAAAAGAAATGCAAGATGGACGGATCCTTGAAGTCGTGAGTCACAGATAATATATTAGATTCAGAACAATGAATAATAGAATGTAAATGTTTACGGGAGATCTCCGGCATTACGTTCCGCTCTGTCCTGGAAAATACGTTGCTTGGATTGTGATTTGGTGAATCCTCAACCTTAATATAATTGTAGACAAAAGTTTTATTTTGTTGCCTGGCCAACTAAAGCCGCTAAATACTGGGGCGAACAGCTATGGAAAGGGTGATACTCTTATACAATTCAATAGTTAGATATCAATAGTACCTTATATTGGTTGAAAGGGATACTTTCACCCCCAAAACTCAAATTTACCCACCTATACAGTCATATAGGGTAATTAGCCCCTATAAAAATCATTCCCCGAAGTAAGTAATGGTGGCATTCATGATGTCCTATGTCTGTACAGAACAATTACGGCATAAGAGAAATTTTGGCAAGAAAGTGTCCAACCCCTTTAACTATGAATGCCCTATATAGGTAGTCAACATTGCTTTTTAGAAATCTGACAACCTGTTTGCCCATGAAAGCTCCTGCCCCACAGCACACAATAGAGAAAAACTGGATAACAGTCTACTTGTCAAAATTGGTTATCGGATACAATCACAAAACTATACAAAATCAAGAAAAAATGTGATTTACAATAATACACAATGGCAATATTTCCATCCCGATCCAGAAGTGAGATTAGCAAATCAACAAGGCCGTGCTCCGATACCTCCATCTACACGCAACTGACGGCACCGGGGAATGAAGATCTAAGAGGACTTAGACAAATACACTAATTGGAATAAGCAGAATTTCATGTAACTCCTATCAGAGTCTGTAAAAATAAGTAATTTACGTCTATTACCCAGAAGGCTTTCTTGCCTTGAGTTCAGAAGAAGATGTGAAAAGTAATTGGGGTCACATCTGTGTACAATTAGGCCTACAGTAAATATGAGGTTGGATTACATGGATCCTTCCAACTCAACAACAAGGCCAATGTTTTTTCTTTTTTTCAATGACTTTACGACACTATTTGGATTGTGTGGATGGAGTTCATGAGTTCAACTCTTCCGAAAAAAAAAAATTAAAAAGAAAAAGAAACCCCCTAGGTCAGATGTAATTTGACCAATGAGCTCAATGGGACCATATATTCATGGACATCGAATATCGGAAACTTTCCTTCAATGGTGGTACACGCAACTCTCTGAAGGCCGAAACCATGAGATAAACACAGGAAAAATATGTTTTAGTTCTCGTGACCTCTCCACCTGTGCTGAGATATTATGACATCCAAGCCCAAAGTATTCTCATAAGGGGCCCGATGATTTTCATACATAACTCCATCTCCTCCGCGCAGTTGAAGAATCTATGTTTACACATATGTGTCCGTTTCTTCATGCTCTCACTTCTTGGAGTTTCTTTTGAGCATCTTGAAGGTTCGCATATATCTTGTAATCAGAATCTGACAATGATTTTAAGTGCAGGACCTCAGGGATGGAGCTGACCTTATGTTTTAAAAAATATTTTAAGATTTTGGGTTTATTGGTATTTGGATACTGTGATTTAATAAAATAAAGCAGAAATGAAAGTGGCGTGGGAAAAATACATTTTTAAATCAGGTTTGTAGTTCTTATAAATTAAAGGGTCAGTCCAAGACTTTTTTTTACTTCAATTTCTATTTTTTAACTAATTTAATATTTTGTTTTTTCCTTTCCAGTGTGAATTCCCACAGTGATCACGCTTCCGCTTTTCTTTTTTGCCGTGATTGTGATGTAATGTTACATTAGTCAGTTGTTGTGCACTGTGTGATAGAACATCATTAATCAATTGGCTGAGGGCACTGGGCGGACTGCACCCTAAACATTTTCCCCATCTTCATGGTCTCGATGAGTTAATGAAATGGAACCTACTGCATACAACAGAGTCTTCATGTGTTCTATGTGATGTATATACAGCAGTCTCAGTGATGTATACGGCAGAGTCTCAGTGTCTCTGATGTGATACATACAGTAGCGTCTCAATGTCTCCTTTGTGATTTATACACAGCAATCTCAGTGTCTCCTATGTGATGTATACAGCAGTCTCAGTCTCTCTTACATGATGTGCATACAGCAGTCTCTGTGAATCCTGTGTGATGAATACACAACACTCTTGGTGTCTCCTATGTGATGTATACTGCAGTCTCAGTATATCCAATGTGATGTATATACATCAGTCTCAATGTTTCCTATGTAAAGTATAAGATCAAGACTCATTGGAGGGTCGATATTGACTTTTAGGATTGCTACTTCCTATAGGTGGTACTAGAGTTCTAGTCCTCTTCCTCTCTGAGGAGACAATTTTCATATTTCCCAGAGGAGCATTGTGACTTAAAAGTCTCCTCACCTTGGCTTGGAAGGAAAAGTACGACTGATTAGGGTGCTCAGACTAAGGTCCCCGTCTCACATAGCGAAATCGCTAGGGAGATCGCTGCTGAGTCACTAAGTTTTGTGACGCAACAGCGATCTCAGCAGCGATCTTGCTATGTCTGACATGTACCAGGGATCAGGCCCCTGCTGTGAATTGCTGGTCATGTCAGAAATGCCTGGACTTTTTTTTTGATCGCTGGTCTCCCGCTGGCCAACACGCATCGCTGCGTGTGGCAGGCAGGAGACCAGCGATCAGCTGGTAACCAAGGTATACATTGGGTTTCCAGGTGCGGGGCTGTGCCTGGAAACCCGATGTGTACGTTGGATACCAGCGCGCTGCTGTAGGGGAGCTGGTAACCAAGGTACACATCGGGTTACCAGGCACCGTGCAGCGCCTGGAAACCTGATGTGTACCTTGGTTACCAGCTCCCTGCATCAGCGGGCTGGTATCCAACGTACACTGCGGGTAACTAGGCGACGTTACCCGCAGTGTCGCTGTCCTGATCGCTGCCTGTTTGGCAGCTCAGCAGCGATCATGTAGCGACACACCAGCGATCCTGACAAGTTCATATAGTTGTCGGATCGCTCCTCACAAAGCTTTTCGGTGGTGAATCCGCCTTCATCAGGTAAGGCAGCACTATCTACCTACATCTTTTATAGGGAGAGATTGCGAGGAAATACTATCTGTACCTCCTACATAATTTACAGAGAGAGACTGAGAAGCAGTAATACTGTGGCATGTAAAAGTTTGGGCACCCCTGGTTAAAATTACTCTGAAAAGTTAAGTAAGTTGCAATTTTTAAAATGTAATAGATGAAAATATATATATATATATTTTTGCTTAAAATGCAAAGGGAATGTGTCATCTTTATTTTTAGGCCTTTTAGAGATCATTTCAACTTCAACCTGCTTCACTGTTCACAATAACAGTATTTTGACCAGGGGTGCCCAAACTTTTACATGCCACTGTATCTGTGCCAACATCATTTACAGGGAGAGACCGAGAGGCAGTACTATCTGTATTTAGAGTCAGAGAGTATTTTCTGTGCCTCTTATTGTGCATGAATATGATATACAGCGCCTACTAATGTGATGTTCAGCCTGATCACAAAAAAGAATCTTCAGCTTTCCTAAAAAAAAAGTCAGCATTTTTTTCTTGTTATCCCATGGTAGATATTTTTATTTTTACTGTGCTTTTATTTCTACAAAATCAAGTTAGCTCCATGTTTGTCTACTTGGCGCATGAGTACAGGAATACATTGCAATTAAGAAATGAGCGCCATAGAAACCTTACTCTACCTTGGTGGCCCACGACACAAAATATGTACTTTACTAAGTCTCTTTTTGAGAAATTCTTGTTTATATTTTTACAATCAATGCCCGAACCTTGAACACTCTCCAAAAAATTCCATTAAGAGAACGAAATGACCTCAAAGAGACTTACATACATATATCAGAGCCTGAGCCGCGGTTCTATATAGGCTTCTGTGTGGTCACATAAGTGTCAAATCAGTCAAGGTCAATGCCCGACCTGGTATTTATGTGCTTTTTTATATATGCAGTAGCCTATATTTTAGCATAGCCTCATCCACGTTTGTGGTCTCAGTAATTGCACCCAGACTAAGTAGGCACACAGCAATCATGAAGGAAAAAAGCGGAATTGCATGGATTTTACAGGAAAAAAAAAAAAAAAAAAAGCTGAGCATGGTAATTTTTCCTTTCATTGTGAGAAAGTTGCATAACATCATGTGTAGTCACGCAACCCTGACAGTTGAAAGGGGTTACTGAAAATGGAGCCATGTGCATTCTGAGCACTGCAATTATCTTGGCAATCAGTAGGGAAGGACGGCCGCCTAATTTGTCCCGTTACCTGTCGCTTCTCTAAAGAACTCCACTATGTTAACAACAACCCTGATCTACGAGCCGGCCCGAAGGCTATTAATACGGCCCCATAGACAAGTAGCAAGAGAAGTGTGCACGAAAAACTGTATGCAGTCCTTATGTCTCTGCAACGCGCGTCGCCGCCATATGGTGCCATTGTTGCCGTTATGCAATGTGAATGTTGCGACAGATCTAGATCTATTCTGTATCGGTGATTTCAGAATCAAGTGATAATAAGGGAGAAACGCCCCAGGACTGATAACAACCACAGTAGACACCATGAGGTCTGAGTTGTCATACACTTAGTTCTTAAAGGGACGGTGTACTCAGAAAATAACCTAATGTTTAAATCAGTTTTTTTTTTAATTAAAAGTATGCTATTATTTTTTTTTTTAATTTTCAATATCACATTCTATATATTATGACAAAGTCACTGGTAATGTAATAGAGGGGAGATATGTGTCACTGCGCTTAATGGCGTCAGTGATATGAAACCAGAGTATGTTCCTCCAGCACACTACGTGTTGTGAGGGTTAAGTTAAAGTTGCATAATGGGCTGGTTTCATGTGGACCTTCATAGAGCGGGAGGGAGGAGGTCCGACACCTTATCTCCACCTGCAGAGCGGCCAGGACCTGTGTGATGTCATGATCATCAGGTACATGATGGAAAGAGTCACATGGTCTGGGGTAAATGGGCTCTACAGGCAGTCTGTGTTCAGCTAGCCTGGAGAGAGGAGTCTCCAGTGGCTTGTCGGCTTGTCGAGCACAGACTGACCCTGTGTTGCTCTAGATTGGGGTGCTGCCCGCAACGTATGGAGTGTGTTGCAGCGTTTTGGTTCTTTGTTGTTTTTCCTCTTTTAGCTGGAAAGGCTGTGTTTATTTTTCCCCTCCTATTGGTTTATGCCACCTTACAATAAACCAACGAGGATTTAAAGAGACAGTGTTCCCTTTTTTCTACCTCCGTATACAGCCACGTGAGTTGATCTATCACAATATATAAAAAAAATCAGAAATCTTGCACTTCTTGTTCTTCATAGAGGACTTTTCAGAAGTCTCACCACCGACAGGATTACAATGACAGGTGACACCTCTATATAATATATATAACTCATAATCCATTATTCACAATAGGTGATGTCACAGCTCACTCCTCCTCCTGTACAATGACTGATAACACCTCTATATACAGTAGATAACACAGGATTCACCATTCACAATAGGTGATGTCACAGCTCACCCTCCTCCTGTAAATGACTGATAATACTCTATATACAGTAGATAACACAGGACCACCATTCACAATAGGTGATGTCACAGCTCACCTCCTCCTCCTGTACAATGACTGATAACACCTCTATATACAGTAGATAACAGTGGATCCACCATTCACAATAGATGATGTCACAGCTCACCTCCTCCCTGTACAGTGACTGATAATACTCTATATACAGTAGATAACACAGGATCCACCATTCACAATAGGTGATGTCACAGCTCACCTCCCTCCTGTACAATGACTGATAACATCTCTATATACAGTAGATAACACCGATCCACCATTCACAATAGTGATGTCACAGCTCACCCCCCTCCTCCTGTGCATGACTGATAACACCTCTATATACAGTAGATAACACAGGATCCACCATTCACAATAGGTGATGTCACAGCTCACCTCCCTCCTCCTGTGCAATGACTGATAACACTCTATATACAGTAGATAACACAGATCACCATTCACAATAGGTGATGTCACAGCTCACCTCCTCCTCCTCCTGTCAATGACTGATAACACCTCTATATACAGTAGATAACACAGGATCCACCATTCACAATAGGTGATGTCACAGTCTCCCCCTCCTCCTGTGCAATGACTGATAACACCTCTATATACAGTAGATAACACAGGATTCACCATTCACAATAGGTGATGTCACAGCTCACCCTCCTCCTGTACAATGACTGATAATACTTCTATATACAGTAGATAACACAGGAATCCACCATTCACAATAGGTGATGTCACAGCTCACCTCCTCCTCCTGTACAATGACTGATAACACCTCTATATACAGTAGATAACAGTGATCCACCATTCACAATAGTGATGTCACAGCTCACCTCCTCCTGTACATGACTGATAACACCTCTATATACAGTAGATAACACAGGATCACCATTCACAATAGGTGATGTCACAGCTCACCTCCTCCTGTACAATGACTGATAAATCTCTATATACAGTAGATAACACACGATCCACCATTCACAATAGGTGATGTCACAGCTCACCTCCTCCTCCTGTGCAATGACTGATAACACTCTATATACAGTAGATAACAGTGGATCCACCATTCACAATAGATGATGTCACAGCTCACCTCCTCCTGTACAATGACGACACCTCTATATACAGTAGATAACACAGGATTCACCATCCACAATACGAGATAGCACAGCTCACTCCTCCTCCTCCTGTAGAATGACTGATAACACCTCTATATACAGTAGATAACCAGGATCCACCATTCACAATAGGTGATATCACAGCTCACCTCCTCCTGTACAATGACTGATAACATCTCTATATACAGTAGATAACAACGATCCACCATTCACAATAGGTGATGTCACAGCTCACCTCCTCCTGTACAATGACTGATAACACCTCTATATACAGTAGATAACACAGGATTCACCATTCACAATAGGTGATATCACAGCTCACCTCCTCCTGTACAATGACTGATAACACCTCTATATAATATATATGACTCATAATCCATCATTCACAATAGGTGATGTCACAGCTCACCTCCTCCTCCTGTACAATGACTGATAACACCTCTATATACAGTAGGTAACAAAGGATCCACCATTCACAATAGATGATGTCACAGCTCACCTCCTCCTCCTGTACAATGACTGATAACATCTCTATATACAGTAGATAACAGAGGATCCACCATTCACAATAGGTGATGTCACAGCTCACCTCCTCCTGTACAATGACTGATAACACCTCTATATACAGTAGATAACACAGGATCCACCATTCACAATAGGTGATGACACAGCTCACCTCCTCCTCCTGTACAATGACTGATAACACCTCTATATACAGTAGATAACACAGAATTCACCATTCACAATAGGTGATGTCACAGCTCACCTCCTCCTCCTGTACAATGACTGATAACACCTCTATATCCAGTAGATAACACAGCATCCACCATTCACAATAGGTAATGTCACAGCTCACCTCCTCCTCCTCCTGTACAGTGACTGATAACACCTCTATATACAGTAGATAACACAGGATCCACCATTCACAATAGGTGATGTCTCAGCTCACCTCCTCCTCCTATACAAAGTCTGATAATACATCTGCATACAACAGAAAACACAGGTTCCACCATTCACAATAGGGGATGTCACAGATCACCTCCTCCCCCTCCCTTCACAATGACCTTTTCCATAATCAGGCTATGTGGGAGCTCGTACTATTTCTGCTATTGTCTACGTCGCGCTCCTAAAAGAATAGGACAGAATTAGGCCCAGTGGCCAGTGTAAATATTGCAAGATTTAAGTTTGTTTGTAACAACAGATTATCATATGAAAAGTAAAAAATAAATAATAATAAAAACCGAGCAGAGAACATAAGAGTTTCTCATTTCCTGCCAGTAGAAGTCAGACACACGTACGAGAGAAGACATCAGTGCTATAGATTGTAGCTGGGATCCCCAGTCACAGCTTTATAGGGTATACAGTGTATTTTACCATATGAGAGTGTTCCTCTAGATGCTTTTACTTTGACCCTGCGTCAGTGATCTTGGTTTTTCAGAAAACAGGCCGCCAACTTTGGCCGATGTTACATGAGTCAGCTCCAAAACCTACAAAAAAAGGGCTGTAATTATATCAAATTATTTCATAACAGCAGAAAAATATAATTAAAGGATACACTGAAGAAGGCGACATCTGAAATAAGCTGCAAAAAGTTCATTTGGAATATCCTTGGGGAAATGTTCTGCTGAACGTCAAATATTTTAAATAATCAGAAATGAACTCAAAATATTTACACGGTTTCTATATTTGCGCAAAAAAACATAATACAAGTTGGAGTCACAGACGATCCTTTCAGTTATTCGGATTCATATTCTTGTCCACAGGGGGCAGTATTATCATAGCAGTCACTGCTGATAAAGTAGAAGGATTATACTACTCAGCAGGGAGTGTCAAAAACACATTGAAATTCTGCCCCAGGAAAAAAAAGTAGGATTCATATGCCCCATTCCTACACAGGAATATTCCTGTGCTGCAGAGAAAACTCAGAATAAAAAATTGTATACAGTAAAGTCTTTTTTTATGATTGCCAACTGTCCCGGATTTCCCAGGACTCCAGGGCTGAAAGGGTTCAGGGGCATTGTGGGAAGGTGATCCCAGGAGAGGAGGGGGTGAGTTTGGGGATAGGACTAAATTTAAATATGCCACTTGGTCAAAAGTTGCCATTGTTCCCTCTTGTATTTCCATGCTCCCTGGGCAATCTTTTTTTTAAGAACCGCCATCAGTTTTAGACATATGGACCTTTTTATTTAGTGCCAATTTTTATGCTCTTTCATGAGGGGGTGTGGCTTACATGATCCTCTGGGGCGTGTCTTTAGGCTTTTCTGCATAAATATACTGTAAGCACCAGCCCCTTAGTAAAAACCATGAAAATAGCATTGAATTCAAAGGTCCATGTCTGAAATCTAATGGTGGGTTTAAAAAGACTGAAACCAGATTACTCAAGAAAGACTTGGAAATAAAATAAGCTCAAACATGGCCGCTTTTGACCTGATGACAGGTTCTCTTAAAATGTTCGCAGAAATGTTGCCAACAATGGAAGTTTTCAAACAGGCCGGACAGAGATCTCTCTTCTTAGGCATGGGTAGATATTAGACGTAGCATAGCCAGAAATTGTGTGTCTAACCCTTGTTTCTATATTCCCTCTGTCTACTGAGTGAGTGGGCTCTTCCTGGGTTGATGCCACTACTTAGCATTCTAATCCAATGTCTGCTCCTTCCCCCCTCTCACAGCATGACGTCTCACAGACACAAGCTGCAGCTGCATCTCCTCTCCATGTTTACTCTTTAAAGCCCCCGTCACACTAAGCGAGATCCCTGAAGGGTCACCGATTTTGTGACGCAACAGCGACTTAGCCAGCGATCTCGCTATGTGTGACACGCAGTGACGACCAGCCCCCCTGCTGGATATTGCTGATCGTCGCTGAATGTCCTGGACCATTTTTTCATCGTTAGTCTCCCGCTGGCCAGCGCGCATCGCTGCGTGTGACAGCGGGAAACCAACGATCAGCGAGCTGGGAGCTGGTATCCAATGTACATATCGGGTAACTAAGCACCGCGGGGCACCTAGTTACCTGATATGTACCCTGGTAACCGGTATCTAGGGTACATATTGGGTAACTAAGCACCGCGCGGCACCTAGTTACCCGATATGTACCCTAGATACCGACTTTCAGCTTCTGCTGTAGAGCGCTGAGAGCCAGTATCTAGGGTACATATCGGGTAACTAGGTGCCGCGCGGTGCTTAGTTACCCGATATGTACATTGGATACCGGCTCTCAGCGCTCTACAGCAGAAGCTGAGAGCCGGTATCTAGGGTACATATCGGGTAACTAGGTGCCGTGCGGTGCTTAGTTACCCGATATGTACATTGGATACCGGCTCTCAGCGCTCTACAGCAGAAGCTGAGAGCCGGTATCTAGGGTACATATCGGGTAACTAAGTGCCACGCGGTGCTTAGTTACCCGATGTTTACACTGGATACCAGCGTGCTCTCTGGTTCTGATCGCTGGTGAGTCTGCCTATGTGACAGCTCACCAGTGACCCCAAAGCGACGCAGCAACGATCCCTGCCAGGTCATATCATTGTCGGGATCGATGCTGCGTCTCTGAGTGTGACGGGACCCTTACACTGTATACATTTTTGGAAGGTTAGGCAAAATAGAAAACTATCTGAAATGACAACGGTAAGGCAGGAAACACACAAATTAATTTTACCTTAGACACCCCTACAAATCTTTGTCATACCTTATCATGAAAACCAAGGTGTCCCCATTCTTAGCATTTTTTAAGGGACTCATTAACAGTGGCATCAATAGTGCATTCATTGAAGGGGTATTCTCAAGTTGATTCTTGAGCAGCACACAGCTTTCCAGTTTCTTTCTCTTCCTCCTTAAGAGACAGCTCTGGAGAGCAACAGAACTGTATTATAAGGGCACAGACAGACGGCCATATAAATCAGACTGAGATCAGACTGCAGTACCCAGACTGTGTGAAGCAGTCACTCCATGCATTATGGTCCAATCTTGGACCAATTTATAAGGTTGTGTGACTGTGCCCTTACAAATAAAAAGCTCATCACAAGTTCTACTGTAGCACATTCAGCTATCATTGGTTTGTTCTGAAGCTACACTGTTATCTGTGTAGTTACACATACAGATAACAGGGCATTTGAACAAGCACACAGCTCTGGACAGTGAGAGCCATAATTAGGAGAACTGCTCTGGGAGAAGTCATTGCTGCCAGCTGGTGATTTTCCAAGATTTATAACAGCAGCTTGTCAGGAGGTGAAAGGGAGGGGAGTGAAGTGAGCAGATAAAAGTTGCATTGAAAACAGTAGGCTGGAGAGAGCTGACTGGTATTTTAGGAGTTAACCCCCTTCCTTGAATGTAACTACAGTATACAGGGTCTAGGCAGAAACTTGTACCTGAGCTCCATGGAACAATATGAAAGAAACAAAAAGTTCTTACTCTATGAGAATGACAGCAGATAGAAAAAGAAAGTCAATTGCAAGCTTGCTTATTTTCATGGTATCTAAGCAATTTAATAACTTCAAAATACCCCTTAACCAGAGAAACTGGAGTGCCATATTATTTGTGTGCTGGTAATTTGAAGGATTGGGTGAATTACTGAATTGATCCCATAATTTACAGTGTATAGATTGATCGAAGTTTTCATATGAGTTATAATGAAACATTTGTAAATGATATCCATACTTTCACCATTCCTTGTAGTTTCACGCAACTTATTAATTGATCTAATTTGATAGATAATATGATACACAGACAATTTGCATATTACTTAATTTATAAATTATGTTGTCCTACTCCCGAAAAAATACTCCAAAGTGCTGGCCACTAGGTATCTCTCCTTTTGCAGTTTGCTGTCCACAGCCTGTTGTCAAGTATAATCCGTCTTTAGCAGCAGAGAAACTGAGACCAATTATAGGAAGTGGGGGTGGCTCTTTGTCTTACAAAGGAAGTGTCTCTCTACAGGAAGTAGAGGTGAAGCGTTGACTCTCTGCTCCTGCTCTCCTGTCTATCAAACTGCATACCGACACAACAGAGAGAGCAAGACTCTGGACAAAGGCAGGCACAATGCATGTTGGGAAGTTAGGGAAATAGAGGTCCAGCACCTATTGTGCTGATGGAATGCTGACCAAGAGGAAATGCACACTAAAAAGACATGTTGGCAAGTTACAGAACACGAGAATCAGGACATTTCCTGGAGATATTACACTGGTATGGTCAACAAAAGCTTTGATGGCATGAGGAAGTAAGACCATGTTTTTCTACAGGTTTTGTGTAAGAGGACAGATAGTCCTTAAAGGTAAAATCCCAAGAAATATTAAAACAGCCTCCAGTCCTGGAAAACATGATAATCGTGTTTCTTTAGAAAACCAAGCTGAAATCTGCTTGTTATGACCATCCCCGTCCCTAATCTCTTCTCTCTGTTCTTCCGGTTCTAGAGAATGATCAAATATGTTCTAAAGGAAACTGGGTAATCAGGAAAACGTTTCTTTGTCTTGTGTTTTATTAGCCGACATGTCACTTGCAAATCCTTCAGGTCTCATTTGCAGCAGTAAAAATATTCGGCTCGTGATGACTTTGATTTAGGGAGCGCATGTACGGCCCAATGTCATCCCATCTGTCCTGACCGACAACCGGCGCGCTGGGGTTAAGGGATTCAATATGTTGCCTTATACGTTCAGTTTTATATGTAAGCTCAGTTCATGGGGCTTTCTGTTCCTTGTAAGGCTCCAGATCCTATGATTTATTGCAATGTATTTCTTTTTTCTGCAGGAGAGTATCGGGGGGATGTTAAAAATATGCATTAGCACCTGTATTGGCAAATTCCAATAAGGCAGTTCTAACGTAAGCCGATAAACGGTTGGCGCCAGATGGCTTTGGAGAAGTTATACGCAAGATTCTTACAAAGTAACAAAAAGAGTCTAAGAAAGGATATATGGACATATACATCTGGGGAGTAAGCCGATTTTTTTTTTATAACTAGCATGCCAGAATTACAAGGAAGACTGACATTGGCTTAAGCACAAAAGAATTTAATGGGCCTGTGTCATCTTGGGAATGTATTACTTTTCCACCGGATAATCGATAACTTGCTGATCACTGGGGGCCCATCTTCTGGGATTCTTACTAATCCCAAAAATCAGTAGTTATATATACACATCATTGCTCCATTCAGTGTCAGTAGAGCTGCCGGAGATAGCCGAGTACCACACATGTGTGTCCACCATTCCATGCAAACGGTGCATTTCAGAGACCCATTCTCAAGTTACGACAAGAGCTTTTTTGTTCGTAAGAAGATAGATGGCACTTGTAGCAAAGAAATTTACTATTATAGACACACAGGCATAGCACAAAGAGAAAGGGGTATATTTGTGATGGGGACTATCGATATGAAGACCTCCCAACATTGTAATCTTCACTTATAGAAAATTTTTCAGCGTTGGATGATCTGTCCAGGAATACTCCAAAAGTCTCATTAATTTTAAGGCTCACTTGGTGCTATAACATTCGTAATAATATTGGAAATTAATAGTTATATTAGATATTATCATGCTATTGAACATTGGCTTTCTTCACTCTCTTAACCCATCCAACTTCTGACAAGCTGATGTTATAAATCTTACAAAACCACCACCCCACATAGAAGTGTGGGGGTCCTATAAGGAATTTTAAGATTGTCCCCTATAATGTTGCTAAAATGTTTTGCAAGCTAGGACAGGAGGCTTGCTGTTTGTTTCCCCTTTTGTGCCTTTTCCAAGACCCTTGGACCCAATCTCCATTCCGCCTGCTATGTTTGCAAACTATGCTATTCCTCTCGGGAGGGTAGACTTCCAAAAGAAATGGTGTTGAGTAGGGCATGGGCTGGCACTATGGTATAAACACCCCTACTACTGAACCTTTCAGATGCTATTAGATCAGGTGAGTAGAGAGGGGCGAACCCGAACAGTAAAGTTCAGGTTCTGTACCAAACACCTACTGTTCGGCCATTAACACGGAACCTGGACATCACCAGGAAGTCCGTGTTACTGTTCAGGTTAGGCCCCTCAAACACTGGGTGTTTGTCATGCTGTCATGTGCATGACAACGCAGCTAACATTGCTTCTGATCGGTGGTAAAATCATCACCGCTGGTCAGACAGCCACAGTTCCCACAATGTCAAAAGACAGCGTGAGCGTGCAGATATGATCTGAGGTATAAAGTTTACCTCCTATCACTGGTGTCAGCTGATGGGACTACGTCTCCCATCAGCCGACACCTGCTGCCACTAATAATGAGACCAGGAGCTCTCACTGTTATTAGGAGTATTAAGAATTCATCAGTCAGCACCTGTGCTGTAAATATAAAAAAAAAATGGAATGCATTCCCCTGTATTTTTGACAACCAGCCAAGCTAAAGCAGACAGCTGGGGGCTTTTATTATCAGACTGGTAAGGGGCCATGGAAATTGGCCCCCCAACATAAAAATAGCAGCCGGCAGCCGCCCATCTAGGACCCGAACATCCAGGTGTCCGCCCATCTCTACAGGTGAGCTCTCCAACACCTTCTAAACCCTTCGGGAGGCTCCTAGAAAAAGAATAAACCTCCAGGACTGTTTTCAACTGTTTTCATTGTTGTCACACCAAAATTGGGCATGCGTGAGGTGTGGTCTTCTGATAAATAGTTATGACGTATTGCCAACCTGAGATGATGGCATGGCTCCTAATTCCCAACCTTTATCTGTTCATAAAACCATATTTATATGGTGTGTGAATGGAAAAAAATTCCATAATATTATCTATTTTGGCATTCCTGTGATTTTAGACATATGGATAAATTATCAGGGCATGTGGATAAAGGCAATTGCGTGTAGTTGAACTCCCCGGTGACATCTAATATAAGTATTGTAATCAGCAGTCGCCTATGACATTCCCAAAGGAATAATTTCTTTACTGCATCATAATTATAAAATGTGTGAAAAAAGTTGTTTTTTGGGCCACACCAGTATCATTGTTAGGTCTTGCCGTGTTTTCCGTACTTCCCAGGGATCTAATCAGTATGGTATGAACATTTGCATATCCTCACTCCAATATAAAGCACATATGACCATGTTTCAGCTGCGTTAAAGAGGTCTCGGGTATCCAACAAGTTCTAATTAAGGAAAATGAATGTATCCCTGTGTTTGTTAGGAAAGGTTGAATGATGGAGTTTAACATCACTTTTTTTCATTTATATGAGAAGAGTTAAGACTTGAAAAGCGTCAGTGAAACTTTGGGAAAAATAATGTTATGGTGTTCTAAGCGTAAAATCATCTCATCAGGTGTCGGATCAATAATCTTTGGACCATTAGCTGCTGTCACTAGGAAAAGCTATCCACACAATGGCCAAATCAGCTTCTCTCTGTCTGGAGGCAAAATCTTTAAATAGGTGGGAAATAGGGTAGGTGGTTGAAGCTAGATCTTCAAGGAGTCTTTATGTTGTCCATTTGCCCATCTATTGCTCAATACTGGGTACGAGGAACATCTTCCAACCTGATACTTGCTCATATGGGTCAAATGCTAGTCCATTACTAGGATTGGGGAGGAAAAATCATCTCCAGTGAGCGGGCGGGAAGAATTTTTCTTTCTGTAGAAATCTTCAAGGATCCAAGGAGATCATCACATCGTGCTTGGCCCATTCAGATCTTCATCAAGGGCTTTAGCAGATAGGAGATCGTTCGCAGGACTCCCATCCGGCGGCATTGGAATATGGATGTGGCCATTGGACCGGGATACTGTAAATCGATTCGCTCATCTCTCCTGGTTACAGATGGCGGAAGTATATCAGGAGCGGAATCTTCTCAGTTAACCCTTTCTGTACCACTATCAAACCTGAGTACCAGGGATTTCATATTTACATAGATATCTGAAAACCAGAGAAATGTTTCCGGGGCAGTCAGTTTTAATAGGCTGTTGCTGTATACAAGTGGGGTTTCCTAGGAGGCGCTTGAACAAATTTTTAGAATGGAGCTATATTTTAATGAAAAAAAATGTATGATGTCCCGATCCAGTCATGTGATGGCTGCAGCCAATTATTATTATTATTTATTATTATAGAGCCATTTATTCCATGGCGCTTTACATGTGAGGTGGGGTATACATAATAAATACAGGTACAGTAATCTTAAACAATACAAGTCACGACTGGTACAGGAGAGAGGACCCTGCCCGTGAGGGCTCACAATCTACAAGGGATGGGTGAGGATACAATGGTGAGGGTAGAGCTGGTCGTGCAGCGGTTTGATGGATCGGTGGTTACTGCAGGTTGTAGGCTTGTCGGAAGAGGTAGGTCTTCAGGTTCTTTTTGAAGGTTTCCATGGTTGGCGAGAGTCTGAAATATTGGGGTACAGAGTTCCAGAGTAGGGGGGATGCGCGGGAGAAATCTTGTATGCGATTGTGTGAAGAGGAGATAGCGGGAGTAGAGAAGGAGATCTTTTGAGGATCTGAGGTTGCGTGCGGTAAGTACCGGGAGACGAGGTCACAGATGTATGGAGGACAAGGTTGTGGATGGCTTTGTATGTCATGGTTAGAGTTTTGAAATGGAGTCTTTGGGTAATGGGGAGCCAGTGCAGGGATTGACAGAGGGGATTGGCCAGGGAATAGCGGGGGGACAGGTGGATTAGTCAGGCAGCAGAGTTTAGAATAGATTGGAGGGATGCGAGAGTGTTAAAGGGGAGGCCACAGAGCAGGAGGTTGCAGTAATCACAATCACAGCCAATCACTGTCCTCTGCGGTTAGGTGACCAAAGAATTGGACACCATTGCTTCCTGTTCTGGGGTAGAATGCTGGAGTTTCAGATGTTGGATCCATGATAGAGGGGGTGGGCATGCCTTAACCCCTCTCTGCCATCAGACTTACTATTCCGTCCATGTGACCCTGGACCTAATTCCCATGGACGGAATAGTACGTCATAGGCGATCAGCTGCGCTCCCGGGGGGAGCGTAAGCTGATCGCCGCCGGGTGTCAGCTGTATATCACAGCTGACACCCAGCACTATGTGTCAGGTGCGGTCACGGACCGCTCCCGGCACATTAACCCCTAGCACACCGCGATCAAACATGATCGCGGTGTGCCCGGGGCACAGGGGAGGATCGCGCAGGCAGGGGGCTCCCTGCGCGCCCCCCTGAGACCCTCAGAGCAGCGCGATGTGTCGCGCTGTTCCGAGGGTCCGTCCTCCCTCCAGGTCTCCGGATCCAAGATGGCGCCGGGGTCCTGCAGGGAGGCGGCTTCCTCAGTGCCTGCTGAGAGCAGAGCAGAGGAAGCCTGCAGCGATGCCAGAGCGATCGCTGGTGTGACAGAGTGCTGTGCACACTGTCACACCAGCGATCTGCTAAAATACTGTGATGTCCCACCCTGGGGCAAAGTAAAAAAGTAAAAAAAATAAAAATAAAAAGTGGTAAAAAAAATCATCAAAAAAAAAAAAATATTCCCCAATAAATTCATTTCTTTCTGTAAATAAAAAAAACAAAACAATAAAAGTACACATATTTGGTATCGCCGCGTCCGTAACGACCCCCCCTATAAAACTGTCCCACTAGTTAACCCCTTTAGTGAACCCCTTAAAAAAAAAAAAAAAACTAAGCAAAAAATCAATGCTTTATCATCATACCGCCGAACAAAAAGTGGAATAACACGCGATCAAAAAGACAGATATAAATAAACATGGTACCGCTGAAAACGTCATCTTGTCCCGCAAAAAACGAGCCGTCATACAGCATCATCAGCAAAAAAATAAAAAAGTTATAGCTCGCAGAATGAAGCGATGCAAAAATAATAATTTTTTATATAAAATTGTTTTTATTCTATAAAAGCGCCAAAACATAAAAAAATGATATAAATGAGGTATCGCCATAATCGTACTGACCCGAAGAATAAAACTGCTTTATCAATTTTACCACACGCGGAACGGTATAAACGCCTCCCCAAAAGAAATTCATGAATTGCTGATTTTTGTTCATTCTAACCTCCCAAAAATCGAAATAAAAAGCGATCAAAAAATGTCACGTGCTCAAAAATGGTACCAATAAAAACGTCACCTCGTCCCGCAAAAAATAAGACCTCACTTGACTCTGTGGGCCAAAATATGCAAAAATTATAGCTCTCAAAATGTGGTGATGCAAAAAACTACTTTTTGCAATAAAAAGCGTCTTTTAGCGTGACAGCTGCCAATCACAAAAACCCGCTATAAATAGTAAATCAAACCCCCCTTTATCACCCCCTTAGTTAGGGAAAAATAATAAAATTAAAAAAAATGTATTTATTTCCATTTTCCCATTAGGGTTAGTGTTGCGGCTAAAGTTAGGGTTAGGATTGGCGCTAAAGTTAGTATTAGGGTTATGGTTGGGATTAGGGTTAGGGGTGTGTTAGGGTTAGGTTTGTGGTTAGGGTTGGGACTAGGGTTAGGGTATGTTGGGGTTAGGGTTGGAGTTAGAATTGGGGGGTTTCTGCTGTTTAGGCACATCAGGGCTCTCCAAATGTGACATGGCGTCTGATCTCAATTCCCGCCAATTCTGCGTTGAAAAAGTCAAACGGTGCTCCTTCACTTCTGAGCTCTGCCATGCGCCCAAACAGTAGTTTACCCCCCGCATATGGGGTATCAGCGTACTCTGTACCCCAAGAGTTATTGTGCAATTTGTCCTATTTCTTCTGTTACCCTTGGGAAAATAAAAAACAGGGGGCGACAAAATCATTTTTGTAAAAAAAAATGATTTTTTTGTTTTACGGCTGTATGTTATAAATTTTCTGTGAAGCACTTGGGGCTTCATAGCGCTCACCACACTTCTAGATAAGTTCCTTGTGGGGTCTATTTTCCAAAATTGGGTCACTTGTGGGGGTTTCCACTGTTTAGGCGCATCAGGGGCTCTCCAAATGCGACATGACGCCCCCAGACCATTCCATCAAAGTCTGCAATCCAAAACGTCACTACTTCCCTTCCAAGCCCAGACGTGCACTGTTGTGAATGTGTTTGAGATGAGTTCTGAGCAGAGGCTCCCTCTGGTGGTTACAAGCGGTACTAGTGAGGATTGTGAGGACTGGGAATCAGGTGTTACTGATTGGTCTTATTTAAGGGAATCATTTTCCCATCAGGGTTGCCGGTGATCAATTGTTCTGGTCTGAATCCTTCTTTCCAGTTTCTCTTGTAGCCTGCTGTGTCGTGTCTGCATCTCCTGCTATCAGATAAGACAATTTCTTATTTTGTGTTTTTGCTATATTTTTGCATTTGGTCCTGCACTTCTGTGGGGGCCTTCTGGGTCCCCTCCGGGGGCTTTTGCCCTCTCAGTTTAGTTCAGCCACTGTGTTTTGTACTTTTGCTTTTTCCAGTTTTTTCAGTGGCTGCTGTTTTTGTTACACCAGAGAACTAATTTAGGTGGTAGAGGTCGTGTGATCTCAGGTGATTTTGAAATTAGTAGAGTTGGTGTTTTTCAGGGTTTTCTGAGATTGCAGTAAGTACCCTTCCTGTCCTTTTCTATTTAGATAGTTTGGGCCCCAGCGTTTGCTCATACTATTTTCTTTCTGTGTCAGTATTTCCTCTTGTCTAACCGCCATTACATGTTTGGGGGCTTTCTATTGTCTTTGGGGTTCTGCTACGGGGCAGATAGCTTTCCTATTTCTATCTTTAGGTGTAGTTAGTTTCTCAGGCTGTGACGAGGCGTCTAGGACCAACATAGGAACGCTCCACGGCTGCCTCTAGTTGCGGTGGTTAGTCAGGGTACTGCAATCTCATAGATTCCAACTGCTCTGGTGTATTTCCTTTTTTACCTGCACTCCTCAGCTACCGTAACATAACAGTATCACCGGCCAACAAAAATTGTATGGTACTCACAGAAGGGAAAAAATATTTTGAAGGAAGAAAAGTTGTCAGAGATATTTTTCTGTTTGTTGCATTTTTTTTTTTTTCCCTCTGTATCTCTGGGTGCTGGGGAGGATCTTTTCTCCCAATGGAGTTTGCACAGTTGTCTGGCCGTGTGGATCAGCTTGCCACTGAGGTTCAGAGTATTGCTGCATATCTTGCTAGGTTGCCTGTTGTGGAACCTAGGATCCCCATGCCAGATTTGTTTTTAGGGGATCGAGCTAAGTTTCAGAATTTCAAAAATAATTGTAAATTGTTTTTTGCCTTAAAATCTAAGTCCTCAGGAAACGCAGCGCAGCAGGTTCAAATTATCATCTCTCTCCTGCGCGGCGATCCTCAGGATTGGGCTTTTTCCCTGATACCTGGGGATCCTGTTTTGAGTGATGTTGATGCATTTTTTCAGGCTTTGGGGTTATTGTACGATGAGCCTAATGTCACTGATCAAGCTGAAAAAGCCTTGTTGGCATTAAATCAGGGCTTGATGACGCTGAGTTATACTGTCAGAGATTCCGTAGGTGGGCAGTCCTGACCAAATGGAATGACGACGCTTTGGCGGCCCTTTTCCAGAAGGGTCTGTCGGATAATGTAAAGGATGTTATGGTGGGATTCCCTGTCCCCTCTGGTCTCAATGATTCTATGTCATTGGCGATTCAAATTGACAGACGTTTGCGTGAGCGGAGAAGTATGCGTGGAGTGGTGTTGCCTTGTGAGCCAGCTGCTGAGCCCATGCAGTGTGATGGAGTGGTGTCTGGGGCACAGCGTCATGAGTTTCGAAAGCGCAATGGGTTATGTTTCTACTGTGGTGATGCCTCTCATGCTATTTCAGTCTGCCCTAAGCGGGGAAGACATTTTGCACGCTCAGTTGTCTTGGGTAGTGTTCAGACTAAGTTTTTATTAACTGTCACTCTGATATGCTCTCTGTCCTCATTTTCTGCTCAGGCTTTCGTTGATTCTGGAGCAGCTATTAACCTGATGGATTATGATTTTGCTAAACGTTGTGGGTTTTCCTTGATACCCCTACAGAAGTCTATTCCCCTACTGGGGATCGATTCTACCCCTTTGGCTGAGAATAAACCCCAGTTCTCTACTCAGGTGATAATGAGGGTTGAACCTGATCACCAGGAGTGCTGCAAATTTTTGGTTCTGTATAATCTGCATGACATTATCGTGCTGGGTTTCCCTTGGTTACAGTCTCATAATCCTGTTTTGGATTGAAATCTGTGTCTGTAACCAGTTGGGGCTGCCAATGTGTTAGTGCCAACACTCCTGTTTTTTCTGCCTCCCCCCAGGCTGAGGATGTTCCTGACTTTTTGTTTGATTTTTCTGATGTGTTTAGCGAAAGTAAATATGCATCCTTACCTCCCCATAGGAGCTATGACTGCGCTATTGAATTAGTGCCAGGTAGTAAATTCCCTAAAGGTCGCCTTTTTAACTTGTCTGTACCTGAACATGACGCTATGCGGTCTTATATCAAGAAATCATTGGAGAAGGGTCATATCAGACCATCCTCTTCACCCTTAGGTGCCGGTTTTTTCTTTGTGGCCAAAAAGGATGGTTCATTAAGGCCGTGTATTGATTATCGTCTTTTGAACAATATTACTGTGAAATATCAATATCCGTTAGTCGGTCCTTTTGGTGGCCTACCTTGTCTCGCGATGTCAGGGAATTTGTGCAGTCCTGCGGGACTTGCTCTCGCTCCAAGCCTTGCTCTCGCTCTAGTGGTTTGTTGATGCCATTGCCTGTGCCCAAGAGACCATGGACCCATATCTCTATGGATTTCATTTCCGATCTTCCTGTTTCTCAGAGAGTGACCACCATCTGGGTAATTTGTGATAGGTTTTCCAAAATGATACATCTTGTGCCATTACCTAAGTTGCCTTCCTCCTCTGAATTGGTGCCGTTGTTCCTTCAGCACGTGGTTCGTTTACACGGCATTCCTGAGAACATTGTGTCTGACAAAGGAGTCCAGTTTGTTTCCAGATTTTGGAGGACTTTTTGTTCTAAACTGGGTGTTCAATTGTCTTTCTCCTCGGCATTTCATCCTCAGACCAATGGTCAAACTGAGAGAACAAACCAGACATTGGAGACTTATCTAAGATGCTTTGTGTCTGCTGATCAGGATGACTGGGTCTCTTTTTTGCCTTTGGCTGAGTTTGCTCTTAATAATAGGGCTAGCTCTGCCACTTTGATGTCTCCGTTTTCTGTAATTCTGGGTTTCACCCTCGATTTTCTTCAGGACAGACGGAGGCTTCTGTCTGTCCAGGTGTTGACTCTGTTGTTGAGCGTATGCAGCAGATTTGGGACCAGGTAGTGGAGAGGTTGTCCCTCTCTCAGGAGAAGGCCCAGCGGTTTGCTAACCGGCATAGGACTGATGGTCCTCGGTTTAAAGTGGGGGACTTGGTCTGGTTGTCCTCAAAGAATATTCCTATGAGAGTAGCATCTCCTAAATTTAAGCCTAGGTTCATTGGACCTTATAAGATCATGGAGATTATTAATCCTGTTTCTTTTCGTTTGCTTCTTCCAGGGACATTTAAGATCCATAACGTGTTCCACAAGTCCTTGTTGAAGAGGTTTGTTGAGCCAGTGGTTCCTGCTGCTGTGCCTCCTGACCCTGTTTTGGTTGAGGGCAATCTGGAGTATGTGGTTGAGAAAATATTGGATTCTCGTTTTCTAGACGAAGACTCCAGTATTTGGTTAAATGGAGAGGTTATGGTCAGGAAGATAATTCTTGGGTGTTTGCTTCGGACATCCATGCTAGGAGACTTATCTGTGCGTATCATAGAACTCATCCTGACCGACCTGGTTGCTCAAATGAGGGTTCGGTGACCCCTCCTCAAGGGGGGGGTACTGTTGTGAATGGGTTTGAGATGAGTTCTGAGCAGAGGCTCCCTCTGGTGGTTACAAGCGGTACTAGTGAGGATTGTGAGGACTGGGAATCAGGTGTTACTGATTGGTCTTATTTAAGGGAATCATTTTCCCATCAGTGTTGCCGGTGATCAATTGTTCTGGTCTGAATCCTTCTTTCCAGTTTCCCTTGTAGCCTGCTGTGTCGTGTCTGCATCTCCTGCTATCAGATAAGACAATTTCTTATTTTGTGTTTTTGCTATATTTTTGCATTTGGTCCTGCACTTCTGTGGGGGGCCTTCTGGGTCCCCTCCGGGGGCTTTTGCCCTCTCAGTTTAGTTCAGCCACTGTGTTTTGTACTTTTGCTTTTTCCAGTTTTTTCAGTGGCTGCTGTTTTTGTTACACCAGAGAACTAATTTAGGTGGTAGAGGTCGTGTGATCTCAGGTGATTTTGAAATTAGTAGAGTTGGTGTTTTTCAGGGTTTTCTGAGATTGCAATAAGTACCCTTCCTGTCCTTTTCTATTTAGATAGTTTGGGCCCCAGCGTTTGCTCATACTATTTTCTTTCTGTGTCAGTATTTCCTCTTGTCTAACCGCCATTACATGTTTGGGGCTTTCTATTGTCTTTGCGGTTCTGCTACGGGGGAGATAGCTTTCCTATTTCTATCTTTAGGTGTAGTTAGTTTCTCAGGCTGTGACGAGGCGTCTAGGACCAACGTAGGAACGCTCCACGGCTGCCTCTAGTTGCGGTGGTTAGTCAGGGTACTGCAATCTCATAGATTCCAACTGCTCTGGTGTATTTCCTTTTTTGCCTGCACTCCTCAGCTACCGTAACATAACAGTGCACCCATACAGTCGTTTTCTCACACATGTTGGGTATCAGCGTACTCAGGACAAATTGGACAACAACTTTTGGGGTCCAATTTCTCCTGTTACCCTTGTGAAAATAAAATATTGGGGCGAAAAAATCATTTTTGTGAAAAAAAAAAAGGATTTTTTATTTTTACGGCTGTACGTTATAAACTTCTGGGAAGCACTTCGGGGTTCAAAGTGCTCACCACACATCTAGATAAGTTCCTTGTGGGGTCTATTTTCCAAAATGGGGTCACTTGTGGGGGTTTCCACTGTTTAGGCACATCAGGGGCTCTCCAAATGCAACATGACGCCCCAGACCATTCCATCAAAGTCTGCAATCCAAAACGTCACTACTTCCCTTCCGAGCCCCGACGTGCGCCCATACAGTAGTTTACTCCCACATATTGGGTATTAGCGTACTCAGGACAAATTGGACAACAACTTTTGGGGTCCAATTTCTCCTGTTACCCTTGTGAAAATAAAATATTGGGGGTGAAAAAATCATTTTTGTAAAAAAAAAAAAAGATTTTTTTATTTTACGGCTGTACGTTTATAAACTTCTGTGAAGCACTTTGGGGTTCAAAGTGCTCACCACACATCTAGATAAGTTCCTTGAGGGTCTAGTTTCCAAAATGGTGTCATTTGTGGGGGTTTCCACTGTTTAGGCAGATCAGGAGCTCTCCAAACACGACATGGCATCCAGCCAATTCTGCGTTGAAAAAGTCAAACGGCGCTCCTTCCCTTTCAAACTCTGCCATGCACCCAAACAGTGGTTTACCCCCACATATGGGGTATCAGCGTACTCAGGACAAATTGCACAATAACTTTTGGAGTCTTGTTACCCTTGGGAAAATAAAAATTGGGGTGAAAAGATCAATTTTGTGGAAAAAATATGATTTTTTAATTTTACGGCTCTACGTTATAAACTTGTATGAAGCACTTGGGGGTTCAAATTGCTCACCAAAGATCTAGATAAGTTCCTTAGGGGGTCTAGTTTCCCAAATGGGGTCACTTGTGGGGGTTTCCACTGTTTAGGCACATCAGGGGCTCTCCAAATGCAACATGGCGTCCAATCTCAATTCCAGCCAATTTTGGTTGGAAACAGTCAAATGGTGCTACTTCCATTCCGAGCTCTGCCATGCGCCCAAACAGTGGTTCCCCCCCACATATGGGGTATCAACGTACTCAGACAAATTGGACAACAACTTTTGAGGTCCAATTTCTCCTGTTACCTATGGGAAAATAAAAAATTAGTGACTAAGAGATAATTTTTGTGGGAAAAAAATAGGATTTTTTATTTTCATGCCCGGGCATTATAAACTTGTGTGAAGCACTTGGGGGTTCAAAGTGCTCACCAAAGATCTAGATAAGTTCCTTAGGGGTCTAGCTTCCAAAATGGGGTCACTTGTGGGGGGTTTCCACTGTTTAGGCTCATCTGGGGCACTACAAACGGAACATGACCCCCATCAATGTTTGCATTCCAAAACGTTACTGCTTCCTTTCCAAGCCCTGCCGTGCGCCCAAACAGTTTCCCCCCTCCACATATGGGGTATCAGCGTACTCAGGACAAATTGGACAACAACTTTTGGGGTCCAATTTCCTTGGGAAAAATCAAAAATTTGAGACTAAAAAATCATTTTTGTGGAAAATTGTTTTTTTTTTTTTTTCACACCCAGGCATTATAAACTTTTGTGAAACACTTTGGGGCTCAAAGTGCTCACAACAGATCTAGATAAGTTCCTTAGGGGGTCTAGTTTCCAAAATGGTGTCACTTGTGGGGGGTTTCCACTGTTTAGGCGCATCAGTGGCTCTCCAAACACGACATGGCGTCCAATCTCAACTCCAGCCAATTTTAGTTTGAAAAAGTCAAACGGCGCTCCTTCCCTTACGAGCTCTGCCGTGTGCCCAAACAGTGGTTTTCCCCCACATATAGGGTATTGGCGTACTCAGGAGAAATTGCACAACAACTTTATCTGCCCATTTTCTCCTTTTACCCTTGTCAAAATAAAAAAAAAGTTTGTAAAAGATCATTTTTGTGGCTAAAAAGTTAAATATTAATTTTTTCCTTCCACGTTGCTTCAGCTCCTGTGAAGCACCTGAAGGGTTAATAAACTTCTTGAATGTGGTTTTGAGTACCTTGAGGGGTGCAGTTTTTAGAATGGTGTCACTTTTTGGTATTTTCTGCTATATAGACCCGTCAAAGTGACTTCAAATGTGAGGTGGTCCCTAAAAAAATGGCTTTGTAAATTTTGTTGTAAAAATGAGAAATCACTGGTCAACTTTTAACCCTTATAATTTCCTAACAAAAAAAATTTTGGTTCCAAAATTGTGCTGATGTAAAGTAGACATGTGGGAAATGTTATTTCTTAACTATTTTGTGTGACATATTTCTCTGTTTTAAGGGAAAAAAAATTAAAAGTTTGAAAATTGCAAAATTTTCAAAATTTTCCCATATTTGTGTTTTTTTCAAAAATAAACGCAAGTTATATCGAAGAAATTATACTTCTAACGTGAAGTACAATATGTCACGAGAAAACCATCTCAGAATCGCGAAGATCCGTTGAAGCGTTCCAGAGTTATAACCTCATAAAGAGACAGTGGTCAGAATTGTAAAAATTGGCCCGGTCATTAACGTGCAAACCACCCTTGGGGGTGAAGGGGTTAATGGTTTAAAACCATTCCTGCCATTTGCAAGATTTTTTTTGGACCAACTCTTTCACCATTAAAGGACCCAGACATTTTTTCCTTTTTTGTGTTTTCGTTTTTTCCTCTATAATTGTTTTTCTTTTTAACTTTCTGTCGAAATAGACTTATGAGGGCTTCTTTCTTTTGCAAAACAAGTTGTAGTTTTGGAATGATGCCATTAATTTTACCATATAATGTACTGAAATATTGGGGTGAAATGGTAAGAGAAATGTGACGCGCACCACACTGAGGTGGTACCAGGGCTATGGGGTACTCGGCACCGAGCCCATTGATTTCTATGGGAGATGTCACTGGCAGCGGGACTCGGTCCGTGGCCCTGCGGTCATGCAATGGGGGATATTTACAGGGGAATTGTAGTAATAGATAGTTCGTGACGCCACCTGTGGTTTCTGATCAATTTGACCAGCGCTGCTATATGGATCTTCCTAGGGGATGTAATGAGGCAGCTGGATGGTAAGGTCTCCACAGGGAGACCGGTCCCTGGAAGTCTATGGTGATGCAGGGTGTAGTAAATGAAACAGTCTCACACAAGGCAATCTCTTTCCATACCTTTACTTGCAGATGTTTCAGGCAGGTCCCGGGAAGCTGGTCGGGGTGGAGAATGCACATTCAGATAAACCGCTGAGCAGGTTAGAGGCCTCCTTTAACCTTGTATATGTGTGAGTACAAACTTGCATGAAGTCAAGTTAACTCTGTCAGTCTCCAGCTCGTTCAATAGCTGCAACGCCGGCCGACATTGTGGTAGAGCCTTCTATGTCTCTGATTATCAGATGTTGAGAGAACTAAGTCCTTACTTTTGCAGCGTCCTGCTCAAAGTCCCTGTTCTCCCTGACTCCGGTTACGTATCAGCGCTTAGGGCTACCTTCTGCGACTTGTAGTCCAGAAAGCCTCCGGTTTTCTTATTACTAGGCGTGAAGCACTAGCAACGCTTCGGACCCGGTGTCCGGTTAACTGAGTGAGGGTGGTCTGTCCCTTTGTCACTCCTACTTCTCCACTCCCCTTCGCCCTGCTCTCGCTCTTAACATAAGCACAAGTAGCGATGATGTGAATATCAGCTTTTCTTCAGAGCTCACTGAACAGTTCTCAGTACACTCACTGTCGCAGCTCCTGTGATTACCTTCCTTCTTTCCTTCCTTTCTCAGACCCTGTCCAGAGCAGCGCACAGGAACTCTGTCAAACTGTGTACACGCTGTAGCTCCGAGAGTCACCTTCCACTTTCAAGGAATACAGGTAGCTTGTGCTGAGGTACTGGCTTTGTAGTTCTGACTGGGCTAGAGTGACTCCTTACACTCAAACCAGACTCCACTTCATGAACTTGCTCTGCCAGAATCTAGTCTGCACTCCTCTTCCTCCAAGACTAGACTGAAGTGATAGCTGAACGGTGTGTCTTGTCCTGACAGGAACTAGACTGAACTCTGACTGAACTCCTCTCCCTCCAAGTCCAGACTGACTTGCACTGTCCCAAGACAGGAAGCTTGAATCACTGGGAATCACTCACTCCTGAGTCTCCCAAGGCTTGAATGGCTGACTGCCTACGTGTCACTGCCTTTTATACCCCTAGTGAGTGTGTTGGGAAATGTGAGTGACGTGAATGAATATCAAGCTTCACGGTTACCTTCTTGTGCATTTTCCTGGAATATGTGTGCCTGGCGTAGCTGGGCCACACAAATGCAATCCCACTATTTTTTGGGGGTTTTTGATTTTAAGAAGTTCATTTTGGAGTAATAATGATCTGGCAGCACAATTCTCCAGGTCACTACAATTACGATGATACCAAACTTATACTTTTTTTTATGTATATTTTAATAGTTAAAAAAAATCAGAACCTTGCAAAAAATTGTGTCTCGATTTTCTGAGTCTCGTAACTTCTTTTAATTTTTCTGTCCATTGAGCTGAGTGCGGGTTTGCTTTTTTTGCGTGCTGAGCTGTAGTTTTTTTCTATAGTAATTTCGTGAACATCCGACTTGTTGATCACTTTTTATTGTATTTTTCAGGGTAGTATAATGTTCGAAAAAGTTCCATTTTGGAATTTGGAGTTTTCTTCTTTCCTGAGTTTAACGTATGGTTTAAATAATTTTATATTTTGATTAATCAGTGGTTTTCAGGCAAGACAATGCTAAATCTGTTTTTTTTCTGTGTTAGTGAACTGGAAACGGATATAGACTTCTCTCACATGGAGGACTTGGGATAATGTTTTAAGATTTTAGTGGAAGTAATTCTTTATGTTGTGCACCTTATAATGCCTGCCTATTATTGTGGGGAAACTAGGAATTTCACAGTCTATTAAATTCTGATTGTTTACAAGCTGGACGCCATTTGGAGAGTCCTCGGGTATAAAGATCTCATGGTGGGCCAAAGAGAAATCCCAACACATCACCAGGTCTACAGCAGTAAAATCCAGAACAGAAGTCTTACCACGTTCGACATCTGGTGGACACCTGCAGGGAGTCAGTGTATATAGAGTGATATATGTCCACACGCCCAGCCATTTTCCCACACGCTGGTGAAAATGGCCCCTTATGTAGGTCTTCCATGTACATATTTCTTCCTTGAGATTAGAGTGGAACATGTGTTTTATGTAAAGAAGTCAACCATGTAATTGATCGTCTTCTTGTTGGATCTGGTTAGGATGAAGAATAGGGATCAGGTAACACCTGCGACTCCAGTTCTGATGGTTCCGCTACTTTGCTTGAAGTTATGCTCACATTTCAATGGCTGATAGTAATATTCTGGTCATGTTTCAAAGTCATGTGTCCTGAGATGATTAATGTGTTAAGAATTTTTTTGCATGCGCAGTATTGGAATTATTGTTCTACCTGGAAAATTGAGTCCCTGAGTTGCACTCTTGTGGGGAATCCATTGCGCCATCAACTTGACCTTCCAGATGTTGGATAACA
This sequence comes from Oophaga sylvatica, assembly GCA_033576555.1. Lineage (NCBI taxonomy): Eukaryota > Metazoa > Chordata > Amphibia > Anura > Dendrobatidae > Oophaga > Oophaga sylvatica. The sequence continues at coordinate 532,730,933 of JARQOD010000005.1, read as the reverse complement.
ACCGAGCAATGTAAGGGACATCTGTGAAGCTTGTGGCATATTCTAGATGAGGGGCTGTTCAGTTTTTTTTTTTTTACTGGAGACTCATAACATGGAGCAAGACTCTAACTCCAATCTCACCCAAACCAGGAAACACAGTCCTTTCCCAATCACTAAGCTCTCCCCCTGTGGCCTAGTCTCAATTCTTAACTATTTCTTACCTGGCTGTCTGTTGCTGAGCAGAACTCTCTTACATTACACAGTATGTATTAACAATACTTGCACTGTACATTAATCTATCACATCCTACATTACTATACACTCTGCATATTATACTTTCAATGCGTATCACAATCTACACTTTACACAGGCTCATTTGACATTTCACATGACGCATAACACTATTCTCATAATGTGACTGGTGTTTTCCGGGGTAGAAACGTGACAATACAGTCCATCACTATTACATACCTTGATAAGTGTACGATGCCAGCCAATTGCAGACATATCCTGTTAGATAGCAGTGGAAGTGATGTCGCTTGCCCAACTCACCACTCTATGTGGAAGCCCATGCAGTACAACTAACCCTTTAAATAGTACTAACCCATCACAGAATTAAAGTAAAGTAAATTTGTCAGGTCATTGTGTAACTGACGCATGCAGATTGAAGATCATTGCACCGGCCCCAACTTCATCTGCGCTCTGCTCATCTGCCAGAACTAGGCTGTAATGACATTCCCTAGTCTGTGCAAGGTCAATCACGTTTTTTTAGGAATATGTCAAAGAAGAGTAGTACGACCCTCATTACCACCCTCACGATGGGCCAGAAGTACAATACCACCCTCGAGACGGGTCAGAAGTACAATACCACCCTCATGACTTTATGGCGGTGCTCTGCCAAAAATACAAGAGCTTGTTATATATTCCTATTCCTCCCGATTTGGTTGTTTCATAAAGGAAAAAAAAGTCCAGTAGCCAGGGTATAATAGTTCCATTTTATAAAGTCCTGGAAAAACCCTTTAAATCTCAAACTTCTCAACTCATTTTTAGTCTTGGGTGGTAGGGAGCAGTTGGAAATGGAACTGGTCCTTAAACCCTTTGACCGTATCCATGGCCCATGGATGTGCTCCATGTAAACCAGTACAATGTATAAAATTTTTGGATTACCCTGTCATTCCAGTTTAGCTAACCTTTCCGAACTCTTGTTTTGTTGAATTCACGTAAATCCTCACTGTGACATTTCTTAAATATACAAATGCCTTTAATACAAAACAGAACAATCTGATGTCAGGCCTTAGGTCGAATCTTCTGGTAATATGAAACGGATCAGCCTGTTTTATCTAAGCTCTGGTCATTTTCCATGTGGACATGTTTTGTGAGGGACACTTCCATCAATGGAAACCATCCAGACCCCCCAACGATGTTCTGGCCACTTGAGCCTTCATCCCATCAGAGGAGTAAATAAAGCCGCCCAACCATGAAATTCGTGCATCCACTTAGCAAATGTTTCATTGCATCGATGACACACATTCCAAGGCTGCTACGAGGTAGCACGCAGGAAGCGGCTTTCTAAACATTGGTTTGTAATTCCCAGGCTGCTTGTTCATGCCTCCTTGTATCTAAATACATAGCTGACATAATACATGCACACCCTGCACAAATACACAAAACGGCCTGTCCGAAGGGAAGAAAAGCAAAATATGTCATCAGTGCATCACTGCATGGAGAGACTACACAATGATCGCTCACAAAGAATTTCCCATGGCGGGGAACAAAGGCAAAGACTGCGGCACAGGTTTGAGTAAATCAGTAACTTGATGCCAATTTGGCAAAAAGTTTGGCCAACCACAGTGATCCATGATCTCCGGTGTGATCAAGAGTTAAAGAGGTATTTAGGAAATGAAGATTATGGTTAGAGATAACCAAATCTCCCAAACTTCATTGACTTCAGATTTGGCTTTATTTGTCCAATTCGGTTAGGAAAAAAATCCATCTGAGTCGAGAGTGTCAAGATTGCATGGAAAAAAAAAACATTTATTATAGTTGTCCAGACTACAAAGCATCATAAGGAATGGGGTAGGGTAGGTGTTAATAAAAAAAAATACAAAAAAACACAGAGGTCCACGCGATCACTCGGGGTGGGGTGTGAGGTGATACCCATCATTGACTTGTGTTGCCTACTATGTAAGCGTGAGAATCTCAGGGCTGGAAGGGGTGAAAAGAGGAAGATAGGGGTGGCTGGCCGGCATTTTGCGCATGCGAAGTGTAGACGGACTGTTTAAATAAAATATTAAATGACCGCTAATCTGCTTCTACTGTATGTATCAGCAGTTGCTAAGTGGCCGTCAGCTAGTGTAAACGCACCCTAAACCTGGCACAGCAGCACAATGTCTGTAGATTAGATACCAAGGAGGGTTTCGGGGTCTACATAAATAAATCTAAATGTTATTAGTAAAAAAAACGATGAAGCTGTAGATCAATTTCTGTTCGTGTTCAAAATCTCTGCTTGTTGTCAGAAATTAGGAACATTAGTGTAGACATCCATAGGCTGAAACTAATTTAGGAAAAGTTGAGAACAAGAGAGTAGTTCTCCTATCCTCAACCAAGTGAGTAATAAAGACATTACTACCATCAATGGTGATCTATAGTGTGTGTTATATCTGCTCTCCTTTTTTTCAAATAAGCTTTATTTTCTATGCTCTTACCTTGCCTGATTGACAGATCCTCAGTTTCCCTCCTCCCTGCTGCTGAATCTCTGCCACATGCTCTTATTGAGGATTATTCAGTGTCCTTCCTGCTGCTGAATCTCTATCCACCTCCCATGATTGACAGCTCCTTGGTGTCCCTCCTCCCTGCTGCTACTGAATCTCTGCCACATGTTCTTATTGATGATTACCTCTTTTGATTGATAACTCCTCAGTGTTCATCTTACCTGGTGCTACAGAGTCTCTGCCCACCTATTGTTATTCACAGCTACTCAGTGTCCCTCTTCACAGCTGCTGCTGAATCTCTATCCATTCTTCTGATTGACAACTCCTCAGTGTTCCTCTTCCCTGTTGTTGAATCTCTCCTCACCTAGCCTGATTGATCATCTCTAAGTATCCCTCTTCCCTGCTGATGAATTTTAAACCATCTCGCCAGATCGACAGCTCCTCAGTGTTGCTCCTCCTGCTGCTGCTGAATCTCCACCCAACTATCCTGATTGACAGCTCCTCAGTGTTCCTCCTCCTACTGCTGCTGAATCTCCACCCAACTATCCTGATTGACAGCGCCTCAGTGTTCCTCCTCCTGCTGCTGCTGAATCTCCACCCAACTATCCTGATTGACAGCTCCTCAGTGTTCCTCCTCCTGCTGCTGCTGAATCTCCACCCAACTATCCTGATTGACAGCTCCTCAGTGTTCCTCCCCTGCTGCTGCTGAATCTCCCCCCAACTATCCTGATTGACAGCTCTTCAGTGTCCCTCCTCCTGCTGCTGCTGAATCTCCACCCAACTATCCTGATTGACAGCTCCTCAGTGTTCCTCCTCCTGCTGCTGCTGAATCTCCACCCAACTATCCTGATTGACAGCTCCTCAGTGTTCCTCCTCCTGCTGCTGCTGAATCTCCACCCAACTATCCTGATTGACAGCTCCTCAGTGTTCCTCCTCCTGCTGCTGCTGAATCTCCACCCAACTATCCTGATTGACAGCTCCTCAGTGTTCCTCCTCCTGCTGCTGCTGAATCTCCACCCAACTATCCTGATTGACAGCTCCTCAGTGTTCCTCCTCCTGCTGCTGCTGAATCTCCACCCAACTATCCTGATTGACAGCTCCTCAGTGTTCCTCCTCCTGCTGCTGCTGAATCTCCACCCAACTATCCTGATTGACAGCTCCTCAGTGTTCCTCCTCCTGCTGCTGCTGAATCTCCACCCAACTATCCTGATTGACAGCTCCTCAGTGTCCCTCCTCCGTGCTGCTACTGAAATCTCACCCTGCTAAGAACAAGCTGCAGCAGTCAATCAAGCTGGGTGGGCAAAGACTGAATACCCTTGTGCACATAAACTTTCTCACCCTTTAACTGAACTCATAAAATGCAGATTTCAAAGTAACTAAACCAGCCACATCAGGTGTAAGAAATCAGTCTAATAATGTATGCGGTTTTTATTGTGGAACTTAGTGACAAATCTACTTTCACTCACGATATCTTTCAACCATTATGTCCATTGCCACAAAAGAAAAATGCTTGATTTTCCTGCAGTGCCCCCACAGGTTATAAAGCAGCATCACATGTCTCTTAGGTGGTTTGAATAGATAAAGGTTTCTCAATCAGTTCTGCTATGCCAGGAAGGTTTTGTATTTTTATTTTTTAAAAGGAACTTATATGTTTCAAGTACTTTTTTCATTTAAAATATATTTTACTTATCCCACAAACCAACAAGTTTTATAACGAGCGGTGAATGTTCTGAATTTTTGCCTTTGTTTATATTTTAGAAAATTGAGTTTTTTTTTTCCTTTTGTTCATCTCCAAATGTTTTTGAGAAATTGTCAGCTGCGTTCTGTGGACTACGTCCAAGTGGAAAACCCACCCACTTGTTTCTCAGGCTTCCAAGTCCAGACCTCGATCCGTTGGGGGGTTACGCTGTACAGTTTATTATGCGGCCAAGCACTGGCTTGCACTTGCTGTAAAATATTCTACCAATCTTCACTATTTTTTTTTATATACCGGAATGTGTAACTATTTTGAGTGTTTGTTTGAAACCTGATGCGGTGCGCTCTGGCGGCAGCTAATAAATTCTTGTCTTGGTGCCATGAAAATTTATACTCATATGATACGGAGAGAAGGGAAAAAAAATAGGCAGGGAGAAAACTAGAAACGTTCATCAGAGTAAAAGCCGTTTTCATGTCATCACATGATAATCCAAATGTCATAGTCCATTACATGATTGAAAGGCAGGGCCGGAGCAGAATTAAAGTGGATTTCTCATGCATTTGATTTTTACATAATTAATTAGAGCTAAGTGTGTAGACGAGAAATATTATGCCTTTTATTTTGTTTCATGTTCTTGCTTTTTATTTTTTTGTGTTTAAAATATTTCATGGGGGCAGCCATTTTGGAGCACTCTCTTACTTCCTGTACTGACTGTAAAGACTGTGTTTTTTTTTTTAAAGTTAAAATTAATGGGAATGAAATATTGAAATATTTTTGTCTACCCCTGCCTTAAAGAGTTGTTCACATCAGATAGGGACTACATACATTAGTTAGGGACTGCTCTGAAACGGGTATACCTTGACGATTTGGTAGAGCAGCTTAATATACATTTTTTGCAAAAAACGTATTAACCAAATACCCTTGTTTTTCCACTTTTTTTACTGGCACTTGCCGTTTACTATTATTCTTTTTGCAACAGAGTATTTTTGGTTTTACTGTGTTTTTTTGTGTTTTCACCCTGCCTTAAAAAGTTGTTTAGTTTAGAAAACCCTTTTTTATACAACACTTGGGAATTCTGATCATGGGGTTCTTTGTTCAGTATCCACATCTCTTGGCCAGAATGGAAAATGGATAAAATGAGAGTCTCTCTCACTGGAGGACCTGTCCTGGTGCGCATTACCCAGGCAAAGAATGTACTTGAATGGAGTCTGTGTAATACTTACTTTCCCCTGCGGGGTTGCTGCACAAAAGCTCAACACTTACAATCTGTTTTCCTGACACATTATAGCTGTTCGCGGGGGGAGGGTGGGGTCTCAATAGGCAGACATTGTCTAATCGGCATGTTGTTAGTTATGTCATTTGCAGAATTTGAGACCAGGTGATGCAAAAATAATGCAGGTAATAAACAGTGCTGTAAAATATGAATACATACATTGTATTCATGATGTTCACCTCTCGTGGCTCCATCGCTAAGTGCTGCAGTCTCTATTGTCTACCATCAAGACACTCTGCTTATCAGGATGTCAGGACCCTCCTAAGGTTTTTTTTTTTTTTTTTGCACTCTACAGCAAACTCTGCTCTGTGACATTATTGCAAACTTAGCTCTCCTGCTTCGATTCCACATTGCAGTGCCATCTCTGTTGCACTGAGCCACCATTACACTCTCAGTTTGTGTTATTAGCTCCACATTGCTGTGACACCACCACTACACTGAGCAGCTGCCATTGTAAACTCAGCTCTGCTGCGTCAGTTTTCGCATTGCTATGTTAAATTTGAGACCCCATTACTAATCCAGCTCTAATGCATGGGATACACATCCCTGTGATAACTCTGCTACACTGAGCCGTCATTGCAAAATCAGCTCAGTTGTATTGGCTCCTTGTCATTGTGTCAACTTTGAGCTGCTATTGCATCTCCACTGCAACGGTTCCACCGAGCTACCACTGTAAACTCAGCTCTGCTGCATCAGTTCCATATTGTTCTTTCAGCTCTGCTACATCACTGTATCAACTCCGCTACGCTAAGCCACAATTACAAACCCAGCTCTGCTGTATCACTTTCAAACCACTGTGTCAACTTTCTGGTCCAAGGGCTTTGAGGATCCAGCTCACCGGGTGAGAGTTGACAATTCTTGTTTGCGATAACTTGAGTCCACATTTAGTCAATGATATTGAGACCACTTTTTATCATCCAAATTACGGCTAAAAGACGCCCCGTTACTTAAGGGATCTGAACTCTACGTTTTATTGAAAATTAAAAATAGATTGCTCGAAGGGGGATCAAAACTATTGTCGCAACATGAAAGATGAAGTAGTCAGTAGTCCACGCCAGTTATGGATTTAAGGTCCTTTGTCACCTAACTCCCTCTGTGAGCCCATCGACACCCTTCTGACCCATTCACATGGGTACTGACGACTTGTCACAACCCTTGGCTGCCATCTTAGACTTTTTACGACTGTCAAATAATAAAAAAACCTGCGCATAATTGGTCTAAGTAAGTTCATAACAACCTCAGCTATAAACATATCACATTAATTAAGTCATAGAGTGAACGCCATAAAAAAAACAACATAAAATAGTAACAATTGCTTTTTTTAATTCATCCACCTCCTAAAACAAGAATAATAATGTATTAAAAAAATTCAGGCATAGTGGTACCAATGAAAGAATCAACTCATCTTGCAAAAATCAAGACCTAATACAGACCCATAGAGGGAAAAATAAAAAAAAAATCAAATCAAATATTAAATATTTTTAAAATGAATTTTATTGCACAAAACTAGGAGAGAGTAATAAATAAATAAATATGGTATTGTCATTATCGTATCTATTTTGCGCAGTGGACACTGTAAGGAAAGAAACAAAAATCAAAACTAAAAAATTGCAGAATTGCAGTTTTTTTCTTCCCTGAAAAAAAAAAAAAAAGTTTTTCAACACATTATATGTATAGTGAAATGATACGATATATATTTTGGAATGCAGTAATAAAAAAACGACTGCGTCCTTAAGGGTTTGTAAAGCGTCTCCAATCTATCACACGATTAGTGAACCTGTATAAAGCTAATACAAGGAGCGCTCGTCTATCACATGCTGCAAATCTCTTTTCTCACAAACCTCGGAAACTATGTCAAATAAGCAAGTGAGTGAGAGAATGTCTAGTCAGAGGAAAATAATATAAATATATATATTTCTTTATCCGGCACTGACCATAGATTTATAATGCAAAAAATATGATTTTTTTTTTTATTGAATATTTTGGACCATTTTTGTGGGGGGGCTAACAATGTCCTAATGACTAGGAACTTTCAGGAGAAAGATCACATTCTATATGACACATGGAAATCCAGTATCACTCACAATTCTGCTATATTTAGCCCAGATACAGACCGAAATCTTTATTCAATCTGGTCAGAGCCATAGATGTTACACATAGATTAAAGTGTTGAAAAGCTGGTGTGTAAATATTTCTGTTCACGTCTGGAAAAGTCTGTTATATCCAACCCCAGTCTGCCATATGTTACCTTAAACATTGGATGTCAGGAACACTAATACTGTATGGACAAAGAGCTAAAACTTAATTCTTTTCTTATGTAAAGTTCAATAAAAAGCAGATTTTAAAAAAAATAATTAATCTAAAAATGAGGTATATTCAGTAGATGAAAACACCTATAATCTGTTCTCCAAAAAGTGTAATGTTTTATTCTATCTATCTATCTATCTATCTATCTATCTATCTATCTATCTATCTATCTATCTATCTATCTATCTATCTATCTATCTATCTATCTATCTGTATTTCTCCTAGCTCTATCAATCTATATACAGCGGGTGAAATAAGTATTGAATAAATCACACATTTTCTAAGTAAATCTATTTCTAAAGGTGCTATTGACATGAAATTCTCACCAGCTGTCAGTAATAGCAACCCATCCAATCCACACAGGCAAATAAATCAGACCATAGATGTCCATAAATTAAGTTATGTATATGTAATAAAGAGAAATGATACAGGGAAAAAGTATTGAACACATGAAGAAAGAGAGGTGTAAAAAGCCAAGGAAAGTCATGACTCCAGCTGAAATCTATCAGCAATTAGAGAGTAATCCTGCCAGTTAGTGAAAAATAATGTCAGCTGGTTCAACTGATGGTTTATAAAAAGGTGTCTCATTACCAAGGTGCCACACAAGAAACAGTTCATGATAGATATGAAGAATATGGGGGAATTTAATGGCAGTTTACAATCCTCCTTCAGCCTGTGTAGCTGTAACAGGACACCTGGCTCAGCAGGTGGTCCAGCCACATCAGTTAGTATCCAAGTCATACAGGATGACCCCCTGCTGAGGCCACACTGTGCGACTGCTTCTTTTAAACTTCTTCCAGTCAGAGGGGAATTTTATAAAGAGATTTAAGGAGAATATGGAGTTATCGTACATCCTGTCCACACATTGGTTACATTTTTGAGATCTCTGGAACAGGCTGAACGCCTTCCAGGGTCTCGATCCGTTCCAGCACCACAGGAAGGGGTACGCAGAATGGCTAGAAGAAGCCAGGTAGTGAAGCCGTATTTGGTTTACAAGTATAACGGGGGCCCATCCAGATCCGATGGCGCCAGAACAGCCACCCAATGACCTTTTGTTAGAAAGTTATGATCCTTCATAGGTTTTGGGAGTCTTGGCTTCATAAACCCAGGGGAGGGGTGAAAAGAGTGTGAACAACCAATGGGCTAAATGCTTGTGCAAAGCCATGTGGTCGCTCTCTTTTGGTCATGCTTGCTGTTCACTTCTAAAGGGGGGGCACATCGTGTAATGTGCCGGAAGGAACTGAATCAGCTGGAAGCCCATGCCCCCATGTTGCCCAGCATCCGACGGCCGAACATCTAGCCGGTAATTTACATGATACATCTGATTATAACTTTTGTACTATCATCTGTATTTGCATATCTAACCATTGTGTAAATATTGTATTGTCTAGTGTGTCCTTAAGGTGATTAAATATATAATTTAACATTGGGTTGCTCTTATATCCTGATTCATGAATCTACACGTTCGTGTTCTCGACTTTAATTTTACACGCAACCGGCGCTGTTAACAGTTTATATCTAACGAGGAACTGGTCGCAGTCCTGCCGGGCTGATCAGGCTCTATTTCACTGAAGCTAGTGAGGGAGGCCTCTCATCATGTCAGGGTTGTGAG